>JAWMRC010000078.1:148872540-148897288 GCA_035584755.1 Thripadectes ignobilis
AAACCTTCCCTTCCCAAACCTTCCCTTCCCTTCCCTCCTCTTACTTTAACCTTCCCTTACCTCCTCTTACTTTAACCTTCCCAAACCTTCCCTTCCCAAACCTTCCCTTCCCAAACCTTCCCTTCCCTTCCCTCCTCTTACTTTAACCTTCCCTTCCCTCCTCTTACTTTAACCTTCCCAAACCTTCCCTTCCCTGTATTTAGTGCATCCCATGCTCCTAGGATAGGATGAGGAGCTGTTTGATGCCTTCATGTGGAAGGTAATAGGTATGTTTTACTGGTCACATGAACTTCCAGTCTTGTCCTTACAACTTTTCTTCTTTTTGGAAGATGATTACCTGGTTGCAACCACATCTGAGAGCAATAAAAAAGTGGAGGGTGAGCTGGAGCCATTTCATATGTCTTTTCCATGAGCCACTCTTGGAATATGGAGGACCTGAAAAACAAAATGTGTTTTGAACCTGCAGCCAGAACAGAAGTTAAAAACAGAACTAACAAGGGAAGAATAAGCCAGTTAATGGTGGCTTATCAGAAATGAGATTTGCAGAGGGATGTTTCAAGACATCAAACCCAGAGTTGAGTATAGGAATAAACCCGTGCAAGACACATTTTAGGAAAGGGAAAAGAAAGGCAGATTACATCTTGAACTAATCAGTTTGCAAAATTGACTTGGAGGTTGCCCAGTTTTGCTGTTGCCTCCTCTCAGAACACAGAACCAGGAGCCTGGACCAGTGAGGTCACAGAAGAGATGCAACCTGGAAGGAGGTGATGCCTCCTGGAAACTCAGACAAGAAAAACACAGAAGCCACTTGGTGTGAGTTTTATGTATTACTCAGGGAATACATAAAAACATCAAAAGCCTCTGCTTGTTTCATCCAGACCACTGATGGGCAACACCAGAGGAGTTGCAACCCTTTTGAGAAGAGCTCAGCAGCGTAGCAGGAGGTATTGATTACAGTAAACTCTGTCTCCTGACAGGCTCGTTCAGTGCCAAGTCAATCATGAAGGAGTTTATGAAGCTGTCTGCTCCATTTAGGCTGCCCAGAACAGACCTGCAGGGCTTCTCTGGAGGAGATGAAAGAGCAGGGCTGCTGCAGTACCTAATGAGTCTTCCTGACAGAGAAGAAATAAAACCTAGGTCTGGAATTACTACGTGAATTCCACGCACTGAGCTTGAAGCTGCCTGGAAGAGTCCAGCCGGGAAGGGCAACCCAACTCAATGCATCCATCTGTCCTCCTCATGAAGAAGATGTGCCCAACTCTCCTTTCTCAGCTGGTTGTTTCAAAGACTAAAATCAGATGTTTGTGGGAGTGTCTGAGGGTATCAAATGGCAGCAAGACTGGTGGTTTGCTCCACCACGGGGGTTCATGCCCTGATGTCCTACAGCCAAACAAGAGCACTGGTGCAGCAGCTGAACTCAGCATCTGCTGGGGGAAGATTTAAGGAACTATGATGGAATTAAGTGCCAGACTCTCCTTGATTTATACAGCGATTGTCAGTCCCTTTGAGATGAAGGCACTGTTTTATGATCAGGATTGGTCCATTCCAGCTAAATGCAATCTCGGTAGTAATGGGCACTAACTAAAAAAAAATCTCATCCCAAAACAAAACAAAACAAAATGAAACGAAACAAAACAAAATTCTCAACTGGGTTTTTTTCTGGGGGCAGTTGTTTGCTTTCTTTCCTATGTCCAAGGTCCTTTATTTCTTCTTCTTTCACTCATCATCTCCTTCACCTCTATTTTTTTTTAATATTCCAGAGCAGGAACAGGCAAATGCCCTTACTGAAATTCAATAATTCCTTGGCAGGTGCCATTCTGGCTCTTAAAAGGAAGGTACAAAATTCCTTGTGGATATTTCAGTCAGCCATAAAACCTGTATCAAATTCCTGAAGGCTGAAAGGAATTGGGTGTGAAGAGTGGGGGTCTGTAACTCTTATCATTTGATCTGAATATATAGAAATGATGGCCTTATTAATATTCCCTAACAGTGAAAAGAACCTGAGGACAGAGGTCCCAACAACAGTCCCTTAAGTCTTGCAGGGTGGCCAAGTTTTTGGCTGCCCTTTGCAAATTGGTGCACATTGTCTGAATTATTTTCTCACCCTAACAAAGCATAGTAGGAATTAAATTCAGAGATGAATTCCCAAATAAAATATGGATAATAATCCTCACCATCCTAGAATGGTTTTCTGATATCTTTTCCCACTTGCATGAGAGTGGCCTTTCAGCCAGGTATCTCCTTCCTACAGCAGGTGTGGTCATGTTTGAAATCAAATATGCACTTAATGATTGGATTTTGACAATTTCTTTCACTTTCATGACCATGGAGTGTCCCTCAGGTGTGCTCAGCATCATCAAGAAATGAAAAATAAGTTATAAGGTCAAGAAAAAGAGGTCCTATATCCCATCCTAATACTTCTTGCCCTTCCCTTCTTTGACTGTCTCCTTCCCCTTTTCCCATTAAAATGTCTCTCTTCCTCACACAGCAGTTGAGTTCATATAAAAATCAGTGCCTGTTTCAAGCTGGTTGTGTGTGATGTGATGTGATCATCTGCTTTTACACTTCTCCTGGCAACTCTGGCAACTCTGGCAACTCTTTGACTAATTTTTTTCGCTGTCTCTCCAGATTGAACAGAGCGAGTCATTTGCATTTTCATGATGAGCAGCTTCCACAGTCTGTGAATCTTTACAAGGTGCAATAATGATCTTAAGGGTCTTTTCCAACCTAAATGATGCTATAACTGTTCATGTCCTACCTGCTTTCTGCATGTCTCTCTTTCCCTTCTCTTCTTCTCAGCCAAGCCATTGTATTCTCCCTACCCCTGAAGGCACAAAAACCATCACAAGGTTTGTAGGGTGTCTACCAAGGCATATAAGGTTTGCTTTATGACTTCTGGTCTTACAAAACAGTCTCCGAGTTGCAGTTAAATCCTATAAATTCACCTGATTGCTTGAAGAAATCGAGGGAAGGGGGAGATGCTGAAAAAATTTCAGCTGACGGGGTAAACAATTGACAAATCAGTTTTTGCTCTGCTTTATTGCAGATAATGATGAGAAGTAGGATCTACAAAACTGGCTTTAAACCTGATAACGGTGTGACAATTCATACACAGGACTTGACTTGCAAGGGTAATCAAAGAGGGCTCTCACCTCAGGGATTTTGTCAGTTCTGAGTTATTGCTCTGCCAACCAAGCAGCAAGAGCTCATCCGGATTTTATTTGATAAATATTAAACCAATCAGATATTTTATTTTCCCTATCAAAGACTTGCTAACTGCTGAGACAAGACTGGGAAACCTCATCCTGCCTATAATGTCTTCAGGTGCTGTTTCTGTGTTACAAGCACGACCCTCACTGTGAACAGGAAGGTCCTTCCTGCAGCCATTCGGATGGTCCTGGTGGTACAACATGGACAAAGCAGCGTGGGCTGACATGGGGGTCAACAACCTTCCCTAAGTGACAGGCGAGATGATTTTGCTTTCATGAATTAGAGATGAGAGGAGGTACGTGATGAGATGAGATGAGATACAAGGTGAGATGAGATAGAAAAAATGCAGCAGAGGCCAAGGATTGCAGAATTATAAAGATGTGGCAGATCTGGTGGTGGCTAGAACTTGCTTTTCTGCAAAGTAGTGACTTCTGCTGAGCTTGAAGGTCCACAGGAGCTGCTGGAGAGAGTCTTTAGTGGCTCTGGCTGCCAGCCCAAAATTCCCTGTGCTGTAGGTGGAAACTGTGCTTTATGGATCTCTCCAGGGAGTGCTCACTGTGTCCCAGACAAATGATGTGTCCTTACTAGTTGTGGCTGCCCCATCCCTGGAAGTGTTCAAGGCCAACCTGGTCTGGTGAAAGATGTCCCTGCTCATGGCAGGTCCTTTCTAACCCAAATCACTCTAGGATTCCATGATTCACAGACCCACTGCCTCTAGTATGGGCTCTAGAGGCAGATATAACCTTTTCCATGGTTGGGCTTTCTCAGCAAGGGAACTACTTGCTTTTCTCTGAATTTAAAAGTCCTGGGGAAGAAAAGAGAACAAAGGTTGGTCTGGTGTCTAGATCACCACACCGGGATATAGGTTTTCCCTCTAGTTCTCTAAAAAATTACATTCTATATTCTTCCCCAAGGTAATTATTCTAATGCAGACTCAAGAAGAACACAGGTCTGATGCAATTTGGCAGAAACATACCTTGGTTTGGGAGGGATTCTTTTTCTGGTTTTATTTTCTCCATGGAGGAGTGCTGGATGCACTGATGAAGCTTCTGTAGGATGGAATTTTACAGGTCCAGTAGTCCTGGTGTGGTCAATGGGTATGAAAGTGATGGAAGATGGACCACAGGATTATGGACATTGCCAATACATGGAGCCACAAAAATACAGCTTCCTAAATCCATGTCATTCCTGCTCTTTGGAATTTCGAACTGAAAAGGTTGGCTTTCTGATGTAAAATGTTGACCATCATATTGAGAATAAACTGGAACTTATGAAAGAAGGAGATAATAAAATAATTGTAACCACACATTAAGAACAAATACAAAAACAAAGATAGAGCAACCAGAAAGATAAGTTTGGTTTGGTTTTTTTTTCATGTAGAATGTTTCAAGCAGCTCCTTTTTAACATTTCTGTGAGTACTTTTGAGTAGCAGAGACTGAAAGAAGAATATAGGTTGATTTTGGAGTAGGATTAGCATAGTGAATCAATTATTGAGGAATCTTTTATAAGAGCAGTGAGTGCCTTTTCCATCTTTAGATTTCGAAAGCGTTCGATGCACTTAAGAAAAAACAGCATTTTAAGAAGCTCACAATGGGATTTTCAACTGTGCTGCCCTGGATCTATCACTTGATTTTGCAGTTCACATCCCTGTTGCATATCTCCATCAAATCCTTGAATAACTCCTGGTAATAAGAGAATATTTTTTCTGTTTTACTCTGCGATTCACTTTTTACCCCTGAAAACGAGCATCAGGGAGCCAAATTTCTTCTTGTTCTTAACAGGTTTTAACCACACTTCAAAGTCAGGTCAGGTACAGCCATCCCATTATCATTCCCTGGTTCCAGAATAATTGCATCTTATACCTCAATCTGTGTTTAACAGCATATCACAGATGAACTTGGAAATGTAAAACACCATGCCCTTTTACTATAGCAATTTTTCTTTTAGCATTGATGGGAAGGGGTATTCGAGATGCTAAACTGGCCACAAGATCTGATATAGAGCTTGATAATAAAGCACAGAAATGTAAATCTGCTCCTTTCTCCAAGCATTCCATCTCTACACCACGCGCATGAATTAGGTGGATGATGTCTGCAATTGAAAGTCAAAGAGGAGAGATTTAGATTAGATTTCAAGAAGAAATTCTTTTCTGTGCTTGTGGTGAGGACCCTGGTGCAGGTTTCCCAGAGAAGATGTGGCTGCCTCATCCCTGGAAGTGTTCCAGGCCAGGTTGGAGCAGTGTGGTCTAGTTGGTGACATCTCTACTCATGGCAGGGGGGTTCAAACTGTGTGGTCTTCAAGGTCCCTTCCAACCCAAGCCTTTCTGTGATGATTCTATGATACAACCCACAGAAGATCCAGGAATGAGTTTCTTCAGCAGGATGGTAATGAATTTTCCAAATATCTCAGGAATATACAGGTCTGCTGTAATGGCAAAAATGTGTCAATTAAACATTTCACAGAGAAATAGCCAAAGTAAAGAGATTTACAAATTGTTGTCACCATAGTCTGTGTTAGCAACAGGATCTTCTATTTCATCAGCTGCAGACCCAGGGGGACAATAAAGTGGTCTGTCTCACTTTTTCCATCTTTTGGTGGAAATCCATCTTTTAGTAGGAAGTTCATCTTTTAGTGCTGTTTTATGACAGTTTACTGCCTTGCATATGTTTCTTGGTATTTAGTTGATCTACTTCTGTATAAATCAGAGCAATTTTCTTGAGAGTCTTTCACTGTGATTTGCATTTTCTCCTCCTGTATTTTCCTTTAAAGAAGGAGATTCTGTGGCATTTTTGAGGAAAAAAAAAAGCCTTCTGCACAAGTGCTGACAAGCAGATTTCTCAGAGCTGCTCCTGTACATGACTGAACACAATTAGAACTCATCACACAGTGGTGTTGTCTATTCTGACCCATACTGAAATATCTTTTTCTAATATAAACATCATCAATTTAACATCTTCTCTGTTCATTTTAAAACTCATTAAGTGAGATCCAAATGGAGCTTGAAAGGGCAGCAGCACCATGGTGAACACATGCACTGAAAGAGCTTTGACATCTCATCCAATGCCAAGAAACCCAGGCTGTTTATTCATGACCTTTGTCTGTCCACAGTCAGCTCCTGGTTAGGTGTGATTGTTTCTGCTTTCCACTTAGATCACAGAGTGAATTCTTCTCAAGAAATGTCAAGAAAAAAACCAGTAGGATATTGAGAAAGTGGAGCTGGGAGGTCCTGAAACACCTCAGTGTCTGGGCTTTGTATCTGTAAGGTTTGGTCTTTGCTACAATTCCAGATGTCCCCATCTCACATTATTACAGGAGATCTTTTCAGGAATAGAAACATGCAAGAAACACTTCTGCAGTGACACCAACCAAGCCATTGAGAATGTCTGTTTGCAGAAACCTCCCAAATCCACTGAAGTGAAGCCCTCCACTGATATTTGAAGGTATTTATTGCCAGCTCCAGTTTCAGACCTGGAGCAAACAAAAGCAAAGAGTGAGGTTGACCCTGCTTTGGACCTGATAAGTCACTTCAGAAGTGGCTCCTCCTTCACCCTGTTGCTTAAAAAATGGGGAAATAATTCTGTGGACAATTTTAGCATAGAAAGGTAAGGAACACTCCTTTAAGGTCACAATACACACATGGTACATTTCCCCTCCACAGCATAGGTTTCTCTAATTTTATAATGCTAAGTAATTATAATATCTAACCATTCCATCATGGGATACTCCCAGCCCAAATATTGTCCATCCCCTTGGACCTCCTGGATTTGAGTTGGTGGCTGTACAAGACCCCTCTTTCCTCCCATCTTTGTCTTCATCATGGTCCTCTGTTCTGCTTGGACTGTTTTCAAGGCTTCTGAATCCTCCTTGGGTAGTTTTGACTGGGATATATCAAAGAGTCTGCCTGTTATGCTCTTCTAGGTACATTCTCTAAAAAATCTCCATCTACTGAAATTCTTGATGAGAAATATTAAACAATATTTCAAGAATCTTGTACAGAGGTGTTAACAGACCAAAGCTCTACCCAAAGTGTTAAAAAGCTATACTAAAATCTATATAATGAGCATTTAAGGCACCAGCACTGAGATGTGATGCAGATCCTACTGAAATCCATGGAGAACTTTCCCTCCAATTAATTCCACCCTGTGGCAGACCCAGAGGTCTTTGTGACAGACAGGTCAGCACTTGGCAAGGGTGTTAATACACCTGGGCTGGCAGCCAGTGATTCCTGGGTTTGCTGAGGTTGTACTAAAACCTTTTCCAATGTATTCTGTATCTCAGTGCATGAACCCACCAAAACTGAGGCTGGAGTGGTGTTTGGCCAAAGGTTGGACTGGAGGATCTTGGAGGTCTTTTCGAAGCTTAACGATTCCATGACTCTAAGTGATTGCAGCCTGTTTCAAAACCAGTTTGAGCTTCAAGCACCCTCCTCTTCCTGGGTTTTCTTGGCCAGGTGGTGTCTGCCAAGTCTTAGACCTCATCCAAAACGTAAAGCTTATATCTGATGTGAAGGCAGCTCTGAGAGGGGTGTTACTGGATGTTGTACAAGCCCTTCTGTGCTTAAAGGGGGTCTATAAGAAAAGTGGTAACAAGACTTGTGTGGCAGGAAAAGAGGTAATGGCTTTAAACTAAAAAAAAAAGAAGATTTAGACTATATATAAGGAATACATTTCTTAAGGTGAAGGTGGTGTCACACTGGAACAGGTGGTTGATGTTCCATCCCTGGAAGTGTTCAAGGTCAGCTTGGACAGGGCTTGGAGCAACTTGGTCTGTTTGAAGGTGTCCCTGCTCATTGCAGGAGGGTTGGATTAGATGACCTTTAAAGGTCCTTGTCAACCCAAACCATTCTATGGTTCTGTGTTTTTGTAAAGCAACCTTCCTCCCATAATGCCTTATTATGATTTTCATATATATAAAGAAAAATATTTGCTGTTCTTAAAACTCAAACATTTTGGACAGAGGAAAAAAAAAAACCCATAATA
This sequence comes from Thripadectes ignobilis, assembly GCA_035584755.1. Taxonomy (NCBI): domain Eukaryota; kingdom Metazoa; phylum Chordata; class Aves; order Passeriformes; family Furnariidae; genus Thripadectes; species Thripadectes ignobilis. The sequence continues at coordinate 148,880,731 of JAWMRC010000078.1, forward strand.
AATAAAAATTAAATTTTGCCCCTTGGAAAACTCTTAGTGCTCTTAGGGCCTTGCTACACCACTGAAATTTCTTGAAGTCAGTTAAGTTCCCCCCTTCTCTGCCAGTGGCCAGAGCACCCATAAAGAGAAGAGAGAGATAAAACAATGAACTGACAAAAGAATCTTTGTTTGGGGTTGGCAGCAGCCACTTGGCTGAGGTTGGTGGTTTGCTGGCACGTCCTCTGATCTACCTGAGCAGCCTTTTCCTTTGACTCACCTTGGATTTTTGGCAACTGAAGCACTGCCATATATTAAGTAGCAAAAGTCCAGCTGAATGACCTTATCAGAAAACTGCCAACAAAAGCACAAAAAAAAAAGTTTAATTGAATTAAGTCTAAATAATACGAGCTTGAAGTTTTAACACAGGCTTATCTATTGACATTGTCTCACAGTTACAGTAACAGAACAAAGTCCTTGTTCTGCTCTTTGCAGAGCAGGCAAATTTATAAAATACAACAAAAAGCATCTGAAAGGCAAAGTCTTCATATAATGTTTAATCCAACATTGGAAAGTGAACATCAAAGGGGCTGCTGCTGAAGTGTGGAAACCATCGTATAGGGAGTCTGGTTCCCACCAAGGTCAAGCCCATGCTCTTTATCTCATGTATGACAGAGGCAAGTGTTGTTATTATGTCCTGTGGGCACATTTTCTTGGTCTCAGCACAGGTCTGCCATATATTTGGGATTATCTTCCTTGACAGAGGAGGGAGAAGTAGTTGGAAGGTGATTTTGGTGGTTTTGAAGGCTGAGTACCACTTTGAATATTGTAACAGCCCCAAATATCCTCTTTGCTCAGACAGAATATTGTGTGATGGGTGTATGGAATAACCTGTCTTGACCACCCTCAGTATTGCATATATACATATATTAAAAGTTTACCTCCACTCTTCAGCTCCAGATATCCCACGTTTCTCCTCTTTCCCATGAGATGTGTGTCCCTTTTCTTACTTCTGTAAGAAAATAAGCGTTTAGGGAAGTTGCACAAGGGTTGACCAGTCACCAACTCTTGTGCTAGAACTCAGTGAACAAATGCAATGACCGGAAGGCAGATACAAAACTGGCAAAAGGGTTTTTAAAAGAAGATCTTGTTGTGGTTTAATCCCAACCTCAGCCCCACAGAGCCTCTCCCTTGCTCCCTCTCAGTGGGATGGAGAAGAGAATCAAAAAGGTAAAAGTGTGAAAATTCCTGAGCTGAACAAAAGAAAGTCCCTCCTTCTCCCAGCTTTTATTGCTGAGCACGACATCATTTGGTGTGGAATTATATCATCCAGTATGGAATATCCCTTTGGCCCCTTGGGATCAGCTGCTCCAGCTCTGTCCCCTCCCAACTTCTTCTGCCCCCTCAATCATTTTGCTGGTGGGGCAGAGTGAGAAGCAAAAAAAGCCTTGGTGTTGTGTAAGTTCAAAACTGTTTTCATCCCAGATCCAAAACAGAGCCCCGTGCAAGCTGGGATGAGGAAAATTAACTCCATCCCTGCCCAAACCAGTAGAGCTGTAGATCTGGAAAGCTTCTTCAAGGGATTTTTTGGTTGTGAGATGGCACCATGAGTTCAAGCCAATTTTTGAGGTTGTGTGAACCCTCAGAAAAGGTTCGCGTTGCAGATCAATAAAATGGGCAAGTTATAAATAATAACTTAATAAAAATTATAACAATAAACAAGAAATAAAGAGACAAACTCAGGCATGGAACTAAAAATGGTCAGAAAATGGGAGAAAATCAAGTCTGTCTAGATCATCTCTACCTGCTCTGTTCTTACTCTTTCCCAGACATTCATATTTGACTTATTTTGGAGACAGGATGTGCTTGGCCTGAACCTGCTCCTGCTCTTCTCTTCTCATGACTCCAGCCCAAACTGATACAAACCTGTGTGAATACTGTGCCCTGATGAGGTAGTTGAAACTTAATCCAGTTTTGATGATTAATTTCAGTAGCAATAGGGGGGAACTGCTATTTGTTAATTCACATATTTCCCCATGCTGTTGCTTGGGAGATAAGGCAGTTGGAAATCAAATAATAAAAGTTAAGATGAAGGGGTTATTACAGTCCTTGTAAGGACTTGGGGGAAATTATCCTACAAACAGATGGTACTCTGAAAAAGTGTTAAAAATACTTCAGAATAATTTGTCTGATTGACAAAAAGAATAAATATTAAAGAAATAGAGAGAGAAAATTATGTGTCAGAGAGAAGCAATTTTTATAATCCCTCATGGAGCTGCAGCATTTCCAACTTCTTCTTTCTGATTTTTGCTCTGCTCTCTTTCCTTTGAGATCTCAGACCCCACTAACACTGGAAAAATTGCTCATGTTTTTTGAGACAATTGGGATCTTGGTTATCAGAACAGGCTCTTCTTACTTTCCATCTCTAATTTCAGGCCTTAGGTTTTACCCTCTGTGTTTTCCTATGATCACCATTCCTTATTTGCCTTATAATCACCTTTCCTTCCCTGCCTGTTTTCTTGTACGTGGCTGGATGAGTCGTCTGAGCCTCTGCTAAACTTGGCTTTCAGACTGAGACAATTTCCACCAGCTCATGGGTGTGATGTCAAACTGCAGAGCAATGCCTGCTTTCTGCTGTGATTCTGGACTCTCTCATCTCCTACTCTCATTTTCTTTGCATGAGAAGTGGATGAAGGAGGACAGACTTCTTCATCCATTGAGGGTGTACCAAGGATGGGACACAAACCAGGGAAACCATCTGACTGGAGAGATTCCCCTCATATTGATCTTATAGTGATACAAGAACAGAAGGAAAAATCATAGAATTATGGAATGGTCTGGGTTGGAAGGGTTTTTAAAGATCATCTCATTCCAAACATATTGTCAATGGGCAGAGACACCTTCCACCAGACCAGACTGCTCAGAGTGGATAAATAAATAGAGGAAATACTTGTTCTCACTCAGATTAAAACAGGATGAATCTCAAGAAGATGTGTTTGACCTATTCCTTGAACAGTACTGTCTTACCTGCATAAACTGCAGGAGGAATGAAGGCCAAAGTCAAAACTCTTACTAATGGCAAGAAATATCAAGGCCCAGACATTGGACCCAAATATGAAACAAGGTATGAGTGGTTCTTATCTCGGTTGGCTTAGTCAGGAGCAATCCTTTAGCCTTATGGAATTAGTGATGTGGGAAGGTTTTTTGGCTGAAAGAACATAAAATTAAGTCAGATATTAGGAAAAAATCTTTCCTCTGAGGGTGGAGAGACACTTGGAATTTTCCAAAGAAGCTGTCACTGCCCCATCCCTGGAAGTGTTCAAAACCAGGTTGGATGGGGCTTTGAACAACCTGGGATAGTGGAAGGTGTCCCTGCCCATGGCAGGGGAGTTGAAAACAAGACAGTCTTGAAGTCCATTTCCACCCCAAACCATTCTATGATTCTATGAGATTCTTTCCCTCACTGGATGCTGCTGCTGAACTCACTTCCCTTCTGCTTAACCTTGATTTTATTTCTCCTTCTTTCCACGTTTCCTGGCTGAGATCACTTCCTCTGCCCTAACACTTCCAGCTCAAGAAGAGAAGATAAACATGCACATCTCTCCCATCTCCAGATGCCATAGACAATTACTTTCCTGGGCAAACAATGTCCACCTTTAATCAATTTCCACTAAATTAATTTCTACAAGTGTTGCATTATTACCAAGGAGGGAGATGAACAAAGGGAGCGAAGACAGACAGAAAATCCCAGGACACCAGTGCCTTGCTCCGAGAGGCAAACATAATTAATTGTAGTGCTTTAATTTCTGCCCCTTCTGTTGCTCCCATGTCAAAACCCACGTGCTTTAACTGGCTGGTTAATTAGTTCTGTGGTAGCAAATGAAGACTCTACAATTGTTAAAGGCATAAAATTGCAACAGCAAAATCCTTCTGCCCTGGACCAGCTGACAATTACCTGCTGTATTTAAGCAGGTCTATCCAGACTGCAGAGATGTGAGGAGAATAAACATGACAGGGGCCAGGACTCACTTGTTGCTTTGGGTTCCTGTCATCACTCATTAATCATGACCTGATGTCGTGTCAGAACAACACGAGGGGAACTTTCCCATTGCTGACCTGCCTTTGATTTAAGTGTCTCCCGAATCCATGTGGACTGGGTGGAGGAGCAAGACCAATATATGGAAATAAGAAGATTTGCATGTTTCTTAATTACACTCCACAGTTGCTGGATTCACCTCAAGGTCCCTTTGAATCCTCCTCAGTTTGCAGCACACACGACTAAGCACCCCAGTGACAGGACAAGGGGGAGTGGCTTTAGGATGAAGGAGGGTAGATTTAAATTAGATATTGAGAAGAAATTGTTCCCTGTGAGGGTGGAGAGGCCCTGGCACAGGTTACTCAGAGAAAAAGTGTGGCTGCCCCATCCCTAAAAGTGTCCAAGGCCAGGCTGGACAGGGCTTGGAGCAACCTGGGATAGTGGAAGGTGTCCCTGCCCATGGCAGGGGGTTGGAATGAGATGATCTTGAAGGTCCCTTCCAACCCAAACCATCCTGTGATTCTATGAGATAGGAAAGGAATTTCTGCAATTCTCTTTATCCTCACCATAACCTCACGAGCTGGAGAAATCTCACTTTTATTAATGTCCGGGGAACTGGGACAGCAAACTTTTCATTTTGTTTTGACACTGTTCTTACGAAGATTCTCTGACAAGGCAATAAATTGAATCTATGCCCCGTTTACTCTTGATACCTGTGAAATATTTTCAAGGGCAAGGCTGGACAGGGCTTGGAGCAGCCTGGCCTAGTGGAAGGTGTCCCTGTCCATGGCACGGGTGCTGGAATGAGATGATCTTCAAGGTCCCTTCCAATCTAAACCATTCTGTGGTTCTTCAATTTATAAATCCAAATCCATTGATCGTCCCTCACATTGGAGGAGCCATTCACAACCTCTTCTCTTAAGCACAGGCAAATGAAGCTAAAAATTGTTTGGGGTGACAACAACCAGCTGAATTTTTGCTTTAATTCAAGAGGATTCTACACTGACAAGACAAGAGCACTTGCTAGGATAATAAAATGTATTTTCCTGAAGTTTAAGTTTAATTAGAAAAGCTGAACTGGCTTACACGATGTGAAAAGGGAACTTTCACCTGTTTCTGTATTTATGAGGGTACAGGAAAATAAACTGAGGATCTTATTCACACTTTTTAATATCTCTGCTTTTCATGCAACTGCTCATTCTTCAAATAAAAATATAATTGAAATAAGAGCAGCATCTTTCTATTTTCACAGTGATGATGGAGTAAAAGCCAGAGGATTTTTAAGGCACCCTATACAGAGATCCTACAGGCTTTTTCCTGGTGAACTCTCCCATCAGTATGGAAATGAAAACTTTAAATTCATTTTGTTCTCACAATGGGAAAAACTCAGTCTCATGGCATCGGGGCTTTATGAAGTATGCAAAGATTTACTACCCTAAAGCAAAACTGGAGTGATATTCTGTATGTTCTAAGAATAAACCATCCCCTTGGAAATGAGCAATTCAGCCCTTTGAGAAGCTGAGTGAGGGCAGGAGGTATCATATGGAAATCTAATATTGCAGGAAAACATGGAGAAAATACCAGTGCCATCTATTGGCAGGAAAATAGAAAGGTAGAGAAGCTCCTGTGCCTGGATCCAGAGCAGAGGGGAGGCTGTTTGTTCTAATCACGTCAAGTTAAGATATTTGCAAATATGCAGTTTTATGTTTAGTCTTTTTAATGATGTTGTATTTTGGGTAAATATGTTGACTTTCAAATTAATCACCGTTGTAATCAAGCAGCAGTGAAAGATGGGGATTTGCCTGTAATGGGAATTAGGAGTCACTGCTGAGTGGATAAATGCTGGCAAACTGTCTAATGCTCTTAAGCAGGTTTGCAGTGTCATCACAGGCTGCATCCAGGCTAGTAAACAGGTTTAAATCCCCATGGAATAAAAGGTGGAAGAATCCTGAGTTCCTAGGTCTTTCCTGCCTTCCCTGATGAGCTGCAACTGGAAAATATTTCCCTGCCTGTGCAAGGACTGGAGCAAAGAGGGATTTCCATTCCCAGCAGGTCAGCAGGAGGCAGCCAGCCAAGAAGGGCATCTGACAGGGGAATTCAGAGATCTCTTTTTGGGGTCAGGGAAGCTGGATTCGAATCAAATGGTCTTCTACTTCTCAAATTCAAATTAACCCCTCTCCCTTCATTCTCACTTGTTAACAGAGCAAATCAAATTCCATGGACTTGGATCATCATTTGGCAAATCAGGACCTTCCCAGGCCAGCATGAAGGACCCTGTTTAGGTTATGGGAATGTTGAGCTCTCTGCCTTTGGAACACCAACCCACAGATCTGCCCTCATAACCCACCTCGACATGACAGCAGCATAAGAGGCAAAAAGTGAATGATGTATTTCACCCTGTGCTCTGGCTGTAGTTTGAATCCATGATGGGATGTGCCTGCAACCACTCAGTTATTTCAGGAATTTTCAGGTCTGCAAATAATTCCTTTCTGCAAGAAAAAACCCCATCAGTGTTTGATATCAAAATCCTTTGGTTTTGGTGAAGGAACCTTTTCTCCATTATTTTTCCATTCTAAAAATTGCAGTTTAAAAATATTGAATAAAATTTAATTAAAACGAGTTTAAAAAATATATTAAACCATTTTTTTTAAAAAAATAAGTTAAATTGAATTAAAATTTTAAAGAGTTAAGGCTTCAAGGGACTTTGGGACATAACATGGAGCACTGAGCTCATCCATTTTTTTTATATGGAGCCACTACATTATGATGGAGACAGAACTTAACTTTTAAGAGAGGCTTAGACTGAAAAATCCTGAGCAATGCTTAACATCTTTCCCCTACACATCCTTTTCCACTGAAAACCTGTGAGAAAGTTTGGGAGAACAGGGAGTGTCTCCCTCACTTTGTTCTTTCAATATCGACATCATTGTCAATTATCCCTCATGAAGGGAGGGAGAAGCTCTTTGTCAGGACGTTGGGAGGGGGCAGTGAGGTTTTGGGAAACTCATACTGATCACTGGAGTCATCCTGAACAAGTCTGAGCTCTCCTTTCCCAGCCCCAAACTGGTTGCAATAATAACTCACACTGCAGGAGTGACGTGGGGTTTGCTGTTCTTTGCACTGTGCTTTGCCAGAGGGCTCGATGGAAGGACAAAGGTTTGTTTCCACCAAAATGCTGTGACATTTTCCCACTGTTGAAACACCCTCTCTTAGGTGCTGCAAGTTCAGTGCCTGCTTCAAGAAAACTTTCAAATGAGTCTTACAGAGTTATTTGAGCACCTCCCACCCATCCTCTTGATTCCTGTGGTCCAGGACCACTGCTCTGCTCTCTGTCTCATTGTGCCTCAATCTCTGCAAATTCAGGGGCAATTATTCCCACTTCCCCAGTGAGCAGAGGTACAAGAAGAGAATCCAACCACCAACCACATGAACACACAAACCCACTCTCTTTTACATCCTGTGGCCAAAACTCTGCATCCAACGAAAGAAGTCTTCAGGTTTTCCTCTCTGGCCTGCACTTCTTTTTGTCATATCAATCCTCTTAATCTTTTTAATCTTTTTCAGAACTGATGGCACTACATCACTCTCCAGAGATGCAAATAAATAGCCTAAAAGACAGAGGATGTATGACATAAAGAAGTGTGTGAGTCCTTGTCTGAGTAGAAAAACGTAACTCAGAGTCAAAGAAGACAACAAAATGTGCCAGCTGAAAAAAATCCCTGGCAAAACAAAGTATTTTTAAAATAAATCAGGTGCAGAATGTGGTGTGCAAAATCTCCTCCTCCATGGGAATCCTCAACAGGGATCATAGAATAGTTTGGGTTGGAAAGGATCTAAAAGATCATCTATTTACGACCCTTCTGCCATGGCAGAGACCCCTTCCACTGTCCCAGGTTGCTCCAAGCCCAGTCCAATCTGGCCTTGGGCACTTCCAGGGATGGGGAAGCCACAGCTTCTCTGGGAAACCTGTGCCAGGGCTTCCCCACTCTCCAAGAGAAGAATTTCTTCCTAATGTCCAACCTAAAGCTACTCTCTCAGTCTGAAACCATTCCCCCTTGTCCTGTCACTTCAGGCTCAGGTAAATCATCTCTCTCCATCTTCCCTGTGGGCTTCCTTTAGATATTAGAAGGTCTGACTTGAGTGAAATGATTCATCTTTAACCATTCCATCTACATTAAAAAAAAAAAAAAAAAGTAGTTGAGAACATGTCTCAGGACCATCCACCCACCTACTGAGCTCTGAGCTTATGAGACCATCACATGGATTAGTCCATCACCTTCTGTGGCTGCACTTCTGCAGCTCCAAATGAAGTTTCACCATTTCTCTGCAGCCTTTTTATGAGTCATGACATGAGGGCTCAGTGTCAACTTCACCTTCCTTCATTCTGCCCCACCTCCAGGTCCAATTTTGGCTTTGACTGTGCTTGAAGACATTTTGAATGAGCTGCCTTTGCATAAGCCCAGGGCTAGGAATTGTTTAAGCAGTGTCTTCTGCCTGCATTTCCCTTCCCAGTGAGCCAGTCTTGCTTTTAACTCCAGCCAATGCATGGATGCTGTGAAGCACAGAGGTGTTTTGACTCGATGGACCCAAGTTGAACTTTAAATAAATGTGGCAAGAGAAATAAATCCTTCTGTGGGTTACAGGTAACAGCATTCTATAGTGTGATAGACAAAGGTAAGAACTTGTGATGGGGAGTTCTAGAGAGCAAAGTGACAATGCAGGCAGAGTTACATCTGTATTAAATGTGAAAAGAGAAAGAAAAACTCTATTCCAGAAAAAAAGAGACCAGAAGGGTGTGGGTAATCAAAACCCACATGGAAATCAGAGTTAAACAAGGAAACTTTCAGGCTGTGGAGTGGAGAAGGCACGGCCAGGCAGTGAGGGCTAATAAGCATGGTTGGTGTGAACCTCCTGTGTTGTACTCACCACTGAGCATGGCCTGCAAGAGCTTTTGGCATGGAATGGGCAAAAACAAGCCCACATACCATAGGTGTGCTGCCAGAGGAGCAGGAAAAGGGCAGTGGAGCAGTGGAATGGACTGCCCAGGGAGGTGGTGAAGTCTCTGTCCATGGTGGTGTTCAAGAAATGACTGGATGTGGCCCTATCATGAATTGGGACCATGGCATGAAGGTCACCCCAACAAAGGGTGACCTGTGCATGGTGACCTTCTCCTCTGGAAGCTGGATAGTATAAAGGAGAGCTACAGAGGTGATGGAGCCACCCCCTGAACTGGGGAAAAGTAGAATAATAGAATCTTACAATTGTTAAGGGTAGAAAAGACCTCTAAGTCATCAAATTCAACCATCAGTGTAGCACCACCACCATGTTCACCATTAAACCACATCCTCAAGTGCCACATCCATGTGTTTTTTGAGCACTTCCAGGGGTGGTGACTCCACCACTTCCTTGGGCAGCCTGTTCCAATGCTGTACAGCCATTTCTGTGAAGACATCTCTCCTAATATCTAATCTAAACCTGCCCCAGCACAACTTAAATCTGTTTCCACTGGTACCTTAAGCCTGGCTGAAACAGTGTTTTGTCTTTATCAACCAAGGCAGCTGCCACTGGGACTGTTCAGGAGTAGAATTTCTTAAAGATTTGTAGTTTCTTCCCTGCAACTCTTCCCTCAGAGCAGGTTGCACATCTGGTGTGGTAAGAAAGCAGGCAGAAAATATTTTGATGGTGATGAAGCTCTGGCACAGGTTGCCAAGAGAAGCTGTGGATGCCCCATCCATGGAAGTGTCCAAGGCCAAGTTGGATGAGGCTTTTGAGCAACCTGGTCTAGTGGGAAGGTGTCTAGGGGCTTGGAGGGGGCTAAGGGTTTGGAACTAAATAATCTTGAAAAGTCCCTTCCAACCCAAACCATTCTATGATTTATCTAAAAGATGGAAAATGCCCCAGAGCGAATCATCTGTGAGATATGCAGATGAGTATTTTGGGAATACCTAGTTAGAATAAGTATGGGACTTTGGGAATACAAGTCAGCATAACTTCAGACCACCAAATTCTGTGCCTGAAGAACCTCCTTTGCTACAAATCAGTTTTTTCTCACCTCTGTTTTGGTTTCTTGTTTGGTGCTTTGGTGTCTTATCTCCCCATCAGTCTGCCCTCCATCCCTCTTCCATCCCTCACTTCCCGTGGTCTCCATGCCTGGTGAGCACCTAAGCAGGAATTATTGCTGAAGGCAGCTGGGATGCAGATTACCAGTGTTTACACACGGATGCCTGAGTGACCTTTGGAAATCTGTGGACATGAATTTTCTATCTCATTTCCCCCAGGAAAATATTTACATATTGTTGAACAGGCTGAGCTTGTTGTTATTGTGTCGTTATTGTGGCTTACAAAATAATACCAGGAAAGAGAACAATAATAATAACAACAACAAACACCAGCATTTGTTGGAATTGAAGCCTGGGAGATGAGTCGTGGGTGCCTGGGGCACCAACAAAGTACAGCATGAGAGGGAGCCTGTGGCATTCACTTCCCACTCACAGTGCCTCTCTGCTGCCTTCTCCACCTCAGTTGTGGTAATTTATTCATACACCTTGAGAAAATAAGACTAAACCCCCTAGCAGTGTGTGAATATCCAGTTTTAAAGGAGGCAGCTGATAACTTTCTGAAAAAAAAAAGTTACTGACAAGCAACAGTCCTTAATTTATGCATGAGGGTGAGATATATATTGTGAGTAGAGGTGGAAGAGAGGAAGGGAAGGGTGACCTTTGTCTTTCCAGCACCATAAAATTTCATATTCACACCACCAAAAGTGGCCTGAACACCATAATTTTTTTTTTCTGTCCTCTTTTTCACGTTGGTTTCTGTCAAATGTTAGAAGAGGGAAAGATAACACCAAAGTGGGGAAAAAAGAGCTGACAAACAGCACATTCAGTGACCCTCCATCTGTGCTCTTGACAAGGTCTCTCAGCTCAGAGCGTGTTTGTTTGGTTGTACGAGTGGTGAGAGGGAAAGACTGGGAAGAATTTTTCTGGATATACCAAAAAGGGATACGACTTTCATTATTGGCTTGAATTGGAGATGAACATGTGAAACAGAGGGCTTGAATCGTGGAATCAGCTGGGTTGGAAAAGCCCTCTGAAATCATCGAGTCCAGCTATGACTGAACACCACCTTATCAACCATCCCCAAGCACTGATTGCCATGTCCAGCTGTTTTCTAAACACCTCCAGGGGTGGGGACTCCACCACCTCCCTGAGCAGCCCATTCCGATGTCCAATCACCCTTTCTGTGAAGAAATTCCTCCCAATGTCCAGCCTAAACCACCCTGGTGAGACCATGAAGGTACAGAGATCTTCAGTGAGGTGGCTATCAAAGCCAGCAGTGGGTGCTGACCCGTTTTCCCAGTATTGTTTAGGGTTTTCTTTGCTTTGCCCCCATCTGAGAGCAGGTTTGGGGTCTCATCTTTACATCTTTATGTATCTTTATGTTCTGCATTGTGAATAAAGGGCATTGTGAAATCCTGGAGCTGCCAGACGCTGCTATATTACAGGTATTAAATATCTCTTAATTAATCAATACTTGCTCTATTTTTAGCATTTATCATTTAGTAATACCATAGAAATGAAGTGATCTGGAGACTTTGAGACTGTAGCACCTTTCAGATGGGGGAAGTCTGTGTTATAACACTAAAGCAGATGCTACGGCCAGGGGATATTCCTTGATAGGGCTGCTCAGTTCATTTTCTTTTCCAGATATGTAGAAAATGTATATTTTAGCATAATTTAAATAAAGCAAAAAGAAAGCAAAAGACATCTTTACAGTTTAGACACTAAACGGTTTGAGATTTGAGAAAACAAGTTAATAAACTACAGAGTCATTCAGACAACCCAGTTTCCAAAAAAAAGTGGGGTCCTGGTTGAGAAGGTCCCATCTGCAGTAGAAGAATCATAAATTTCACAGATTTCCCCGTATGTCAAAGCACAAATCACTGTCACACAGTTCTGAGCCTCCTGCTTCATCCAGCAGCTGCTCTGCCCTGGGAATGGAAGAGGAGACGGGCCACAGTTGTCAGAGGGTGGTTTGTGACCAATCTGGAGCAGCTCCTGTGTCTGACGGGTTTCCAGGTCCCCTGAAAGTGCTTAAGTGTCAGAACAGGCTCCCCAGGGAACTGGGGTAGTGCTCAAAAATCAAGTAGATATAGTTTAGTGGGAATGGTGAAGTACTTGATGATCTTGGAGGTCCTTTTCAACCTTAATGATTCTGTGATTGGGGGTTATTAATTGAATGTGCTAAAAGTGAGTATAGATCAATTCCTGGCATCATTCCTCTCCCTCTGCTCATGCACTTCACCCAAAGTAGGTGTACCCCCACCAGCCATCCCACCAGCCTCAGCATTCAGTGTGGCAAAAGTGGCCTCAAATCACTGTGATTAGCCCCTGAGAGCTATTTGGGGGGACTCTTCCAGCTGCTGGTTGGAGATCACTTCAAGAGCTTTGAAGTTTTATCTGGGAGGGTCTGCAACAACAATTTGGCTTTCTGAAACTGAAACTTTTCTATTTCCCTGGGTTACAACTGAGCCCAGCAACAAAGCGAGCAACAGAAAAGCCACATGTGAATAATCACTGTTTAGAAGTCTTTGGAAAGAGGTTTTTCTGTTTTCGGTGGAGGAAAATGGGCCTATGGTGAATAATATGGGGAGCAAGTAATTAATTTGCACAGAAATCTTCTAGTCTGAAAACATTTATGCTTAAGAATAATGACTTCCAGTAGAAGAAATCTCAAAAATCGGACTTAATATCCATTTCTAATTCACTGACAGTAGCATAGCAGGTTTCCTGGAGGTTGTGAGCCAGGTATTAAAGACTATTAATAATCTCCTCAAGGTTATTTTTTTCCTAAAGTGACTTTCCCAAAGGGCTTGTAGGATGAAGGAAAGAAGAGAGGCGAAACATCTGGATAAAAATGAACCTTCATTGATATATCTATATATATATATGGCATTCCATGAAATGCTACTATCTTTTTTTCTTGCAATGGCCATTTGCTTGTATTCCCTGTGTTGTAGTTTCAGAACCTTTCATGGAATTTTTAAAAATGTTTTATGTCTCTTGCCAACACAGTGTTTTGGGGGTTGGGAGCCAAAGGTTCTCGGGTTGGATGTACCCTCCAAGGCAACCAGCAGCAGGACAAGAGGGCAGAGGTTTAAGCTCTGCCAGGGGAGGTTTAGGTTGGACAGAAGGAAGATATTTTTTACAGAGTGAGTAATCAGCCATTGGAATGGCCCGTCCAAAGAGGTGGTGGATTCACCATCCCTGGAGGATTTTAAGATGAGACTGGATGTGGCACTCAGTGCCATGATCTGGTAATCACAGTGGTGTTGGATTAATGGTTGGACTTGATGACCTCAGAGGTCTCTTCCAACCCAACTGATTCTATGATTAAATATTATAATTAAGTAGCATTATAAATGTGTAAGAACCCTACACTATATACTTTGTGCACTAGAAAGCTTTCATTAAAGAAAATCCCTTTACTTTGTGGGCTTTGCACTTCAGGCCTGTTGCCTGAGCTCTGGAAGGACCTACCTAGAGCTTGGACCAACTTCAGGAGCTGATGAATGCAGCAGTGACAGGGGATTTATCCATAACATCTTCCATGAACTCCTGTTTCTGCTGATGATTGACCACGACCAGATTTGTTCTGTGCCTCACTTTCTCTCTCTTTTAGATAGAATTATTCAGCCCAGACTTTCCTCATCACATAAACTTGTCCAAGCTCTCAGTGTTAATTATCTTGAGGGGTTTCAGTATTCCCTGCCACTCATCCTGTTGCCAGCTGCCTTCTCCCTTACTGGTTTATGTTGCTGGAAAGACAAATTGATTTCAGCTCCCCAAGACTCAGGCAGAGCCCGTAGTTGACAAGGAGCTAATTAGCCCTTCCAAGGTGAACCCAGTGAAGTCAGTGGAGGAGAAGAGAGATGAAATGCTATTTTGAATGACAGCTTGAAGTGACAACTGAATAGGCAGAGGCTGGAGCACTTGCTGTCCATGAATTGTTCTCCCATCTAATCCTTCAGTGTTGAGTTCACAAAGTTACTGTCAATTAAACAATGCCTTGGCGATGCGTTAAATTGCAAACCCTTGCTGATGGCTGCTCAAATCAAACTTTAGAGCAGGGAGAAGCAGCTGTGTGGGCTCAGCCACCACTGAGTGTCTCAGGGAACAAAACATGCCCTCTCAAGGCTGAATTTTGAAGAGGGCAGCACCTGTAAAACAGTCCAAATAAGACTTATGGGGGACTGTGGGATCCGAACTTGGAGGAAAGCAATAAATGTTTTCAATTCCTCCACCAGGCTTAACAAAGCACACTGAGAGTTTGGAGAGGTGCATTTCTTTACCAGTAATTGTCCTCATCTCATCTCAACTGTAAGACAACTTGGGAATAAAACTCAGGCAAAAGCTGATAAGGTAAAATTTTCACTTTCTCATGAGATGATTTGTGGATAAACATCAAAATGCTCTCATGAATATTGTCAGAGCAAAAACTGATTTGTGTTTGAAAGATTTTCCCCAGAATTATTACAGAGTGGACAAGTGAGAATGGCCTTAAGCTGAAGGAGGTTTAGGCCAGATATTGGGAAGAAATTCTTCCCTGTGAGGGTAGTGAGGCACTGGAGCAGGTTATCCAAAGAAGTTATGGAGTTCCCATCCCTGGAAGTGTTAAATGACAGGTTGGACAGGGCTTGGAGCAACCTGGGATAGTGGAAGGTGTCCCTGCCCAAGCAGGGGGTTGGAATAAGGTGGGTCTTAAAGTGCCTTCCAACCCATTCTGTGATTCTGACAAACATCATTTCCACTATTGAAGATGAACTTTGGAGCACATGGGCAGGAGCAAGGGGAGACTGAGGTCATTTCCCAGCCACTGGAAGGGGCTGACCAGGAAGGTGGTGGAGTCCTGTCCCTGGAGGTGCTCAAGGAATGACTCAACATGGCACTCAGTGCTCTGGGGTGAGTGACAAGGTGGGGATCGGACAAAGGTTGGAATCGATGACCTTGGAGGTCTTTTCCAACCTAAATGATTTTGTGATTGTATCCTGTGGACATAAAGCAAAAAGGAGTTGTAGGATAAAGTCTCTACCATTTACTTCATTCTGAATAATGCTGTAGGAGGTGTCACTTCATGGTCATCTTGTCTTCTGCTTAGAAAGTACATCCATATGCAAACAACCAATTATAACTAAAACCACACCCAGGCTCAAGGTATCAGCTTTAATTGTACCAAGACCTGAACTTTAGGACAATTAATTGAAGTTATACTAACGGGTCATTAATGAATCACCAGTCCCAGCTTCTTGCATTCTGGGCTGAGGTGGCCACCAACCACCTCACTTGGGGTTTTTTGGGATATTTGGTAAAAGACCCTTGGTAGAATTTGCTGCAAAATAATTCACTGTGATTTGTCCTGAGAACACTGACAGTCTCTTTCCTCAGTCTCCCATTAGGTCTTATTTCTGAATTAGTTACTGCCATGAAAGGTCCTGGAGATCTACCCGTGGCTGTCCCTCCAAGATCTCCTAGAGGCAGAATGTGCTTTTATTCATCTGAACTGTCTAAAAAGTCACAACTGGTAATATTTTTTCATACTAAGTCCGAAAGTTCCTTGAATCATCCTGCTTGCCCTGACGTGCGTGCTTGAATAATAACCAGTGTCCTCCCCCTAACCAAAATGGAAACCTTCCCTTTCCACCACAGAAGTTTTTGAGATGCTCAAACAACACCTTGATCACTCCCCAAACACCATAACAAATAAACAAACCAGCCAGCTTAAAGCAGAATTTAATGGAATATCGGGCTATGAGATGCCTTGATGTGCCCAGCTTCTGTGTTGGTGTTTGCTGCACTTGTCCCTGTGGCTTTCAAACACCAGTTTTATATAGTTTTGAATCAAAGTTTGACCCCCAAACTGTCATTTTCCCACAGGAAAGTCTGTTTGATACATTTCAACCTTCCTCAGACTATTCTACAATACTGTCTACACTGCTGCAGGTTCATCTGCCAGACTGGATTTGTGAATTTGCTTGGCAGCTCAGAAAAAACTTGTCAAATATGCCTGACTTTGTCTTCTGGAGGAGAAATGTTGGAGTGTTCAACAACTGGCACAGAACTCTGTCTGTAAGTTGGGTCCATTCATTCATTCTTATGCCAAAACAAGAGAAGCAGGAGAGCGTTCCAAAGTGACAGAATCACAGAATTACAGAATGTGAAAGGTTGGAAGGGACCAGAGTGGGGTCATCTGGTCCAGACTCCCTGCTAAAGCAGGGTTCTCCTAGAGCACGTGGCATAGGATTGTGCCCAGAAGGTTCTGGAATGTCTCCAGTGAGGAGACTCCACACCCTCTCTGGGCAAATAGTTCCAGTGCTGGGTCACTGCACACCAAGGAAGTTCTTCCTTATGTCCAGGTGGAGCTTCCTGGGCATCAGTTCCTGCCCGTTCCTCTTGTCCCATTGCTGGGCCCCCCCCGAGCAGAGCCTGGTCCATGCTCTGCCCCCTCCCTGCAGGCACTGACAGACATGGGTGAGTCCCCTCTCAGTGT
>JAWMRC010000078.1:148914395-148935216 GCA_035584755.1 Thripadectes ignobilis
CCTTCCCTTCCCTTCCCTTCCCTTCCCTCCCCTGCCTCTATTTACCTCTCTTTCTGTCTCTCTTCTTTCCCTCTTTCCTTTCCTCAGGAAGAAGGGAGAGGTGGGGGGAAGGCTCTGATTTTGATTGGTAATGAAATTAATTTCCCCAAATCAAGTCTGTTTTGGCCCTGATGGTCATTGCTGAGAGATTTCTCCCTGTCCTTATCTCAACCCTCCAGCCTTTTGTTACATTTTCTCTTCCCTGCCCAGCTGAGGAGGTGGGTGACAGAGGGACTTTGGTGGCCAGAAGGGTCAACCCAGCACAGTCATTTTTTATGCAGAAGACAGAGGGGAAACTTCCAGCAGCCTCTTACAGAAGCCACCCCTGTAGCTCCTTTGCTACCCCAAAATTGCCAATCAAACCCAATACTGCCGAAGGTCTCAGTAGCAGGGCAATCATGAGCTGCCTGCTGTGCAAATCACAGACAGGGATGATGTTTTAGGAGCTGCTTCCTCCTTCCATCATCTGAACAGTGCCCACTATCCCCAACAGGCCCTGCCTTGTAGCTGAAGGAGGGATTACACCACCTTGACATCCAAAATTGGCAACCTGAGTTCCTCTGCCATCTGCCAGTGCCAGGTGAGAACCAGGAATGTCTGCCAGGATGTGCAGACACATTTCACCATCAGAGAGCTTGCAAGTGAGCAGCTAAAATGAAATCTGTGTCATAACATTTCAAAAACTTCAGGGGACTTTTTCCTTTTTTTAAATTATCATTTGCTGTTGTTAAACTTTTTCTCTGCTACTTTCTTCCTGTTCATCAAATGAATTACTTGGAAGGAAAGACTTCTCCAGACTCATGGCAGGGGCTTGGAATTGCATGATCTTGAAGGTCCCTTTCAACACAAAATATTCAGTGATTCTATGAAAAAAAGTAGCAGCCTGTATTTCTTACAGTGCAATCTGAGCTTCCCAAAGAGGAATATTTAGTGCTTGTTTGTGAATTTATTCAGTTATAATTTATTTTTTAATGTCAATGACATCTCCTCCTTCTCTGCCCTTTTCTCTCACTATGGCAGCATTTCTGCCCAAAACCAGCCAGCTCTGACAAGCTGCACATCACAGGCAAAGAGAGGCAAAAGTTCAGCCAGTCTGCCTTGCCAGCAAAGGGTGATCTCCCCTCTTGGCCCAAACATCACTCTTTGGCTTCTCTGTGCTTAATTCTCCCATTTTGCACATTGTGCCAATTTTGGAGTGCTCTAAATGTCAGCATAATAGAACAGTAACAGTTAATATCATCATTAACTGTGAGGCTTAAGGGACTAGGAATAGAGAAACAATTCATTAGCAATTTATTTCTTGCTGGTAAACAGGGTTTGTCTCTGTACAGCTCATCTGAAACTTCTTTAACCCTAAAAATGAGGGAATGTGGGATGAGACCACTCTGTGTTCCTTCAGCCTCTCAGTGTCTGTGAGGAGTTCCCAGTGATCGCTTCTCCAGAGCCCCTCGGAGTTCAGAGAATCAAAGAAAGGTTTGGCTTGGAAAGGACCTTAAAGACCATCAAGTTCCACCCCTCTGCCATGGGCAGAGACACCTTTCATTCGACCAGGTTGCTCCAAGCCCAGTCCAACCTGGCCTTGGACACTTCCAGGGATGGGGAAGCCACAGCTTTTCTGGGCAACCTGTGCCCAGGGAAGGATTTCTTCCTTACAACCAACTAAGTCTACTCCTTGATAACCAACCTTCCTTATCCTCAAATTTAACATTGGACACCTCCCTACAGCCAAACTTTTACACCCAAAGAAGGGGGTCGAGGCGAGTCAGGCAGAAATGCTGTTTATCTGCAACATTCCTTAAAAGAAAACAACTTCCAATGTGCCCGATTTATGCAGAAATCTCAGCAGGAGAACAACAGCAACACCAGCTTTGGAGTCAAATCCCAGTGGAATGAACAGGCAGGCAACCAGATGGCAGGAACTAATTTTGTTTAAATAATTAGGAATATTAATAGGTAAGTTGATAGAATAAAAGCATCAGAGGACATGGGGGGATGCATGGATGGCTGCATGGATGGACAGGAATGAGAGATGTGTCTAAAATAAGAAAGATGTCACCTTGTTTTTGGCCCAGGAGACACCAACTCACACAAATTCTATTTTTCAATGTGCCACAGCTTCTGCTTTATGTCATAGAAATTCTGCCTGGAGTGCCATCTTGGACTCACATAGCAAAGGTTTCTGGCTGACATTTTGAGAGATGAAGTAAGGAAATACTTAAAATAGTCTTTGTTTTTAATTAAAAAAGAATTAGTTTGCATAACCACAGAAGCACGAGGAATAAATGAGTTTCTGTGTGTATATCATTGCACATTGCACAAGCTTTGCCTTTCCAGCCCTCTAGTGGAAAAGGAGAGGTATGAGGAGAGGATTCTCAGGATTCTCATGCTGGCAGGAATAATAGTTCATACAATTATTACGGGTGGGAAAGACCTCCAAGATCAGCATTTTCAGTGCATGTTGCAGCTTCTTCCCTATTCTCACCTCCAAAAAGCATTTGGAAAATTTCACCAAGAGGTCTTGACTTTTTGTGACAGTGAATTCACAGAATCATGGAATCATTAAGGTTGGACAAGACCTCCAAGATCACCAAGTTCAACCTCTGACCCAACCCCACCATGCCCACTAAACCATAGCATGAAGTGCCAGGTCTGCACTCTTTGAACACTTCCAGAAGGGGAGATTCCACCTCTTCCCTGGGCAGTTTGTTCCAATGCTTAACCACTCTTTCAGTGCAGGAATTTTTTCTGTTATCCAACCTGACCCTTCCCTGGCACAACCTGAGGCCATTTCCTCTTGTCCTGTAGCTTGTTAACCTGGGAGAAGAGGCCAAACCCCCACCTGGCCACGACCTCCTTTCAGGGAGGAGTAGAGATCAAATTCCACACCCAAAACCCCTTCTGTGTGCACACATCGCTGTGATTACACATTCCTTGTGGATCCACGTGTGTGCCAACATGTGGATGTGTTGGCAGCTGTGCCCACACATCTGAGTCCTCTACAATTCGGGATTAAGCAAAGCAAAGTTCCCTCTAAAACTTTGCAAGCAGCTGCTCAAGAGTTTTGATGTTTAACCTCCTCAGAAGTTATGCCAGGGCCAAAGCAATAATTAGAATATAAATATCTTTTATAGGGGCCACAAAGTGTGGCTGGAAGGGGGGGCAATACGTAAAAACTGAGTTAGTGATGTAGTGAAAACTGAAGAATTATTTCTATGATGAGGAGGAAACATGGAAAGAATGAAAATCAAAGGACCCTGTGCCTAAGTTAATAGTGCTGATGGGTGAAATGCCACTGGCCCAGCACATCCCATCTTGTTATGCCTCTGCTGGAAGGCCAAGGGAGCCTGAAAAGGATCCCTCCCTCAGAGAGCAAATGAAAGGGATTTAATTCAAACAGAAGCTGCAGAGGATGAAGAAGGGGAAGAGGTACAGGGGGAAATGGGGAAGGAAGAATGAAAGGAGATAGACAGGCAGTGTGAGATGAACAGATAACACACTGGCAGTGGGATACTTATGCAGGGGTGAATTACCAGGAGAGCAGGGAAGGAATGTTATCCAGAAATCAACTCTGCCTCAGCTCAAAAAATTGTGGAATCATAAAATTGGCAAAGACCTCCAAGGTCATCAAGCCCAACACCAAACACCACCATGCCCACTCAGCCATAGTCCCAAATGCCACATCTACTCTTTTTTTAAACCCCTCCAGGGATGGAGAATCCACCACTTCCCTGTTCCTGATGTAATTTTGCCCCCAGGCCATCCTGCTTCCATCTGACCCCTGTGGAAAGATGAGAAACATCACTTGATGTTTCTCCTCCTCCCATCTTCTTCTCTGGCCATCTCTCCTTTTCTTGACCCTGGGCTGCAGTTGGTTGCACGAGGGCAGGAACCATGGGATGTTTGGTGGCTTTGTGGGCAGGGAATGTGGGCAGGAATCTCAAAGAGTCCCTGATGAGCCCTGAAGCTTTCAGAAAATGATTGTGTTTAGGTTCAATCCACCCCACTCTCTTTCCTCCTCTCATTGTTCACTGCTGGCATGTGAATAGTCTGACACAGCCTGTGTATCAGAAAATTGAGTTTGCCTTTTTTTTTTTTTTTTGTTTATAAACCATAAACCCCCCAACTGCTCAGAATTCCCTGTTTCTCTCTTATCACTCAGTTTCTCCGAGAAGCACAATTCACTTTGCATGTGAGCTCAAGATTTTTGTCTTTGAGCAGTCTCACAGATAAGCAAGTGGAATTGAGTGGGAGAAAAAAATAAGTCAGACCCAACTTATTAAAGCCTGAGAGAGAAGAAGAGAAAGCAGGAGGACAACAGAGCTTCAGGAGTGTCACAGAGCCACAGCTCAGGGAGGGGTGGCTGGCTGGGTATGACAGGGGTGGCACAGCTTTTTTCCACAACAACCAGCAAATTGTCCAGGTCATGTTGCCTCCTGCCCCTCCTTCTAGGAGATGTCATCCTTTTCCAAGGTTTTTCTGTGCACTCAGCATTGCAAGCATGCATTAAAAACCTGAGGCCATAGTGGATCCACACAAAGCTTGGGGAAATTACAGAAGCAGAGGGAGATCATTCCTGCAGGCTGAGAGAAAAAGAAATACTTTGGGGAGATCAGGACCAGGTCTTTGCCTTCAATCTTGGCGAAAAATGTGGATAATTCTAATGAAAGTAGAGAATTTAGTTCCACTGTCATAAAGCCTGTGAGAGACTGGGACAGGACCTTTCCTCCCAGACTCTTTCTTTTCTTGCTGAGTAGTTTTTAAGATATTAGGAAAAATTTCCTCAGCTAAAGGGTCGGCAAACACTGGAACAGGCTGCCCAGGTTAGTGGTGGAATCACCATCCCTGGAAGAGCTCAACAAACCCGTGGATGTGGCACCTGAGGACATGGTTTAGTGGTGACCATGGTGGTGGTGGTGGTGGGTTGAAGACCTCCATGAGAACAAGGGTTAGTGGTCATGAGACATCTGCCAGCTGCTCCCAGCATATTGTAGGTGTCTCTCCACCCTGGTGGGGTGGTCAGTAGAAGGCTCCCTTCACCTTGTCTGCTTTGGTGGCCTTCCCCCTGATTCTGGTCCATAAACACTCAACTTTATTGTTATCATTACCAAGTTCCAGACAACCAAACCCCTCTCTGACACCCCCTCTCCTTCCTTGCGTGTCCCTTCTGAAGAGTTTCAAGCAACCCACAGCAGCACCACAGCTGTGCAGGTCCTCCCACCATGTTTCCATGCTTGGAAATACATCATAGCTGCTCGATTTCCAGCTCCTCCTGCTTGTTGCCTGTTCTGTGGGCATTGCTGCAGAAGCACTTCAGCTGGGCTGTTGATCCCACCATTTTTGGGGGAAGAAGCCCTAATTCCTACATGACCATTTTCAGGTGTTTCCGTGGGATTTAACACATCAATAACCCTGGTGTCTTTGTTGCCCCATGGATCTCCATCCCCTACCTCCACTGACAACAAAGGACCTCCAACAACGATGAGCTGCCCCCAGACTTATCTCTAGAAATTCTGATTTTACCCCTTTCCCCCTTCAAATCTGATTTAAAGCTCTTTCCATCATCCCTGCAAGGACCTGTCCAAAACCCCTTTTCCCCCTCTGAGACGGGTCTGTCTTCCCTCTGTGCAAGTGCCAGGGGTTTAAAAACCAGGGCAACTGTGAGTCCCTGGCACCCACCAGCTCTGCTTTCCTTCCAGACAGATCCTTGTCCAGGCAAGCTGTAAACAGCAACTAATTGGCACCTTTCACTCCAACCCTGCTCTGGCCCAGGAAGCCAGAGCCTGTCGACAGCCTAATAAGGGTGAAAGATGTTTTGATAGCAGCTCAGAGCACCAGTGCAGATGCCAAAGGCATTGTTTTTGTGTCTGGGTTTGTGGGGTTTATTTTTAAATTCCTTTCCTTTTTTATTTCCCCCCTGCCCTGTTATCAGACTCTCTCTCTGTCTCCTGTTTTTCTCTTGCTGTTTTATGCACTTTCTTTGGTTTTAATTTGAACCATCTCCCTACGGAGTTTCTGCTCCTTTCCACCTCATCTTGCCTCTAAATAAGATGCTGATGTTTTGTGCCTCTGTGCCAGGGCTCCTGGAATGAGAGTTTAATTCAAACCTCAGGCCTCAGAATCATAACCCTGGGTTTAGAGATCGAGGTTTTCCTGGTGCTAAGGCAGCAGATTCTTCCCAGCCTGTGATCCCACTATCGGGATGTGGGAAAATGGCAGGGAAACATCAGGTCAAGCAGTATCCTCCAAGAGGCAATTTTGGGAAAAAAACCCTACAGGCTGTGGGATTTCTTCCTTTTCTCTCTGGCAGTTCAGTCCATGCCAAGCTGGCTTTGAGCCCTTGTGGCCAGGAGGACCAGTGGGATCCTGGGATGCATTGGGAAGAGTGACCAGCAGGACGGGGAGGTGGTCCTGTCCCTCTGCTTGGCCCTGATGAGGCCACGTTGTGTTCAGTTCTGGTCTCCACAGTTCAAGAAACACAAGGAGCTACTGGAGAGGGACCAGCAGAGACCACAAAGACACTGAGGGGTCTGGAGCTTCTCTCTGATGAGGAGAGACTATGGGAGCTGGGGCTGTTTAGTCTGGAGAAGAGAAGAGTGAGAGAGGACCTCATCAATCCACCCAAATATCCCAAAAGAGGTGCTAAGAGGATGGTGCCAAACTCTTCAGTGGTGCCCAGTGACAGGGCAAGGAGTAATGGCCATAAACTAAACCACAAGAAGTTCCACCTCCATATGAGGAAGAACTTCTTTCCATGAGGGTGGCAGAGCACTGGAACAGCTGCCCAGGGAGGTCATGAAGTCTCCCTCTCTGGAGACATTCCAAACCCACCTGGTTGTGTTTCTGTGTCACCTGCTCCAGGTGACCTTGCCTCGGCAGGGGTTTTGAATAAATAATCTCCAGGGGTCCCCACCAACCCTAAATATTCTGTGAAAGCAGTTGCTTTCCTCTTTATCTTGAGGCATTGTCTTCTCTTTCCTGAGCACCCAAGCGCTCTGACGATGCACAGTTCACATTCCCACGGTGCTGCACTGCAAAAAGTGCCTGTAAAGCCATTTACAGAGGGAAAACCCCAACACAGAGAGGTGCTTGGTTACACAGAGTGTCATTCAGGGGCCTAAGAAGTGGAACCAGGTCTACAAACCCCAGAGCATTTGAGATGCATTCAAGTTTATTTTACATTCATTAACTCGAGTATCAGAGTATTAAGCGAGCCAGGATGGAATGAGGCATGAGCTAATTTAACCTTCCTGTGGGATTTTGCAGCTACTGTCAGCTTTGTGCTGCATGGCTGGTTTGAGCCAGCTCTGATGCCTTTGTGCTCCATGTGACAGTCCTGCAGCTTTTATTTGCTGCTCCAGCCAGTGCTTGTCCTTCTCTTTGTGTTGGATCTGGCTGAGATGGAGTTAATTTTCCCCATAGGCCTTAGAGGGCCGTGCTTTAAATGCTGGAAATGTGTTGATAACACGGCAGGGCATCAAGGTTGCCTCTCCAAAATTCTCCTCCACCACCAGCAGGCTGGGAGTTGGAAAAAAAGGTCTTGGGAGGGGACATGGCCAGGAGGAGAGCTGACCCAAACTGACCAAAGGGATATTCCAGACCATATGAAATCTGAAAAACTAAGACAAAAAAGAGGAGGAAGGGGTGATGTTCATTATTTACAATCTTTGTCTTCCAGGGCAACCACTACATGTGTGGAAGTCCTGCTGCCCAGATCTGCACTCAGTTAATACATAAAGATGAGGGATGTTGCTGATAACACTGAATGTACCTCAGAGGGCACATTAATTCATAACTGTGAAGGAATCTGAGATCCAGAAGTGGACAACATCATATAAGTGTATCTATAAATACCAGCAAACCTTCAAAATTATGTAGAAAAGTAGATAATTCTGAAAAGATCAGTAATAAATCAAAATGAACCTATTCTGACTTCCAACCTAGGGACACTGAATTGAATCTACACCCTGCCAAAGTCAGTGGGAATCTACCCAGAGAGTTATGGACTCCATCCATTCAAAAATTTTCAAAACTGAGCCTTTCCTTCCCCCTTTCAGGAAAGGAAAGAAAGTGGCAGGTCCCTTGTCCAGCCTAAGGTCAAAGATCTCAGGTTTAGCAAGAATTAATAGTTTATTTGTTTAGATTATCTGAGAATTTTAACTATGTCCTTCTACAGGTAGAAGCAAAGAATCATTAAGGTTGGAAAAGACCTCCAAGATCATCAAGTCCAACCTCAGACCCAACACCAGCCATGCCCACTAAACCATCTCCTCCTTTTATGAACCCTTCCAGGGATGGTAACTCCACCCCTTCCCTGAGGACACACCTATTTATGTATCTATATAATTTATATACATAATCATGCTCACAGTGTCTGATTTTATAGGCACAAAGTGTTTCTTTTCCTTCATTTTATTTATTTATTTTTCGGGGGGAGAGGGGTGTCAGGTCTTTGCATCTCGAAGAAATCAAATGACAGGGAAAGTCTCATCTCCCTGTGTAAGCTGTTCAAACATCTCATTATTTCATCTGTAATGTGAAAAAATAATATGCAATTTGAGCATCTATTTTGTCTTTCTAAGCACCGTTTTGATCCCAAAGACAAGTCCTTGCAATTCCAGCGTGGTCAGGAGAAATGTGCCGGCTTTACATCACTGGAAGTGAGAGGAGGATTCTTCTATACCCAATGAAATGTGTTCCCACCCCCAAGGTTGTTTTGACTTTATTCATACAAGCCCCAGGATACACAGTGGATGTGTAAACATTTACATTTAATAAATCAGGCAGGGAAAGGCGGTTTAAACACCATCTTTACGCAAAGTGCATCTTCTTATTAAGTCAAAACATATTATGCAACGACTATAATGTGCCTCAGGTGCACTTTAAAATGTATATATCTGTTTTCATCCCATGCTCTGTTATTTATTACATGTAGCAATTGCTACATGGGTTGCCTGATGTATTTTGATATAATTTATAAACAGCTAATAAAACTAAAATGTTTATAGAGGCTGCCTGGGAGGAATGTGAGGTCTAACAACTGCTCTCAGTCAGCTGGGTGGCGGGAGAAGACAAACAGTGCAGTGTGATGAGTCATTAAGAAGCAATTTTGCATAGATGTGGCTTGATTATATAAGCACAAATAATTCCAGCCTCTATTCCCAGCCTTTCTGCTTTGTGGCCAGCGCAGAGAGGGGCAAGAAGGAAAAGGTATTTCCACATCACTGGGACAAAGTGATGAGTTCCTCACTGCACGGGATCTTTTATCTTCTCAGACACTGTTTTTCACTCAAAACTCATCCTTCGGAGGTTGAGTGTATCCTAAAGCATTCCTTAAACTGCTGGTGGGAGATACTTAGGTCTTCCCAAGGGAAGGGAAGGTTTGGGAAGGTTTGGGAAGGGAAGGTTTGGGAAGAGAAGGTTTGGGAAGGTTTGGGAAGGGAAGGTTTGGGAAGGGAAGATTCGGGAAGAGAAGATTTGGGAAGGTTTGGGAAGGGAAGGTTTGGAAAGGTTTGTGAAGGGAAGGTTTGGGAAGAGAAGGTTTGGGAAGGTTTGTGAAGGGAAGGTTTGTGAAGGGAAGGTTTGGGAAGGGAAGATTTGGGAAGGTTTGGGAAGGGAAGATTTGGGAAGGGTTGGGAAGGCTTGGGAAGGGAAGCTTTGGGAAGCGAAGCTTTGGGAAGGTTTGGGAAGGGAAGATTTGGGAAGGTTTGGGAAGGCTTGGGAAGGGAAGGCTTGGGAAGGGAAGCTTTGGGAAGGGAAGGTTTGGGAAGCTTTGGGAAGGTTTGGGAAGGTTTGAGAAGGTTTGGGAAGGTTTGGGAAGGGATTACAGTATTTTATTCTCTTTGAGATATCCACGGTGCAGAGATGTCGAGTATTAGGAAAAATGTGATTGAATATTAGGAAAAAAATTTTCCATTAAAAGAGAGGTTAAGCAGTGGAACAGACTGCCCAGAGAGGTGGTGGAGTTTCCATCCCTAAAAGTGTTCAAAACCCAGTAGTTCCTGCCTGAAGTGCCCTGGTCTCATGGACACTGTGGATTGGGCAACACAATTTTTCCTTCTCCCCTGGGTCACTGCCAAAGCAAAGAGGAGAAGGTGAGCTGCTCTGATTTCTTTACCAAGGTAGGACAACTTGTAATTCAATACCTGAATTACACTGGATGGCAGCCTCCCTAATCATTTAAGAAACTGTCCCAATTGTGAACATTCCAAGTGTTCTTGGCAGAAAAGACAGAATGGATGTAAAACTTGGAGACATCCAAAGTAATTAGTTTTATCACTGGCCCTTGTAATTTATTCAACAGTCCATTTCAGCCGTACTGATGAAAATCTAGATCCAAGTACTGATGTCTATGTCCACTCTAACTAAAAAGTTAGAAAAAAAACCTCCAAGACTTGACGATTTTCCCCCTCAAGACAGAAGTCTATGGCATACAAACAGTTAATTAGAGAGACATTTCAGCCAGCAGGAATTTCGTCCATAATTCTGAGCTTTCCTCTTGTCACTAGTTTTGTTCTTCTCCCTCTCTGGTTTTTAATGACCCAGAGAAGAAGACATTCACCCTTCACTGCTCAGAGACGAAGAGTTTGGCAGAGGGGCTGCGTAAAAAACACTGGGAGTCCTCCTGGACCACTTGTTGTGGGTGGGAATTAGCCAAGCTTGGGATAAACAAGCAGTCCGGATATTCAGGGTGGTGGAAAGAGCAACGTGAATGTGCCTGTTTGTGTCCCACTGGGGAACAGAGGAGCGTTTCTTCTTCCCTGAGTGCACCGTGGAGCAGATGCCTGTCCCTTTGAAGCCACTGCAAAAGCGCTGATTGACGTCAGAGGAGTCAGGATATCACCCCCTGGATAAGGTAGTTTGGGAACAGGGAATGACCAAGGCTCTGAGAGCTCCTTTAATCACGGGGTTGATTCAAGGCAGCCCATCCACACAACACTTCCATATGTGTACCCACGTAGAAAGGGAAAACAGCAAATGTGTTTTGATTGCTGAATAACTCAGTGGGATGTGCCTTCAAATATGAAATGGAATTATTTTGTTCTGCATTAGGGTTTCAAGCTGAGGGAAAAAACCGCCTTTTTCATTCTAATCTGGCTTTTAAGTATATTGAAGTGGAAGCTTAAAGTGTGAACTTTCTCTTCCCTCTCTTTCACACTGTGAAGGAAACTGCTTCTGACACATCCCGTGGCTTCTGCTGATCAGTGATGAATGATCCTTAAACCATCCATTAATTTCAATTCCTTCAGGGTTTAACCTGTATCAGAGGAGCCAAGCAATAATGAACATGTACTAAAGTGACTCAAAAAATTAATTATAAGCACATTTTCGAAGGTGTTTGGCCTTTTTGAAGGCACTGTCAACAGAAGCTGCTGTTCATTGCCAGGAATTAGACAAGGCCATGAGGGCAGGGAAGACACCAGGAACTGGGCACACCTTCTACTGTCACAGCCTTGACTTGGTGAATAGGAATAATCCTGCAAAGACTCAGATACATTCCTGACCCAGTGCTGCGTGGGGATCAAAGGAGGAACACAGGCAGTGTGCTCTGTTTGGGGTTCTCCAGTTCAAAAAAGACACTGGGATACAGGAGAGGGTCAGCCAGGATGGTTGGGGGAGCTGGACCACAAGGATTTAGAAGAGGAAGCTGGGACAAGAAGGTGTGTCCAGACTCAAGGTGAGGGAACACCTTATTACTTTATGAAGCTCCTTAATGGGAGGATGGAAAGAAGATGGATCCCAATTCTTGGGGATACTAAAAATTTGACTGGAAAAGTCACTGGCCCTGCTTGGAACAGGGTTTCGGGTTAGATTCCTCAAAAAGGGATATCCAACCTAAATCATCCTGGTTTATGTAGAGGGCTCCATCTGCACTAGTCACCAAAAGCTTCTTCTAGAGCCAGTGAATGTTGAATTTTGGATATAAAATCCACTGGCTGCACTGAATATTCCTCCATTTTGGGGGACTTTAGAAGTTTAACTTACACAGAAGAAGAAAGGCTGCACAGTAGACACAAATGTTACAGGAAAAAACACCCCTCTCTTTTTCTGGTTCTTCAGTCTTCCAACTTTCTCTCTGCTATCCTTCATTTTCCCAGGGATTTCTCAGCAACCTCTGTCTCTTTTTCTGTCCCACACTCCTTTAAACTTTAAAGATTTTAAACAGAAGCATTTAAAGTCCTCCTGTCCCAGTGTTAACACGTGTTTTGGTTTTGGGGTCCCAGGACATGCACTCATGAAGATCACAAATTACTTTGTGCTGCTGTTGCTGTCTCCTGGAATGATTCCACTACAGCAATAGCTGGAAGAGCCCATGTAGAAACATTTATTATCCATTTACTCCTGTCACTCTGCTGCTGACATGACTCTTTCTTCATCCATATGGATGGAGAAACAGTGTTCTCTCTGAGGGGACAGAAGGGAATAAAAACTCTCCTCTGAAATTCCAACCAGGACAAATATGTGAGGAGAAAGAAATGCCTTAAATACATTTGTTTCTGCCTAATCTTATTCAGGCCTGGGGTGTTCTCCCAGCTAGTAATTTCAACCCATGAATCCACAAGAGAGGAAAGCTGTCACATCTTGACCTCATTTTCCTACTATTGAATATCCTGATATTTTTTTTAGCCTTACAAGATAAGAAAGTGTTATTAGGCTCCTATTCCTGCAAAGAAACTGCAGATACAGGTGAAGAGTGGAATTCCTCTGCACAGCTTTGGGTGTCTGGGGCTCAGTTTTCTGCATCTGGCTAATTATCCTCATTCTCATTACAGTTAAAGACAACCAAATCAACAAGCTGAAAGGAGTTTAGGGTGTGAATAAGCTCACAAAGTGCATGTCTAGTTTAGGATGAGAAGAAATAAAAAAATCACAGAGTACTTTGAATTGGAAGGGACCTCCAAGATCAGCCAGTTCTCCACATTCTGAGTGTGATTCTTGGTATTTATTGAAAGTGAGGCCAACCAGTGTAAAACATTTACATATTGCTGGGCAACAGGACAGAGAACCAAGAGGAGACCCATCCCCTCCTACAGACAAGCAGGACATTTTGAGACACCTGAAATAGCTCCAGAGACCGGTGATCAGGCCAACTTGCTACCTCAACAGGCCACTGCTGCAATGAGGAAAGAGGGTCCTGGGAGTTCAGCTCAAATCATGGAATTCTGAAGACTGGAAAGGGTCTCCAAGGTCATCAAGACCAACTGTCACCACCACGATGGTCACCACTAAACCATGTCCTCAAATGCTGCATCTGCATTGCTTTGAACCCTTCCAAGGATGGTGACTCCACCCCTTCCCTGGGTGACCTGTTCCACTGCTTGACAATGTATATTAAAACTCCCAGATTTGAGTGTCCTGAATAACTTTCCCAAGGTAATTCCAGTCGTAAAGACACTGGAACTACATTTTCCAGCACAGAGTGTGATGTGCTATTCACTGTCCCCTGTGGTACTTGATGAGTCCCTGAAGAAAAAGAGGAAATCATCTGGAAAAGGAATTGCCCATCTCTTAGTCACTCACTGTTGCAATGAGTTGAGGAAGACCTCAGAAAGGAGAAGAGGAGGCTCAGGGGAGACCTTTTTGCTTTCTACACCTCCCTGAAAGGAGATTGCAGTAGGTAAGGGCTGGCCTCTTCTCCCAGGTCACAAGGGGAAGCGTCCTTAAGCTGCACCAGAGGAGGTTCAGGTCAAGTATCAGGAAAAATGTCTTCACTGAAAGAGTGGCAAAACGTTGGAATAGCCTGCCCAGGGAAGTGGTGGAGTCACCACCCTGGAAGACCTCAAAAAATGAGGAGATGGGGCCCTTGGGAATATGGGTTAGTGGGAATGGTGGGAACTCGGTCAAAGGTAGGACTGGATGATCTTGGAGGTCTTTTCCAGCCTTAATGATTCCACGAAACCAGAACTGCTCCAGAGCCTCCAGCTCCCTGGCAAGCTGTCACTCAGTGTGTGGCTGTCTGGGCTGCGAGCACGAGGCACTTGGATGTCTGTTTATTTGTATTATTTATTAAGCAAATGATTTCTGTGCACAGCATCTGGAAACACACCATAAATAAAACACAGCAGAGGCTTAAATTTAACTGCTATTCACAGACAGCCATACAAATGTCCCCCAGCCCTCCCTTCTCTGCCACGACAAACCCTCTGTAAATAACATCCAGGGTTTGCTGTCAGTGCCAAAAGACAGATGCACTAAGGAGCAAACCCAGCCTCCTGCCATCTTCTGGACAAGCATTGGCATTGACACCAAACACTCAGCTCTGCACCTCCAGGAGAAACTTTCTAATGAGGAGAACAGAGCAGGGGAAGAGCAGGTCCTCTTTAAATTGGGGATTGGGCAGATGACCTCTAAATACACCTTCCAGCTGTCTTGATCTGTCTTCCAAATGATCTGACCAAGGTGCTGAGAGGGAACTTTTCAGATAGGGGTGTTTTCCCAAGGAACTGACACCTCTCATGACCTACAGCATGAAATAAAAATCTACAAGTTGGGTCAGGCCGGGTTCCAGCTCCAGCCTAAGGTCCACACTTATCCACTCTACACCAGCATCAACTGAAGGATTTAATAATCAGAGGCTGGGAGCTCTGCAGAAAGGGGAGAACTTGGCTATTTTTCAGCACTTCAAAATGAGCCCGAGCTCATTTATAAGGTCTGGATGATCCAAGGGCAGCAGACTCAGCCTAGTTCATCCCAAGACATGCTTTGTAAGCAGAGTTCAAGTGTTCTTCCCAAAGCCTAGAAGTCAATCTTTTGCTCTATTGCACCTTTGGAGTGACCCATTTCGTGTCTGGTTCGTTGCTTTTTGTGCCTTGATAACACTGTCTTAAGCAATTCCAGGGTATGATGTGGGTGAAGAAAGTCTGTACATGATTACCCTGCTTTTCAAGAGAAAGAAGTTTATCATAAAGCCATTCTGTGTCAGTGGAGACCGGAGCTGGTAATTTTTAATAGGCTGACCTAAATGTAACCTCTGAGCCTGAGCAGCTCCAGGGGGAAACTCCAGGTACGTGGCTGAAAAATGGAAATGTTATCATGAAATTTAAACCTGCTCTCAGGACCTTTCCTCACCTGAAGGTGGAACCCAGAAAATACAGACTGAGAAAGGTGACCTGGATGTCTTCCTCAAGTCATTGCAATAATGAGTGACCAAGGGATAGGCAATTCCTTTTCCAGCCTGAAATTTGTCCATCCCCCAGGTCCTCCCACAGGCACACCTCCAAGATTTGAGTTGGTGGTCCCAAGACCTCATATCTTCCTCCCACAAAAGTCTTCATCAATTCTCTGTGTCCTGCTTGGACTATTTTCAAGGATTGTGGGCCTTCTCTGATACTTTAGACTCTCACATCAGGGGAGTCTTGTGCCTGTTGAGTCTTATTCTAACATTTTATACAGATATAATGTTCTTTACATTGCTACAATCTTTATCCATTGGCATTCCTGACAAGGAATATTAAACCACATTTCAGGAATCTAACCCAAAGGTACTTAACTGAAGTGCTACTAAAAGTGTGAGAAGAATTATTCTTAAAATCTATACCACCTCGATTTTAAGGCATCAGCAACACAACAAAGACTCCAAATATTTACCATGGGTGAATTTATGGGACAAATAGCATCCTGAACTTCATCTGTTAGTGCAGCAGAAGACCTGGGTGAGAAAAGGGATGCTCAAGGCATTTTCTGCTGGGTCTCATCAACCCTCTGCCATGGCAAAGCCAGAAAGAAGTCTTGGCTGAAGGCTGAATCTAATGACTCCAAGCTTTGAGGGACAGGGAGTCTGGGACAGGCTGAGAGCCCTTCAATCGTGGAATCAGAGAATGGCTTGGCTTGGAAGGGACCTTTAAGATTATCTTGTTCCAACCCCCTGCCATGGGCAGGGACACCTTCCACTAGTCCAAGTTGCTCCAAGCCCTGTCCAACCTGGCCTTGAACACTTTCAGGGATGAGGAACTCACAACTTCTCTGGGACACCTGTGCCAGGGCCTTGTTGTCCAATAAACCCTAATAACCCAGGACGAGGGGGAATGGTTTCAGACAGAAAGAGAGCAGGTTTAGATTAGATAGTGAATGAAATCCTCCCTGGGAAGGTGGTGAGGCACTGGAATAGGCTGCCCAGAGAAGTTGTGGATGCTCCAGCCCTTGAAGTGTTCATGGCCAAGCTGGACAAGTCTTTGAGCAACCTGGTCTAGTGGAAGGTGTCCCTGCCCATGGCAGGAGGTTCAGAACAATGTGGTCCTTAAGGTTCCTTCCAACCCAAACCCTCTATGACTCTCTGATTCCATGATTCTATGGTTCTATGACTTTGGAATTCTGTGGTTCTATGACACTTGCTCTGTCCTTCTCACAGCCACACCTTCTCCTAAACTGGGATTGCTGCTCTGGGGCTCTTCCCCTTCCCAGAGCCCCTCCTCTCCTTCCAGCCAGGCCCCAGGGAGTCATCACTCACTCCTGAGCTCGTTACACTCAGGTACAGTTCAATAGGCTCAATAATTAACGACCCTCTGAGGAACCAGGACTGCAGTCACACTGAGAATCCAAGTCAGTGCAGGAGTACCAGGGCTTGAAGTAAAAGGACTAGTAATTAATGTCCTCTAAAATATGCAAATGATATTTCCTTGCCCTTAGACCAAAGGCAACTGAATTAGTCAAACAAAAAAGGGAAGAAGAGGAGGAGACAATGTTTAAATTAGAGAACAGAGGGAGGATGGTGCTTTTATTCCACAGTAATTTAGATTACAAATCTACTCTCCCCCGGACCAGTGAGCATTTCTGTCTGCTCAGTTGCCTGATTTCTGCTTGGCTCAAAGGAGAAAGTTATTTTGTTTAATTTTTTCTTGTTCCTCTATGACTTGGAAAGCCTGGAAAAGAAACAGCTCTGAGAAGGAACAGCCAGGAAAGCAAAGCAAGGCAACACAGCAGTAATCAGTGAGGTGATCTCTGAAAGCAAACAGGAGCTCCTGGGATTCTTTCAATTAGGTGGTTTGGACAAAATCTTTAGGTAGAGATAAAAAAATTGTCTTTTGCAACTTGGATAAATTCTCTTTGCTCCTTACAGGAGGGTGGAGAACGGGGTGAGCAATTCTGTGAACAGGAAAGGAAAGGCGTGGATGTGTATTAGAGCCACTGGAAAATAAGAGGGTATTTAAACATACCCACAGGGATCAAAGGCAAAAAAAAAGAAAGACCTGGATGTCATGAACACACAGTGGGGTCCTTGAGGAATTAAACTGGACATCTCACTTCATCCATTGTTACCCCATCACTGGTTTCATCCTTCATTAATTCAGAAGCCTCACTGGCAGCATCAGAGTTAATCTCTCCCCTCATACTCACTGCAAAACAGCTGAGTAGAGGACCAGAGACCTACAAATCCATCTTGAATTCCAACATTTTCTTTTTCATCTATTGACTTCAGTAAACAGCTCAGTAAAAGGCAGCTTGGCCCTATGCTAAAGCCTGTGGAGACCTCAAGAATAGGTAGATCTGGATGCTTTGGTCTATTGAGATGGGTTGCATCTGGCTAGATGTTGAGATATTCCTCCAAATAAATGCCCAGAGGTGGGTTATTTTTAAAGGGGATCGAAGCAATTAGGTGGTTTTAGTAAACAAGGCACTTCATCCTAAGGGTATTGCCTAGACCACAGAAGATGAATCTAAAAATCGTTACAAACTATGAGTGGGCAGGTTTAGTTTTTTTACAGTCTATCTCTAATGCACAAGGCAGGAACAGGGAAATACAGAATCATTTAGGTTGGAAAAGACCTCTAAGATCAAGTCCAACTGTTGACCCAGCACTGCCAAGTCCTCCATGAAACAATGTCCTTAAGTGCCACATCTACACATCTTTTAAACGTCTCCAGGGATGGTGAGCCCACCACTTCCCTGGGCCTCCTGTGCCAGGGCTGGACCACCCCTTCAGTGAAGAAATTGTTCCTGATATCCAGTCTAAACCTCTGCTGGTGGAACTTGAGGACATTTCTCCTCATCCTGTCACTTGTTACCCGACAGAAGAGCCCTACCCCTCCCTGGCTCCAACCTCCTGTCAGGGAGTTGTAGAGAGTGGGAAGGTCCCCCCTGAGCCTCCTTTTCTCCAGGCTGAGCCCCTCCCCAACTCCCTCAGCTGCTCCTGGTGCTCCAGACCCTTCCCCATCTCCATTCCCTTCCCTGGAAATGCTCCAGCCCCTCCATGTCTTTCTTGTCATGAGGGGTTCACATCTCACACTTTGGTGATGTGTCACACCTGACCTATTAGATGACATTCCCAGTTTCTACGTAAAATAGATTCAGAAGTTTCTCTAAGGGAATTTCCTCCTTTCTTTGGCACTTCTGGGTGACGTCCCTGCTCGGAGAGCTCAGTTTTCCTTCCAAGCAGGAGGCAGAAGAAACTGCTGAAGAGGGCTGGGGTTGAATATAATTGACTTTATCGAGCTAACCTGGTGTATGGCCTTTCTCAAATCACTTGCCCTCTCCATAATACTGTTTTCCTTCTCTACCTCCCCCCGGAGTTACTGCTGAGGTTGTAACTCTTTCAAAGGAGAAAATCAGTTATGTTGGGTTTTTTTTCCCCTTTTTAATTTCCTTATTATTTGATTCCATATCTGTCCTTCTCCGGGGCCGATTTCTTTGGTGTGTTCCGAGGGATTTCTCTCCGCACAAGTCACTGTGCCTGCCTTGCCCACTAGGTGTCATGAAACGCTGAGCTCTCAGAGCACTGGGAGAAGGGGACTTTTAGGCTGTTTTGTAGCAAATTGCTGGAGTTCCTCCCTGGCCATCTGCTTTCTGGAGGTAGCCCACTCAGTTGGGAGCTGTGAGCAAAAGCATCAGCTGCTGCCAGCACCGTTCCTATTTTCAGCTCCGAGGAATCACGATCGTTGGCAGCTCTGCCAGGAACAGCAGCACTTGGCATTTGCTGTGGGCTGGTGAGTAAGGGAGAAAACCCAGAGAGAGCTGGGTTTGGCTGCATCTGACCCAACATTAGACATGGGCAACTCTGCATCTCTTCCAAGGCTTCGTATCTGCTGCAGGAATAAATTGGCTCCCCTCATTTCCAAGCTGCCTGAAGAAGCAGGTGTGCTGGAAGAAGTTGGACTTGGGAATGGAGAAGGTACCTTCCTGGAAAGGCACTCAGAGATGAAAAATATGAAGTTTACAGGCTTGAGAGATGACTCATGTGGAGATGCAGATTCTACTCAGCTTCCTATACAAAGGGCTTCAGACTCTAAGCATTCCTTAATAGGTTTTTTAATGGGCTTTCCTTACTTTACAGAACTGACCTTTCATTTTTCTTTCATTCTTCATGTGATTAGTTATCATTTATCCACTTGCCTCACTCCTATTTTAAAGAACTCTCTTCTCTTTTGACTGGCCTTCCTCCAGCAGGGTTCAAGTGTGTGGGGGATACTTTGTATTACTCGCTTGTCTGTTTATTTTCAAATATTAGTGCTATTTCTTTCCTTGCAAAAGAAAGGCGAGAGAAGAGAATCTCAGCTCTTTGATTTCCAGCTGAGGGGTTGCCAAGTCTGAGTTAGTCAAGTTGCCTCCCACTGAGGTGACCTTTGCTAAGTTGAAAGCCAATTTTGTGAAGATTTGGACACCACCACACCAACTTCAGGGACAGATTCCAAGGGATATCCTGCCACCGCAGCAGGACACTTTTGTCTCTCTCCCTCACATTGCATTGATGCACAATATTACTCTCAGTTTTTGTTGGGAAGATCCTCTCTGTTCCAAAGGACTCAAAGATCCACTTGAAGTTTCATGTGAAGATGCCACGTGAGTTGAGGAGCGAGCACATTTTCCCAGAGAATAATGTTCACAGTTCAGCAAATGTATGATTTTTCTGAGCCAACAGCTTGTCAGACTCGAGTAAGACTTCCACGTTTCCATCACTGGAAGCAAAACTCTCAGGATATTTTACAAAGGTTTTTCTCCTGCCAAGCTCTCCCTGTTGATGTTCTGGCCTAGTTTGTAAGTGAGCTCAGGTCAAAGTCCCAAGAGGTGACAGGGATGTGAGTCCATGGTTTGAGGGTGAAAAGGAGGGTGAGAGTTTCTCCATATGGACAAAGTCTCCTTGGATTCAGGATTGAGAACAAATGCCAGCTCATTTCCTTTGGTCTTCAAGCCCTGGACCTGCAGCTGTAGAGATTCAGCAGCAGAGGAAGTGCAGACAGGAGCACAACAGAAAAGGGCAACAAAGATGATTTAGGGACTGGAGCATCACTTTTAGGAGGAAAGGCTGGGAGAGTTGGACATGTTCAACCCCAAAAGGTATGACTGAGAGGAGACTCATCCATGTCCATCAGTGCCTGCAGGGAGGGGGCAGAGCATGGACCAGGCTCTGCTCAGGGTGCCCAGCAATGGGACAAGAGGAATGGGCAGGAACTGATGCCCAGGAAGTTCCACCTGAACACGAGGAGGAACTTCTTTGCTGTGCAGTGATCAAACACTGGAACAGGTTGCCCAGAGAGGATGTGGAGTCTCCTCACTGGAGATACCCCAGAACCATCTGGAATCAATCCTGTGCCATGTGCTCTGGGATGACCCTGCTGGAGCAGGGAGGTGGGATCAGATGACCCACTGTGGTCCCTTCCAACCTGACCCATTCTGGGATTCCTGCGATTCTGTGATCCTCCTCCTGGCCCTTTGCTGGACTCTCCCCAGTATGTCCATGTCTCTTGTACTGCAGAGCCCAGCACTGGGCACATAAAAGAGGATGCAAACCCTGCTGAAGCCCGGGATTGAACCAGGGACCTTTAGATCTTCAGTCTAACGCTCTCCCAGCTGA
>JAWMRC010000078.1:148940948-148962602 GCA_035584755.1 Thripadectes ignobilis
CCAGGATGAGCAACAGAGACTTTCCTGCCCCTTCTCCTTTCTCCAGCCAGGATGAGCCAAAGTGGCATTTGTTTTAAAGCTG
The DNA here is from genome assembly GCA_035584755.1 of Thripadectes ignobilis. Lineage (NCBI taxonomy): Eukaryota > Metazoa > Chordata > Aves > Passeriformes > Furnariidae > Thripadectes > Thripadectes ignobilis. Next base: position 148,941,031 of record JAWMRC010000078.1, read on the forward strand.
GAGCAGGAGAGACCCACAGGCACAAAACCTGGGCTGTGGAGCTGTGCCAATCCAAAAGCAGGCAAGGTGAGAGGGAAATGGCAAATGCCTCATTGATTCCAAAACTGCTACACGATCCTGCCTGGGAGGATGTGAAGCTGTTAAAAAAAAAGTGCTTTAAAAGGACAGAGTGTTGATGGGAAGTTGGCAGGTTGCTTTGTGCCGGCTGTTTATTCTCATACAAAGCAATCCAAATGTAGACTGTTTACCCACTGGAAACCCCTTGGCATTGTATTTCCTACTCTGAGCCACACACAGCTCGTTCCTCACCCCCTGGAGCTCTGCAAAACACCTTCCTTTAGTCACCAGTGTCCACCCACCTCCAGATGCCACCAGCCCCCAAAGATCTCGAGGAACAGGGGTTGACTAGAACATCTTTTAAGTCAACACCGAGGGCTCCTGACTTGTTCTCCTGCCCTTTTTCTCCTTACCTGTGTTTAATAAAAGCCAGGAGGCACATTGGTTTGGTGATAGGTTGGTACTCAATTCCCTGGTGTTTGATTCCCTTCTCTGCCCCTGATGTCTCCCACGACAAAGGTCGTGTCATTAAGGCCATATCCCTGTGATGGGCAGGGGTGGCACAGAGCTTTGCATCCACCAAAAAGAGGAGACTTCGAATTTGTGGTGCCAAACTTGAGCAAAACTCCTCTGTCTCTCAACATGGCCCATTAGCCAGGGCTCAAGACTAACGACTTTCCATCAGCCAGGGATGTGGGCAGAAGGAGCTGATAATTATAGACATCCTGAGCCTATTCCCTTAAAAGTTCTGGAAATTCTTCAGCAGGATAAAGTTGATAAGGATGCTGAAGTGTTCCTCTGTAATGATACAGTTATAACAGTTTAATGAACAATCCCCTGTAGAGGGTATATATAGAATTATAGAATCATGGAATGGTTCAGATTGGAAGGGACCTTAAAGATCATTTATTTCTCATACCCAGCATATGTTACATAAAGGGGAAAATTTATTTTGCACAGCTCTTTCTTTCTCGTGTCTATTTTGTTGGCCATTCCAGCTCCCCTGAGAGATTCATCCCTTACCCCAATTTCACTTTCTCTTGGAATAAAAACTCCTCTCCTTTCAATTGAAACTGAATTTCCTGAGCCCTCTTTCTGGTTCTAGAGAAGCCCTGCTGTTCACCTGCTGCCTCTTTCAAAAGCAACAAGTGACCTTCCTGAGATCATCTCAGGGGAGTTGCACTGACGTTTGCACAAGAGGAAAGCCACAGACAGCAGCTCATGCATAAGTCAGTGTCAATTCTTCTAAAGACTGCTGGACAAATTCCAGCACTTTATGCAGAGAAAATAAAATAAAAAAACCCCCAATAATAAAAAAAGATAGATAGAAAAATAAAGGAGCTGGGAGAGGAAAAGGGATATGCCAGAAATAATTGTAATTTTTTTCTCACTCTTGTGGTTCTTTGGGTTTTTTTCCTCCTTCATTCTGCTGGTTTGTGGTATTTCAATGGTAAAGCCCATGCTTATTTTTAACCTCTTAGTGGTGGGTGAGGAAGGAAAGAAGTCCAAGCCTGGCCATAAAATTATTAAGGATGCAAAAGATCTCTAAGGTCATCAAGTCCAATGGTCAACACAGCGTCACCGAGTCCACCTCTAAACCACATCCCCAAGTGCCACACCCACACTTTCTGAACACCTTTGCACACTGAAGGCCTTTTGATCATTTTCGAGGATAGTGATTCCACCACAGCCCTGGGCATCATGTTCCAGTGCCTGACCACCTTTTCTGTGAAGAAATATTTCCTAACATCCAATCTAAACCTCACCTGGTGCGATTTTAAGCCCTTTCCTCTTGTCCTGTCACTTATTACGTAGGAAAAGGACCGATCCCCACCTGGCTCCAACCCTCTGACTGTTTTAGAATTCCAACTGTTCCTTGATTCCCAGCTGCAGTGGAGAGTCCTGGATGCCCAAGGAAGCGCTGCACACACTTTAAGGGCACCCTCCATGGATGACAACCTACCTGGCTGTTCCAAACGATGTACAAAGGGGCAGATTGCACAGGTCAGGATGGCCGAGCGGTCTAAGGCGCTGCGTTCAGGTCGCAGTCTCCCCTGGAGGCGTGGGTTCGAATCCCACTCCTGACAGCTTGTTTGCTGGCCAGACCCATTCCATAGGGAATTCTGCTGCTTCTCCCTATAGGAGACCTTCCGGGGAGCCCCCCTGGTCTGGTCCAGCCCTGGGATTCTTGTCCATTATTGGTTGTTCAGGTTGGCAATGAGGATGTGGAAGAGAGAAATCCCTCCCATCCGAGTCATAACCTGGCTCAAATGGAATTTTGGCTTTTTCACTTCCATATGATTAACAACTGGCTCAGGTGGAATTCAGGCTTTTTCCCCTCCCATGTGATCAACACCTGGTTCGGGTGGAATTTTGCCTTTTTGGATCAGGAGGTGCCAGGCACCGGCTCTGCTGGTGACAGAGGGGTTTCTCCTGTCACAAAGTGGGAAGAGGATTCTGGACCACGAGTTGGGGGTTGATTGTGAGGGCTTTGAACTGGGTTTGAAGGGGGAAGGGGATAAAACCAGGCTTGCTAGAGATGAGCCTGGGGGCAGTGTGACTGTTGGGTTTGAAATCTACCTGCTTGTGGGAAGGAAGGTTCTACAGAGGGATCTGGGCAGGCTGAATTGATGGACAGTGTTCAAAAAAGGAGTAGACATGGCACTTCCCAATATGATTTAGTGGTCATGGTGGTGTTCAGTCAAAGATTGAACCTGCTGATCTTGGAGCTCTAGTCCAAACTTAATGATTCCATGATTCCCTGAAGCACAGAAATCCTCTTCCAAGTTAAAGAAAGCAAGGCTAAAAAGCAGCAGCTGCAGCAGTTAAATGCAGAATAATCTTATTGAATACTTTTTTTCCTGGTGCATCTCTAACTTAATAACTTTTATGCTTGAAATTCTCTGAGATTCTGTTTTTAGTGATAGTCTTTTATACAGCACTGCAATGTTAGTGTGCTGTTGTTAGGGGAAATATTATCCTCATGTGTCAGAGCAGTAACTCTCAGCAGTATCTGCTGTGTTGCTCTTTCACAAACTCTTTTTTGGTCATAGCTTTGCAATCAAATCCCAGGTCCTGGATTTGTTCCACCATTCATTTTCAAAACCAGAAGCAAGATCCTGAGATTCCGGTGCCCCCCAGGCAAAGAGAAGAGTCCAGCAAAGAAAGGTGCACAAAAAGAGCAGGAAAACCAGTTTGTCTTGAAAGGCAAAGAAATCAGACCAGATGAATCATCCCATCTCTATTTTCTTAATAGAAAGCAGCAGCACTTTGTGCAGCCTCAGTGTTCACCTCCCATTAGGTGTCAGTGCCAAGGGACCTTTTCTGCTGAGGGGAAGGGAAAAAGAAAAAGTCCAAAGCTGATGTCAGGACAGTGATGAATTTCAAGCTTTAAGTTAAAATATAAAGTCTTGCTTTGAGACAAAGGTATTACTTTGTGAAAGGTAAGATTGTTGGCTGCTGCAAGAACCCAAGTCCAGCTGTGACTATAAAAACATGAAAGCTGTTTCTGTGTCATGGTCAGGGATTGTGACCTCACCAGTGCCCAGGTTTAACCACTCTGAGTAAATACTTTATTCCTAATATCCAACCTGAACCTCCCCTAGCACAACTTGAGGCCATTTTCCCAAGTCTCATCATTAGTTTCATGTCAGAAGAGGCCAAGCCTTGTTTTTTAATTAGAAGATCACTTTGCAACAGCTTGGATGAAATCACATGTTGTGGTGCCCTCAGCAACGAGATGCTTCTCCCCAAAGTGCTGCTGAGCAGAAAGGATTGAGTGTACCTGACTCCCACTGTGGAATCGTGCTCGTTCAGCACATCAAAATATCAAGCCAGTATTGGTAAACTGCAGAGGATGGTGTAGAACAACTCCAAGTATTTAAAAAGTCAGGAGAGAGATAAGATTAAAAGGAAACAACATGTGCAATTTGTCTAATCTATGACTAAGGGGAGCAGAACTGTCTACAAGCATTTGCAGAATGTAAAAACAACAAAGAAGGAGAAAGATTGCCTTAGAGTGAAACAAAGAGTATTATTAGGAGCAGTGGGAAGTGAAAATATAGCCTGAACTGCCTAAGAATTTAATGTATTCCATTGTAGACATTCCTATTATATAACTTTTTTTTTTAAAACACTTCATTTTTTGTGGACAGCTCTGCCCTTTTCCAGAAATATCTCGGGTTTTACAGAATATCCGATGATGATTCATCATCTTTTTTAATTATTAATATTATTTGTTGTTCAACAGAAACAATAGAAAAAGTAGTTCTGGCTTGCAGTGGCTGACTTGGAAAGCAACACCATCCATTGACTAACTTTTAATAAACAGGATTACACAGGGAAAGGTTTTTGGCTGGAGCCTGCCCTGATTCCTGGATTCTTGGAAAAGCACGAGGGCACCAGGAGCAACTCTGGGCACTCTCAGTCCATTTAGAGACACCTGAGAAACAGGACCATGAGTGAGAAATGCTGGAGAGTTGATGGGAGAGCAGGAAATTGGTTGAATTCCCCAGAAAAACACTCATTGCAGGAGAAAGACAATCCCAAAAAATTTGTTCAGTGCCTTCCTTAGTCTATATAAATATATGTGTGTGTGTATGTATGTATATATACACACAGATGCACATATACATATTTATACACACACAGAAATATATTTATACACACATATATAGGGAACTGATGCTTTTCACAAGGAATTTTAGGGGAAATTTGTAACCTACTCCCCAGACCTGGGTTGCAGAAGTTGAGTGGTGGGGGACATATTTTTTTTCTGATCTATGAGGAGTAAGATTGTCCCCATAAACTGATACAAAGCATTCCAGAAAGCCTTTTGAGCAAAAGTGGCTGCATAGATAGGTAGGTAGGTGGACAGACAGACAAACAGACACATGGACTTTTCTTCCAACACCTTCTAAATGGACTTCAACTTGAAAAGCTGTTATTCCTTTGCTGGTTAACTTTTGGATTTACAGGAATTTTGGGGTTTTCCTGAAGCCAGAATCATCTCAACAGCTGATCCCCACAGCATGGCCAGCATTTTGAAGCCCAAATACTCTGAAAGAGGTGTCCATTCTTGCCCAAAAGCCTTGTGTCCAGGGGAAGTTCAATTCATTGTTTGCTTTTCTCCCTTAAAATGATGCAGTAGAGCATGGTAAGAAAGTGTTCATCTTTAAAACATTGGGCATTGAGATAATATTTGAGAATGTCTTTGCCAGGGGAAATATCCTGAGTAGGAAGGACTGTTCAGTGTCCAATCACCCTCTGGGGGAAGAACCTTTTCCTGAGATCCAACCTAGACCTTCCCTGGTCACAGAGAGCAGAGATCAGTCCCTGCCCCTCCACAGTCCAAGTGCAATCCCATCACGTGTTCTGCTGTGCACGTGAAATCTCCCACTATATCCAGAAATGTTCCTTTTTTTTCCCCTGAAATCTCCTGTTTTTCAAAGGGATGGCAATACTTCCACTCACCAGCAGGAAGGATTTGGGGAAGGGGAGGAAGACACCCCAAATTTGGGGTGTTTACAGTGCAGGGACTGTCCTTTGAACCTGTTGTCCAGCCAATTAAGGGGTGTTCATATCATGTCTTATGGGAGGCTCCGTGGTGGTAACCAGACAAATCACCTCCCACACACTCTGGCTAATTACTGTTCTTTGCCCAATTAGCACACACCAATCTTTCAGGCAAAAGCAAAACATCTGCACCCACTGAAATGATGGCCATGAGCTGAATCCAGAATGTGTCTCCTCTTTCCAGTTGTCCTTGTGGTAAATCTGTGGAAATCAGAGCTTTCCTATTCCAGCACGAAATCAAACAAGAGCTGACAGCAAACACACACAATTGTGTTTCAGCTACTGAAACACTGAGGAGCTGACACAAGAAAGTTAAAGAGAATTCAGTCCCAAGGTTTATTATGTGCCCTTCTTAATTGCTTATAATTCACATGAGAAACACAGTAATTTCTCCTTTCTTTCTTAATTGCACTCAGTTTAAGAATCCAACTGCATTTTCCTCCCTTTCAATCACTGGACCCAACTGTTATTATGACAGGTTTTGGTTTGGTTTTTTTTCCCCTCAGTGTTATTCTTCTATTGATTTGCATGGTGGATGGTTTATATTGCTAATTAGCATCTATTAAAGCTGGTATCCCATTCAAGGCTTGATGAATGGAGATGGAAGGGAATAAGGCATCAGAATAAATCAGAGCACGAGGAACTGAGTTCTCCTTTGGGAAATCTCCCTGAGCTGAACTTGAATGAGCCTCTGTGTGTGCATGTGAATATTATATTTGCACCGTGTATCATTGTTGTTATGGTATTTAACATGTCTCTCAAACCTGTCATTCAAGATCTGGACACTATAAAACATAAGGATCATCTGGAAATAGAATCATGTCTCCAGGATCTAATGAGCAACTGCAGATAACCAGGACAAATATAAACACTGGGGAAAAAATAGGAGTGACTTATAACAAGAGATCAGAAATCTTTAGTTCAGTGACTTTCCAACCCTGATAGAAATTGTAGAAGTTATACTGGAAAATCATATCCTGGGAAAGCGGAAAATTTGCAACCTCTCTAAATGGGAGAAGCAAAGGGAAGACCCTTTTGCCTCCTCACGGAGTTGAGGAACTGAATCTTGGCAAGGGTAAAAGTCAGATATTCAGGTATTATGATTATTATAAAAGGGAAAAAACCCTGCAAGTGAAATCACTGGTGAAGAGAAAGTGATTTCCAGGGACAACCCAGCAGGTGGACTCTGGCCAAGCCTTGTAGTCCTGATACAGGAATCTTTCTCCAGAAAAATTACTATGAATCAGATCTTCTTTTTAACAAGACATTTAAAAAGGAAACCAAGGGTAATATCCTGCCCTTTCATTTTCCCAGCCTTTCCTTTGCCTGAGAGCCCTATTTTGGGCATGGAGGGGGGCACAGGTTTCTTTCTTGTTGTACCTGAGATGACATAAAGCTCATCAGGTCTTTATATGAACATTCACTCAGAAGAGACCACTCGTTATTCCATCCCACAGTGAAAAATCAGTTCTCACCCTTATCCTGTGTCTTTTTTATTTAACTCTGTGGCCTCTTGGTCAAACTGTCTCCAAATTCCCTGCAGTGAGGTTTCCTGCCTTTATTTGGACAAAACACTTCCATGTTTTCACACGGAGAGGATTCCATATGTGGTGTAAGCTGGCATGGTTGCAAAAACCTTGGTGAGATGGGCTAACAAGTACAAGCTCTGGTGCTGGGTCATGTTCCCCTGTGTTGGAGATCTCCATGTGGCTCCATCTGCAGAAGAAACCAATAAAAATGAGCTGATGGATGAGACTGGAGAAGGGAATCAAAGTCCATCTGGAATTAAATCTGGTGAGGGACAGGAAGGGCAACAAGAACATTTTTTACAGGCGTATCAATGGGAAAAGGAAGAGCACAAAAATGTGGGACTGCTGCTCAGGAGGGTAGGAATTCTGGTGGCAAAGAGCATGGAAATGGCCCAGGTACTCAAGGTCTTCTTCACTGAAGTCTTTACTGATAAGATCAACCGTCAGAAATCCCTGTCTCCTGGACCAGAGCAAGGAATCCTTGTCCTCAGTGGAGGAGGCTGAAGTTAGGGCTAGGACAAAACAGACGTACAGAATGCACGGGCCATGGCAGGATAAATCTGTGGGTGCTGATGTCATTGCAAGGTCACCCTCACTTGCCTTTAAAACGTCATGGTGGTCAGGGAAGGTTCCTGGAGCACAAAGAGGTAAATATCACTCCTGTCTTCAACAACAAGGAAGATAACCCAGGCCAGTGAATCAGTCCTTAGGGAGGTGATGGAGCAGCTAATCCTGGAAACTGTTTTGAAGTCCATGAAGGATAAGAATTGTTCAGTTCACCTCCATCCATGTATCTAGTCCAAACTCCATCCAAACTTTGCCCGTGGAGATGTTGTGGGACAGACACGGTGTCAAAAGCCTTGCTAAAGCCAGAATGAGCAACACCCACACCCACCAAGCCAGGCTTGGCACTCTAGGCCATCAGGTTGGTAAGTCATGGCTTGCCTTTCCTAAATCCAGGCTGACTAGTCCTGTTCCCCTTCTTGTTCTTTGTGTGTTCAGAGTGATATGGATTTACTCCAGCACCTTCCCAGTGACTGCTGCCTCCTATTTGACATGTGTGAGAGTGTATCTGGAGTTCTCTGTCCAGTTTGGGACTCCCCCCCACAAGAAAGACCATGAACATACTTGAGAAAACCTCTGAGATGGCTGGAGGACCAGAGCAAGTGATCAGTAAGAGAGTCTGAGAGAACAATAAAAAGTTAAGGACCATCCCAGCTGGATATATGGAAAAAATGCACAGGTCAAACATGGAAACAGATCCTCAGAGCTCCACCTAACCTGGCCTTGGACACTTCCAGGGATGGAGCAGCCACAGCTTCTCTGAGCAACCTGTGCCAGGGTCTCTCCCAAAATGTCCTCCCACAGAAGGTCTTAATGAAGGCTTCTTTTTGAAGCCTAACTGCTTTATTCTGTCAACCAAAACCCATGTGCAAGAGTAACTCACACAAGCAGCAGGCTTTGACATGCCCAAAGAAGGATCTATTTCTTGTGCATCTCTCTAGCCATGGCCACTGCCAAAACAAACAGCAGTGTTCCTATTCCATTTTGGGTTTACTCAAAACAGACATCAAACCAAACAAAAATATCCCACAGCTCGCTTTGCCCAGAAGACTAAGAAGGATGGCACCTTCTGAGATTTGTTACGTCCTTCCTACAATGGAAAGAAATGTGGCATTTAAAGGAGAGGGTTATTTTTAGTGATCCCAATTCTGTTTCCTCTTCTTTGTGTGTCACTGGCACTGCTGGGTGTTATCGCTGAGTGACAATTTTGGCTGCAGAGCAGCAAAAACACACGACCATGGCAATTGTTGCACCCCAAGATATCTTGGTTTACCAACTCTGCATGTTTTTTTGTTGCTTTCACAGTACCCAGGGCACCCCAAAATGCAGATACAAGGGCGATTGCTTGCAGAAAAATTAAGTTTTGTATTTCTCTCAGTGTCTTGATGCTTTATGGGCTTTGTTTTATGCCAGTGAATTGAAGCAGAACATCCTGAATTAAATACAGACAGTTCAGGAAACGTGCCAGGTAATAAACAGCACAGCAAACAGGGAATCCCACCTGCTGGCAGGTGTCTGTCTCCTTCTGTGGGACCAGAGCAACATGCTCAGGAAAATTATACCATTCCGAATCATTTCAAAGAATTCCCAGAGCACCTTTTTCCAGGAAATTGCCATGGTGCAATGGATATTGGCACAGATCTCTCCCAGCAGAGTTCAAAGTGGAACCGAAGGATATGAAGAGATGGGCACAGAGAAACTCAGGTTAAATTGTCCAAGGAAAAATAAGATAAAATCACCCTGATCAAACCAAAGACATGGTCCAAAACACTGACTCTGATTAGCCCAGAGCATTTCAGAGTGACACCTCCCCATTACAATCCCCTGAACCTGGGCTAAATATAAATAAAACATGAATATAATAACAAATATAATAACATCCTGTACTGATTGCAACACTTGAAGATGAATCCTTGCAGGAAGCAAAGCTACACTTTTAGGACATGGAGAGAGGCAATTAAAGGATCAAAGCCAACCAAACCAAGATCTAAAATCAGTGAATTGATCTTTAAAAGTAAAAACAGGTAGAAGTTGATGGAGAAAATACATTAGGGGAGAGGAAGATGTTTCTGGTCAACCAGGTGCTCTGATGGTTCCTGGGATGATGGTTTGTAGTAGCTTTTCCAATTGTTTCTTCCTTATTTTAACTCTTTGCTGCCTGTTTAGGTCTTTGACACATTTTTAATACTTTCACCATACAGAAAACTCCTTCTTGCTCTTCACTTTCAATGGAGATTTCTCCTCCATTGTGATTCTCAGACACTGGGCGCTAACATCCCATAAAAATTCTCTCCAGAGAGGTTGTCTCTTAAATTGCCACGTACATAAGTGACATTTCAACATGACTGCCCCTCATTAACCCACGGAGATTTTTCAAATCCTAATTAGGAGCCAGAAGAGGAATCTGTTCCAGTCCTATCAAGACCTCCCATCCTCCAGAACTTCTGCTATAATTTTAAATACCTTTTGCTCTCCATTTCATCCTACACAAGTGCACCATGGCAGCTTTTGTGGATATCCTTTGCATTTTCAGAGCTTACAGGGCATGGAAAAAAAAAATCAGGAATGATATTGCAACCATCTGGAAAAGAGATCTTTTCTGTGCTGGAAGGAGAGAAGAGGATAATGTCCATTTTTTGTGTGTTCTAAGTCAGCAAAACTGGTTAAGTTCCACATTGGTCACATGAGAAATAATTGAACTGCAGCTACTCTTAACCACAGACTCATTGCTACAGAGAAACATCGCTTGGAAATATGGAATTATAGAATTATTTGGCTTGGAAAAGACCTCCAGGATCATTAAATCCAACAATTAACCCAGCACTGCCACATCCACCACTAACCAATGTCCTCAAGTGCCACATCCACATGGCTTTTAAATCCCTCCAAGGATGGGGACTCTATCAGCTGTGCCAGGGCTGGACAACCTTTTCAGAGAAGAAATTGTTCCTAAGATCCAAAATTAAGCTTTCCTGGTGCAGCTTGAGGCCGTTTCTTCTTGTCCTGTCCTTTGTTCCCTGGGAATAAAACCTGAACCCCCACCCAGCTCCACCCTCTTTTCAGGGAGTTGTAGAGATCAACAAGGTCTCCCTTGAGCCTCCTTTTCTCCAGGCTGAGCCTCACCAGCTCCTTCAGCAGCTCCTGGTGCCCCAAACCCTTCCCCAGCTCCTTTCCCTTCTCAGGACACTCTCCAGCCCCTCAATGTCTTTCTTGTTTTGAGGGGCCCAAAACAGACCCCAGGATTTGAGACAGTTTAGGGTGTTTTCTGCTCTGAGGAGAAGGTTGAGAACTGACCTGATAGGTGCAAGCACAGCAGGGTCTCCAGGGAGCAGGGCTGGAATATCAAGTGACCCTCTCATAACAAAGCCTGTGCATTAACCTCTATCTGGAGGTGGCAGCCAGACATTTTGGGGTCAGTGTCCAGCACATACTTTTGCCCTCCCCTCTTCTGTGAAGAGGAGGTTTGGAGATGCAGGAGATAAAGAGGAGGTTTGGAGATGCAGGAGATAAAGAGATGGGGACAACCCCCAGGAAGGAGAAATCCTTTCCCCCTTTCCAGGAGCAGGGAGAAGCTTCATGTCTGAAACCATAATGCCTGTTTTTAAAATCCTAAGAGCAGCCACGGGGAGAAAAGGCTGCACATCCCTCCTCCAGTGGGTGGTTTTTACAATCACAGGATGGTTTTGGTTTGAAAGGACATTAAAGATCATCCAATTCCAACCCCTTTGCCATGAGCAGGGACACCTTCCACTAGACCAGGCTTCTCAGATCCCTATCCAGCCTATTATGGGATTTCTCCTGGGTGACAGATGAGTCAATGAACCTCCAGTGGCTCAGGCAGGTCTTGGATTTGCAGTTCCAACTAAGTTTCCGGCTGATCTCAATGTTTATTTCGGAAAGAAAAGCTTCTTTGCTTGGTTTCAAAGAAGTGATATTTCTATGAGAAATGTCTCCTTTCAGGGGATTTGTCTTCTTTTAAGGAACAAAGCAAACAGCCCCCCCTTCTCCTTCACTGCAATCCCAAATCATCACTTGACATTTTTCCATCTTCTCCCTGAGCCCTCAGAGTTTTATGTTTAGTCTGGAAAAGGTGTCAGTACTGAAATGTTCTCTGAGGAAAGTAAACACTGTGGCCATTTTCCTCACGGTCTTGCTTTTCCTGTAGGCTCTGTGGCAGAAAAATCCATGAGTTTTTCCTGCTGCTGTCCCTTTATTTTAATGTGGAATTTTAATGTGGCCATCAGGAACTCAATTCGCAGAATCCCAGAGTCATTTAGGTTGAAAAAGACCTTCAAGATCATCGAGTCCAACCCATGACCAATGACCACCTTGTCACCCAGCCAAGAGCACTGAGTGCCACATCCAGTGGTTCCTTAAATACCTCCAGGGAGAAGGACTCCACCACCTCCCTGAGAAGCCCATTCCAATGCTTAGCAACTCTTTCCATGAAGAAATTCTTCCGGAATTCCCCGCCCCAGTTTGCTGAACACTTCCCTGGGTAGCACCATCAGCTCTTCCAATGTTGCTCCTCACTTGTCCCACTGAGACAAGAGCCAGCCCTTGAGGTTTGTGCATCCTGGTGGTCCTGGACTGGCACTGACCTCTCAATTCAACCATCTGCCATAAATTTGGTGGAATTAGCAACTGGTACACTGGAAAAATCACAGAGTGCCTTAGGTTGGAAGAGACCTTAAGGATCATCTTGTTCCAACCCCACTGCCATGAGCAGGGTCACCTTCCACTATCTCAGGTTGCTCCAAGCCCCATCCAACCTGGCCCTGAACACTTCCAGGGATGGGGCATCACAGGCCATGACAAGTTATGGAAACATTATTCATTGCTGTTGTGCTTCTCCCTACATAATTAACGTATTAATCAGCTTGGAGAAGAGGATTTGGGAGAATCTGGTGATTCTCTGTCTCTATTTGTGCTGCATTATTTTACAGAGGATTTGAACATATGTTGGGGTGTCATCACGCTGATGGGGAATTACAGTCAAGGCTGTTCTGCTCAGCATGGATATCTCACCATGGAGACCTGTCATTGGGCATATGCTGGATTATATCTAAATTTTCCTTTCTGTTCACTGCCCTGAACTTATATTTACAGTGAATGATTTCACAGATTTCCATTCCATATCCTGGGGATTTATTTATAGAGAGTGGAAAGAACATTGGGTTATTTTCTTTACTAATTTGTAGCTTTTAATGCTTGTCAGCCGGATTTCGCTTTTGCAAATACACGGAAGAAAGACTATGCAAATCCAGCTTATATTTCTGGAGGTTTCTCCATATCAAAAGGATTCAGAATTAAAAGAAAAATGAAAGAGAGAAAAGCTGAATTAATTTTATTTGGTTGCTTAAAACTTGGCATATTCTGTGATTCTGTGAACACAATCCCTCTTCAGTATTTCTTTACAGACAATTCCTGGGTTTCTATCACAAAACCCTCCTTCCATAACTCCTTAGATTTTTCACCCAAAATATCTTCAGATGTTGAAAGAACAAAGGAGGTTTTTGGATAGAATTACTGAAAAATAAAAGCTTCTCACTTCTAAAACTTGAAAATCATCTCTTTCCAAAATCTGTTCAATCCAATCCTCAGACGTCCCTGGTTTTAATAAAAACTTGAAGAGTTCTGACAGATATAAACTCTATACATGAAAACTTTTATGAAAAAAAAGGCATTTTCCATCCCTGAAAATTTATTATTTCTTGCAACAATCATAGGTTTCTTTGGAGTCATAGCTGAGGGAACATCCCTCACTCAAAATCATGCGAAAACAAAGATGTTTTCTGATAAACAACAAATGGAGAGAAGATTTTAAATTTTCTTCTCCCCACAAACATGTTTTTGAATACCAGGGATGGGCAGAAGAAAATGACAACCAAATTCCTCAGGTTTGTCTCGCAGGGTGACTTTTGCTCCTTCCACTTTATCTTTTATTCATCTACATTTTACATTTTTAGCTTTTGCACAGTCTTAACCAACTCACCCTATTGACACAGGCTGAGAGAGTTGGGATTAATCCACTTGGAGAAGAAAAGGCTCCAGGGAGAACTTGGAGCCCCTTCCAGTGCCTAAAGGTGTTCCAAGAAGGCTGAAAAGATACTTTTGCAGTGGCCTGGAGTGATAGGACAAGGGGAAATGGCCTTAAGCTGAAGGAGGGCAGGTTTAGATTAAATATTAAGAAGAAATTCTTCCCTGGGAGGGTGATGAGGTCCTGGTACAGGTTGCCCAGAGAAGCTGTGGCTGCCCCATCCCTGGAAGTGTCCAAGGCCAGGTTGGACAGGGCTTGGAGCAACCTGGGCTAGTGGAAGGTGATTGTGCTGAGACTTATTTGGATGCTCCTCAAAGAGACGAACTCGTTGAGCTTCGGAGCACCACGAAAATGTTAACTCAAGCCTTACATAAAAAAGAGGCTTTTATTGCTGTCATAGCTAATAACATTTGTAAAAATTATAAAGAGAATTTAGATTAACAACAAAAAAAAAAAAAAAAAAAAGAGAAAGAAAGATTATAAACCACTAATAAAATATAGAGAAAACACTGGTGCAATATTTGTTTCCAGTAAACACACAAAAGTTGTGAATGGACAGACTGTGACCTCCAAATCATAGAATCACCAAGGTTGGAAAAGACCTCCAAAGTCATCAAGTCCAACCTTCTACCCACTAAACCACGTCACCAAGTGCTAAATCTAGTCATTTTTTGAACCCTTCCAGGGATGGTGACTCCACCCCTTCCCTGGGTAGCCTGTCCCAATGCTTAACCACCCTTTCAGGGAATTCTTATGCATTTTAAATAATCCCTATGTGTATTTTCACATCTGCAGAACATTTTGAAAAGGAAATTCTTGACCCTCAAATATTCCCATCTAGAAGTGAAATGGAGACAGCTCTGGGAAAGGATTCATGTCATTGTGGAACAAGACCAGAAAGCAGGAATGATACAAGAGAGAATTCCCAAATCCTTGAGGATTCATCCATTACATTTACAGAGTGATCTGACTTAGATCATAGAATGGTTTGTTTTGAAGGAGATCTTCAAGGTCATCCAGTTCCACCCCCCTGCCATGGGCAGGGACACCTTCCACTAGCCCAGGCTGCTCCAACCCCATCCAACCTGACCTTGGACACTTCCATGGATGGAGCAGCCACAGCTTCTCTTGGAAATCCATTCCAGCACCTCCCCACCCTCCCAGGGAAGAATCTTTCTCTAATATTTAATGTACAACTCTCCTCTTTTACTTGTATGACCAGAGTCTTCTGCACCTTGAACTCCACGGCTTCTTCATAGTCCTGCCCACATGTGGAACCTTCTGGGTGTTTTGGGAGGCTGTTCCAAAACCTCCTTTGGCTTTGATGCTTAGAAATGTTTGCCTTTCCAGCCAGCATTCATTGGAGAGGAGTTTTTAGCTCCTTGTCCTGCTGCCAGCTTTACCCTGCAGCTAAAATATTTCTGCCTCCTTCCTGCTGCCTGTCTAGAGGCAGAGTCTGTAGACCAGGCACACTCCTACTCAGCTTCCAGCTCAAGCCAAGCTCTTCTAGTCTTTTCTATTTAAAGAAACTCTTCTTAGCTCTGACAGTCCTTGCAGGCTTTTCCTGCATGGATTTCATGGTGCTCCCATCTTGCCTGAGTGAAGGGACTGCTTTGTGAGATTCCCAATAAGCTCCCAGCTTGTACAAATAGGAAAACTTTGCTCTCATTCCAATATTCTCTCCTGATCCAGTGAAACAGCATCACATCCACTCTTTTCACAAAGCTCTCCAAGCTAGTCAGTCACACAAATAAGTCCATATTAAACTCAGGAATTTAATATTCCCTCCTTTAGGATTTGACTGGAGCTGAAATTCAGATGTGAACATTTACAGTTTATCTTTTGCATGATACAGCAGCTATAAAGGCCAGATCTGAGTACTCAAACTCTCAGCCTAAAAATATATTTGTAAACAAGCTCATTTTCACTTTCAGGAAGGGGAACAAGGTAAGACATTAACTTGTTCATTCCAATATACATCTCTATGTAGGCACATTGTATACACACAGACACATATATTTATATAACATGCACATGCACACCCAGTGCAGCTACTGATCTTTGCAAAGATTCTGTAGTTTCTCACTTTCCCTGCAGGTTCATGCCACACAACCAAACCTTCCCTGGTTTTTCACACCTGCAACGTGTTTAATGTTCAAAACTGCCTTGTGATGAATTTATAAATACAGGTTATTTTCCCCCCTTCGTCTTTCCAACTTGCAAGTCCCAGAAATAAGGCAAGGAAGAACCCAGAGGAGGGACTTCAGCCACAGCAAATTAAGTCAGTGTCTTACAGACCAACTCCTGGTTTCACTCCAAAGCTTGTTTTTTGCTTTAAAGGCAAAGTAAAACTTGAAGGATCATTCTTGCCAGTGCTTCCCAACCCAGTGTGAGAGCTTTTGGCATCACCTTTTCCTGAAATTCTCCATCCATGGAAGCTCAACTCCAACCCCACCTATGCAATGACCTACAAGGTGTTTCCCCTCATGTCCACACATCCCTTGCTTCAGTCAGTGCTCCTGGCATCTCACCATGTCCCACGGGTCTTGCACAAGGTTTGTGTCCCATCTCCTGGGGACATCTTGGATATCACAGGGATGGCAGTCGGATGTCAGAAGTGTTGATGGCAATATAATATAATTGAGAGTTTTGTTTTTTCAAGCCAGCCCCAGACAATGATCAATTAAGGTGTGGAAATGGATGCGAAAACTATAGGATTTATTCCTGTTACTCACCCAAGAAAAGCTCCTTCCTGTAGCTCTATTTTGGGAGATATCCCTTTATAGAAATATTTCCTTTTTTATTATTATTATTATTATTTTTATTTGGATGTGTGTATTTATATACCTCTATCTTTAGGACTATCAAACTCTAACCATTTCTTAAATTTAGACTTTAAAGGACCATGTAATGCTGATGAGAATTACAGAATATTTTCGTAAAATCATACAATGGTTTCGGTTGGAAGGGACCTAAAGATCACCTCTTTTCAACCCCTTGTCTTGAGCAGAGACACCTTCCATTATCCCAGGTTGCTCCAAGCTCTATCCAACCTGGTCTTGGACACTTCCATGGATGGGGAGTCCACAATCTCTTTGCCAGGGACTCACCACCCTTATAGTAAGGAATTTTTTCTTAGTATCTCATTGAAACCTGTCCTCTTTTAGCTTAAGGTCATTTCCCCTTGGCCTGTCACTCCATGCCCTTGTCCCAAGTCCTTCTCCAGCGTTTTTGGAGCCCCTTGAGGCACTGGAAGGGGGTCTCAGCTCTCCCTGGAGCCTTCTCTTCTCCAGGCTGAACAACTCCAGCTCTCTCAGACAGTATCCAGAACAAAGGTGCTCCATTCTTTGGAGCATCTCCATGGCCTCCTTCTCTTTGTTCCAATGGGTCTACATCTTTCTCATGTTGAGAAACCTTACTATTTAATTAGTCATTTTACAGAGATATTTTGGTTGCTATGTGTATTAAACTGAGTTAGGTTATGATATTTTAATGCCACAAGAGGAAAAAGAAACCTTTCACTCACAAGTGACATTTTCTTTGAATTTTTGCCTTTTGCAACCAAGGTAAAAAAAACAAGCATTGCAGCTTGAGACTAAAGTTTGTTGTTTTGAATTCCCTTCTTCTAGAAATGAGCCTGGAAGAGGTTTGGTTTTTTGGGTTTTTTTCCCACTAGAAAGTTCAATATCTGTGAAAACAAAGGCCTTTTTTGTCTTTTGTCAGCTGGTCACATGAGAGATGACTGTGCAGTCACTGCTGCTCCTCTGTGCCATCCCTTGGAAGCTCAAATGCCTCATGAAGTTCAAATTTATTGGCACGACAAGACCATTTCATCTGGGTCTCATCTAATGTGGTTGGTGCTTTCACTTCTCATTAGCTGAGGATTAGGTGAATAATGAGCTGTAGACATCAGAATTTAACTACCAAGACATTTCAAGCTCACAGGCAAATCAAGCGAGGCTTTTTTTAAAAAGTGTCTTGAATTTGGATGTCAAAATTCTGCTTGCTTGGCTCTTTTTACAGATATCTGGCTTTATCTTCTTGGGGTTTATTTTTTTTAACTAATCATTGCCTCAGTTTCCTCTCAAGTTACATGAGGACAAATAAAGTCATCACTTCAAAGGAAGAAGAAGGGAAAAGAATACTTTGACTTTTCCTAAACTCTTAGAAGTCCACAGAGAGGAAAATTATAATTTTTTCCATTCTCCAAGAGTTTTCGTGATCAAGAAAGCTTGCCCCAACTCAGATTTTTGTTCTATGTGATTTTTAAGACACAGAGGATAAACTTCCTGCTGTCAAACACAGCCAAGAGGATTCAAGCTGTAGACTTGAACCAGAAAAGAAAGGCAAATCTGAACTTCTGTGCTGAACTGAAATTTTGAAGTCTTCTACTGTTTGCAGGAAGAGTTAAGGGCAAAACACACAGTTCAATCCTGCTTTCCATCAGTGCCACCAGGAGGAGCAGAGAAAGACCAAGTGCAATCCCAGGCAAAGGAGGGAGGACCTGGGAGGGTAAAGAAGATGCAACAAGGGGAGACCTAAGGTGGGGAAAGTCATGACCTGACAGCCCTCCAAAACACCCATTGTTCATAAAATCACAGGTTGGTTTCTTTTGGAAGGGACCTTGAAGACCATCTAGTTCCAATTCCTCTGCCATGGGCAGGGACACCTTCCACTAGACCAGGTTGCTCAGAGCCCCATCCAACCTGGCCTTGAACACTTCTAAGTGTGAGGAAAACACAGATTCTCTGGGCAATCTGTGCCAAGGTCTTACAATCTCACATTAAAGAATTTCTTCCTAATATCCAATGTAAATCTCCCTTCTTTCAGCTCAAAGCCATTTCTCCTTGTCCTAAGTTCCCAGTTGTGTATCTGACCTGTCCAGTCTTTTCTTAAACACCTTCAGGGATGGGGACTCCACCACTTCCCTTGAGCAGTCCATTCCAATGCTTGACAACCCTTTACATGAAGAAATTATTCCTGATCTCCGACCTGGACCTCCCCTAGTGCAACTTGAGGCCATTTCCTCTTGTCCTCTCGCTACTTGCCTCTGTCCTGCTTGTGGCCAAGAACATTCTCTCAACTGCTCTACCACACCGAGTGAGGCAAAACTGGAGGGCTTGGTGGGACCAAGGACAATTCCATCTGACAGTGGGTAGCATGAAGGTGGGTAAATCTTTGTGAAACATTAAATGAAATTTAGATCAGGTCTTTAGAAGCAAAAGGATATCAAAGGTGGCTCTGAAACAGTGAGGTGATGGCAGACAGCACTGTGTGATAATCTTGTCTCTGCTTATTTACTAGAAAATGCAAAACTAAATAGTTCTGGACCAGACTGACATGATGATATGAGAAATGCATCCTCAAAGATGAATTTCAGTGAGAAACAATCCATAAAATAACAGAATACCAAGACAAGAAACCTGGAATAATCCTTGGCACCCTTTGCCTCTCAGTCACTCCATAGGAGGGCTGTGTCATGCAAAGCGTTGCTGTGTTTCCAGCTGTCAGCTGGGCTGGCACAGCTGCTTTTTTGTGGTTCACCTCGCCTGGAACACCTTGAACATGGTTGAAGCTGTTATATTTTATTCCATACCCGAGGCTGACTCAGAGAACAGTCATATTTGGGCTGTTACATGGCAGTGTTTGCCATGAGGCACCTGATGACCTGCAGTTAAACCAGGCATGAAATTACCTCAGTCCTTTCACTTATTATGGTGAGTCATTCCCAGTTCTTGCCTATGACCAAATTTGGGCTCTGTCAAAGGGGTGTAAATCTCTCACAGAGGAGTGATATCATACCATTGTCCATAACCAGACCTGGGCCAAAGCAGTGCAGGAAGGATCTGACCTTGGCTCTGCTATCCATGCTGGAATTCTGCTCCTGGATGCTCAGCTTTACTGTCTACATGTGTTGATCTCATGGTCTCTGCCAGAATTCAGTGAAATTTGTATTTAGGACCTTACTCAGACCACTTACTATAGGATCCCTACTCAGTCATCACAGGAGGAGTAAACCATTTGAGTCCAACTCTCACTTTTCCCCATAGGTTGTATAAGAAGAGAATTCAGGTTTGCCAGTGCTCCCCTGATCAGCTTTTCCAGCTTTTAAAACTGTGTTTCACTGAAAGACATTGGTTTATCGAAGACAAAATGCTTCTCACACATTCTTTTTTGATAGGAAGTTGTTTCAATAGATTTTCTCATCGGGTCAATAATGTGCCACCTGAATCAAAAGTCAGATCTTCATCACTCCAGTTTCAGAAAACGTAGGAGGTTTTTTGGACGTCAAAGATTCTCTTGGCTGTGATTCCAGAGGTAATGGCCAATCAGCTGAGCAGGAGAGCAGGGGAGAGGGGTGTCGTATGTCAAAGAGAGACATAAACTTGGCCTTGCTGGCTTTTTTGTTTAGTCTTGACATCACAGAATGTTCTGGGTTGGAAGGGACCTTCAAGATCATCTCATTCCAACCCACTGCCATGAGCAAGGACACCTTCCACTAGACCAGGTCGCTCCAAGCCCTTAGTCTTAAGAAAGAAGGGGAAGCTTCTGCTCCTTTTCTCATAGAAAACAAATAAACAAAACAAACCAGTGTACAAGTGATTTGGTTGAGGATAAAATGGCAGAGTGAAGGTGAAACTCTTCAAGTCTTAGTCCAGAAATGCAAGGTCCACTGTGCTGCCCTTGGACCCAAAACTGATTCCCAGCTGGATAACTGTTCAGATAACTGGTCTCTACACTCTGCCACCCCAGGCAGCTGATGTAGCACTATCCATGTCCTTCCCTGGCATGTTATTTCCCATGGTGAGTGATGCATAACAATTTGATGGATACCATTTTGACAGGCCTTGTTTTGAATCCTCCAGCCTTAACAACTGAAAAATAGAGTCAATGTTGCTTCCATTTGTTTTCAGATCTTATCACTTGTGGGTGTACAGAGATAGCAGACTTATTGATGGCTCACTGAGCCCAGCAGTACCACACTCAATGCTTAGCACTCCATTTCACTGCAGGCAGCTGCCCCATCCCTTGCTGCACTGATTATATTTTGGGGTATTATTACTGTGATGCTCAGGATGCAACAGCAAACATTGTTTTATAAGGGGAGCAATATCAAGCCTGAAATACCATTGCTGGTGATAAGTGAATTCCCTCTTTACGCCTGAAAACCCAGAAATGTCCTGATTATGAGTGAGGGTTGTTCTGACACAACCCATCGCTGGGTGTAATTATAGATGAGGGCTGGAATCCGTCTTGGCAGCAGCTGCTGACTGGCACTGTCATGTTTCTTTATAGTTCCTGAGCAGTCACTGAGCACATGTATATTCATGAGTGGAGTGTTGGGAGCAGCGATAAAGAGCTTCAGAGAGATTCATTCAACAAAGCCCAGACCACACATCCCCAAGCCCTGGTGCGTGAGGATGATCTCCAGTGAGAGAGTCACCATGGGGGAGCAGCAGGAGAGCTAAAGGGAAATGACTTGGCTCAGGGAATGAGGGGAAAGAATGGTTTGCTCCATGCCAGGAAGGAATCCCAGGGAACAGTGGAGAGGGAATGGCAGCGCTGCAGTTACACAGCACAGTGGCTTGTAAATAAAGAGTGGTTCAAGGAGGACTTTCAAAGGCAAAGAAAGCAAAAGAGAGGGGTTTGGGATCAGCTCATGACCAAGAAAGCTTGTTCCAAGCTCAGCTCTTTGTTCTGTGTGATTTTTAAGCCTCAGAGGATAAACCTCCTGCTGTCCAACACAGCCAAGAGGATTCAAACCTGCAGCAGGTGACAGCTGTAGACTTGAACCAGAAAAGAAAGGC
>JAWMRC010000078.1:148968079-148995100 GCA_035584755.1 Thripadectes ignobilis
GGGATTGAACCAGGGACCTTTAGATCTTCAGTCTAACGCTCTCCCAGCTGAGCTACTTCAGCCCTGCTGGGGCCAGAGTTTTCACAAAACCTGTCAAAACACGATGATCTCTCAGACTTGTTCAAACTGGTTTCCTTAACACCCCTCTAGGCACATTCTCATAGAATCACAGAATGGGTTGGGTTGGAAGGGACCTGAAAGATCATCTCCTTCCAACCCCCTGCCATGGGCATTGACACCCTCCACTAGACCAGGTCGCTCAAAGTGACTTTTGTTTTCATATCCCTTAACCCAAGAGCTCCAGCAACCAGAAAGGAGTTCATGTGTAGGACTCAGCCTGAGGATTGACAGTGCTTCTTCACTTTCCACCTTCAAATGCTTGAGAACTCTTACCTGCTAGAGCAGAGAGTCTTTTTATTGATGAGGGAACTGAGACACAGGGGAGTCAGTGGATTTTCAAGGCTTTTTTTCCTGGCTTTACTGAGCCACTGCTCAGCTCTTCTGGGGAAAACATAGCAAATCCCAAACTGGCTTGTGAAAACATATTTGCTTAATTTTATGATCTAGAACATCACAGATTTGTATTATAAAGGCAGGATATCTCCTTCCAAAAGGGTCCAGGAAGGGTGAAAGAGTTGTGACGTTAAGCCTTTCACTTTGAAATAGCTTTTTGCCCATATGCAGACTCAGCTGAGGAAAGGCAGAGGAGTGGGAGTTTTCAGAGGAACAGGGTTAAATGCCCACATTTTGTTGTAGATACAAGAGCACAGCATGGAATCAATGGAAAGTTTGGTTTGGAAGGGACCCTAAAGATCATCCAGTTCCAGCCCCCTGCCATGGGCAGGGACACTTTCCACTATCCCAGGTTACTCCAAACCCCATCCAACCTGGCCTTGGACATTTCCAGGGCTGGGGCAGCCACAGCTTCTCTGGGCAACCTGTGCCAGTGTTGCAGCAGGTGAGGTGACTGACTGATCACACAACAAAGCAATAGAGAACAAATGTCAAGAACACCCAGGCCAGGAACAGCCTCTCCCCATAAACCACAGACCTCCATGGGTTTCTCTGGGGGAGCATCATCTGGGAAGCTGCTACAGAAAACAGGCTTGAAAACTTCTCTCTTCTCTTGGCCTATTATGTCATACATTGTACCATGATGTGCAGTATTTTAACTACCCTTAAATCACTCTAAACTACATAAATTACTTCCAATAATCTGTCTTCTTTCCAAATGCTGGCACTTTTTTATCCCAGAACACTGCAATCTTGCCATCTTCCCTATAATTGTATATGTAATTCATCTCTGCCTCTTAAATAAATAAGAATTATGTTCCCCAGTATGCATCTAGTCACATATAATTTTCTCTGTCTTCAAGTGTTTTGAAAAGAAAGGCAGATGAAAATGATTGGGGGGGGGTAAATTATGTGCTTAAATATAAAGGGTTTGGGAACAAAAAAAAAAAAAAAAAAAAAGAATAATTCCCAAATCTAAATGTTTTTGTTTAACATCTTGACTTTTAATCCCTGTCTCCCAAACTTGAAAGAACAAGGTGTTTGGTGATGCTGTTGCTTGGTTATCCAGCTCCAGTTTAATGGGCAGCCCCTGGGCAGGGGATTTCAGAGGGCACATGGAGAGGGTCCTCATCCAAAGCACTCCAAAAACTCCATGCTGGGTGTAGAGTGAGGACAGATCTGGGGATGTAGATGTCAATGTGACACCCTCTGGCTTTACTTGGCTTCCCTCAGCTAGAAGGAAAGCAGAGCCACCACAAAGTTTGCCCAAGTTTATGGCAGGGTCCTGCAAGGCTCCAGAGGAAACATGGACATGGGGAAAGGGGCTGGAGCATCTTGAGCTCCCTCCACAGCGACCTCCTGCAGCTGAAGGCCATCAATTCACCCATGTGCTTCATGCCTATGCAAGAATGATAGAATCCTAGAATGGTTTGGGTTGGAAAGGACCTTAGAGATCATCTAGTTCCAACTAGGACATCTTCCACTAGACCAGGTTGCTCCGAGGTCCATCCAACCTGGTCTTGGACATTTCCAGGGATGGGGCAGCCACAGCTTCTCCAGTCAAAGTGTGACAGGGCCTCTCCACCCTCACAGGGAAGAATTTCTTCTTAATATCCAATCTAAACCTGCCCTCTGTCAGTTTGAAGCCATTCCTCCTTCTCCTGGGACTCCAGGCCCTTGGAAATAGTCTTTTTCCACCTTTCATGTCGTCTTCCCTCAGGTACTGGAAGGTCACAATGTGGTCAGCCCAGAGTCTTCTCTTTTCCAGGATGAACAATCCCAATTCTCCCAGCCTTTCCTCCCAGCAGAGCTGCTTCATCCCTCTGATCATCTTGGTGCCTCCTCTGGACTCTCTCCAGAAGCTCCATGTGCTTCTTGTGCTGGAGATCCCAGAGCTGGAGGCAGCACTCAAGAATCCCTCCTCCCATCAGCATCTGGCTGTTTCAACACTGGGATCCAAAGATTTGCCCAGCCTTAAGTCCGGGTCCATGATTCAGCTTCATTCTTCATCTGTAACAATCAGATAATCTCTGACAAGGGAAAAATCCTGGATGTGCAAGATAAAAAGGGATTATGACATATGTGAAGGATGGGAGGTTCTGCATCTTCATGGTTATCACAACTCTGACCCAATCCTGAAGGCTACACAAAATGCCACTCTGCCTCAGCCCTGAGAAGTGTTTTCTTACCTTGGGAGACTCCTCCAGGTACTCCCTCCTTTCACACATGGGATGTGTGATGTTTCCATCCATGGTTTCTCCACCAAAATTCCACTTCTGTACATGGCTAAGCCCCAGCTGCTAATTTGGCAGCTCCTGTAAGTGCACAATAAGCTTTCTTGGATAGACAGATATTCCCTGGCAAGATCTGAGACTGTAGGTGCCAGCTGGAGGCATTTCATGGGATATGTTGGGAAGGGGGGAAACATGAGCTTGAAGTCTGTTTGGAAGCCAGGATGTTGGGAAGTCTTCTCTCAGGATCCAGGCCTGGAAGTGTCTCCTGGAGGAAGGTGGCTAAGCCAACCTACTTTTCTGTGAGCTTCCTGCTTGAGACACATGTGGCATAAATTGACTCTTGGGCTTGGCATCACAGGAGAGGAGGTTTAAATCCCCAGCATGTCTGAGAAGGCCATAACTTTCAGAACTAAGACTCATGCTCTGTTCACCAGGCTATGAATATCCTGGAGAACTTACAGCAGCCTTCCAATACCTAAAGAGGGGTTACAAGAAAGCTGGAGAAGGACTTTTGGCAACAGCAGGCAGGGATAGGAGAAGGGGTGAAGGATGGTAGATTTAGACTGGGTATTAGTAAGAATATCTTGGCTCTGAGGGTGGGGAGGCCCTGGCACAGGTTGCCCAGAGAAGCTGTGGCTGCCTCGTCCCTGGAAGTGTTCCAGGTCACGTTGGACAGGGATTGGAACAACCTGGGATAGTGGAAGGTGTCCCTGCCCACGACAGGGAGATTGGAACTGGATGATCTTTAAGGTCCCTTCATGATTCAGTGACATTCTCAGAATCAAGCCCTGCAAACAACATAAGCCTGGCAGAGCAAAGATCCTTAGCGGTCCCATGTCCCCTTCATCACTTTGAGATTTGAAACATGGGAATAATTGGACTGCTCTTTGAGTGGGGTGTTGCAAGGACATTGCTTTAAAGCCAGAGACATCCCCAAGCAGTAAACAAGATAATGGCACTAATTACCCAGCCCCAAGCCATGCAATTGATTCTCCATGGCTGATGCATCCAGAGGGAAATGGACCCGAGTGACACCGAGTTTGATGGGAAGATTGACAGGTTTGAAGTGTGGAAACATCAACCCAGAGGGACTCATGTGCATTATCTGGGTCCTGTGTGGATGAATGACATTGGTGCCTGGGATCAAACAGCCATCCAGGATCTGGAGGCAAACAAGTCTTTTCCTTCCCCTTCTTCCCATATTTCTCAAGTTGGCATGTGCCAATAAACCCTCTGGAAAGGCTGGAGCCCTGGATGTAGGATAAGAATGTCCTGGATGTAAAATAAACTCCCGCTGTTCTGGTCTGTTTCTAAGCAAGAAGTTTAAGTTCACTTTCCAATATTTTTCCAAATGTGATGAGACTTCTGCTTTTCTTACTGCCATTAATTTCACAGGAGTCAGCAGATACGAGCTCAGTGGGTACCACATCACTCCTGAAATTCCTGTAGGATAATCTCCAGGTCTGTCTGCGGTTACAAAAACCAAAAACATGCCCAGAAAAGTAGCATTTCCTACCTTTGTGCACAAAAAAACTATTGCTGCTGCTGTAATTTGTATTTAAGAGTATCCCATGCATATCCCATCCCTACCCAAAATAAGTTTTTCCTCCCCCCTCTCCCCTTCTCTGTTTTCCAGTTTTCCCTGCAGACACCAAACTTTCAACCTTCATACAGAAAGTTAAAAATGCCAAGGCTCTAAAGCCACAAAATCACTGCACTCTGACTTTTCAGAGCCGGCGTCCCCCAGGTGGGAAAAACCAGCGAGCAAAGCCTGTAAACAGAAAATTGCAGAGCAACTCCCACTCCCTGAAGCTGCTGCTTCTCCCTCCGAAGGCAGCACAGGGATGAGTCAGAGCTAAAAGCATCTCCCTCCCCGTGGGGCCGGGGCTCTGCCTGGCCCACCTGCCTTCCCCCGCCGAGGAGGTGGGTGATGCAGCCCCCCAAGCACTGCCTGTGAGTCAGGACACCCCAAAATATCCCCAAGGAGGGAGGTAAAGCCACCTGCAGGCTCCTGCTCATCTGACATTTAAAGGGTGTTTTATCCCAGCAGGGCACAGTGAGTATTAGAGGGGGAGAAGCCTCCAGCAGTTTGGAGCTCAGGGAATGATGGGATACCAAATCCTACCATGGGGGAGAAGCCTCCATCAAGCTCTGGGAATGCTGTGATGCCAAATCCTAACATGGGGGAGAAGCCTCCATCAGTCTGGAGCTCTGGGAGTGATGTGACCCCAAATCTTCTTGGGGCTGCTGAAAATCTGAGCCCTCTGAGGTTTTTGGGAGGGCTGTCCTGCCCCATCAACAGCTTTTCCCTATACAGAAGTTATTTCAGGATCAGTGGTCAACCCAAGAGCAGAGTGAGGGGGGAATTCCAGAGATTTAGGTACAAATCAGTGTCATTGAGAATGATCATGCAAACAGGTATAACTAAATCTGGGAATAATCTTTGTCCTTCCTGGGTCATTGGATGTGTAATTTAATCCCTGTGGCTCTTGACAGAGTTGAACCCATTGAAATGTCCTAGAGCTGCTGGGTTTGTGCCTCTTAGGAATTTAGAGCCTCACCCTTCCCCTAAAAAAAGGAAAAAATTTGAACTGAGGATTCCCAAGTAAAAGAAGACAAGTCTAAATATAATGTTATGCAACAAAGAGTTTCTTTTTATTTAAACATATTATATTGGGGAGGAAATAAAGAAGATTGGTCCTCAGTCTGAACTTGTAAATTATTTCAGCACCAAGCCCTACATTTCTGTTAATAAAGTATTTTCATTTAATCACAGAATCCCAGAATGGTTTGGGTTGGAAAGGACCTGAAAGATTATCCATTTCCAACCCCCTGCCATGGGCAGGAAGACCTTCTGCTAGCCCAGATTGCTCCAAGACCCATCCAACTGGGCCTTGGACACTTCCAGGGATGGGGCAGCCACAGCTTCTCTGGGAATTCCATTACAGTTCCTCTCCACTCTCCCAGGGAAGAATTTCTTCCTAATATCCCATCTAAATCTACCCTTCTTCAGTGATTTTTTTGCCCCATATTGAAGGGTGAACTTCAGTTATAATCCAAATAAGGTTCCTCCTGAGGGAAGATACACCACCTCTAAAACTCACACTGCTGCAAGACTGTATTTATTATCTTTTAGATTTTTTCCAAACATGCAGCTACTGATCATCCAGCAACAGCCAGAGGGAAAAGGGAAAAATAAAAAAAAAAAAAGGGAAAAAATATGTTGCTGAAAAGTTTTGAAAATAAGCAAACTGTGTGTTTGCTGAGTCTTCCCCCATCTGCTGCATTTCACTGTGTTCTCACAGCCTTGAGTAACAGGGCCCAACTAACTGCACAATTTTGACTGCAAAATCCACAGTCGGGTTGTTTTTAGCCAGCTTTTCTTCATCTAACATCTCCCCAGGATGTAGAAAGCCCATAATTTTCCCTCCATCCTAATGCAAGAGAAAGTTTTTGTGTCCATTAGAGACTAAGAGTGGAAGACTTGTCCATAAATTATGTGGACAACAGCAGTTGGCATCTCCCCTGGATGGTGAAGCCTAAGAGTGAAACCCACAAAGCCTGCACAATCCCATTTGGGATTCCAGCCCACATCCTCACCCATCTGGTGTTTTTGGAGCTCTGGGTGTGACCCACCAAACCTAAGGAGGATGCTGTGGACTCTGTGGAATGTTCACCATTCCCTCTGGGTGGTGTAGGCAGTGCAAGTCCTATCTCCTCCTTCACCTGCCTTCCAGCAACACAAAAATAACAACCACAGACTCCTAGAATGGTTTGGATTGGAAGGGACCTTCAATATCGTCTCATTCCAACCCCACTGCCATGGGCAGGGACACCTTCCACTAGACCAGGTTGCTCCAAGCCCCATCCAACCTGGCCTTGGACATTTCCAGGGATGTGGAGTCCAATCTCCTGATCACTCAGCCTGTGAGAGAGAGTTTTATCCCAGAGTTTTTGCTCCCTAAAAATGAAGGATACAGGCTGGGATGACACATAAAGGTAAAAAAAACCCAACCCTTCTGTTACTTAAATGGCTGAGTTTGAGAAATGCCAGCCAAGTATTGTATGCAGAGAGGGCTGCAGATAAACAGCCTGAGAGGCAGAGACACATTTCTAAAATAAAAATTATTCTTTCCACGGAATAGCACAAATATCTGTAAAGCTGTGGCCAGACTTGCCAATAGCTGATATTTTCCCCAGGAGCAGTGGGAGTCTCTTTTGCTGGCAGAATTCTGCCATGCAGGACATGCCAGCTTGTCTCTGATATCACACAGACAACGCGAAAGCTAATTGGGATAAATACCCACACGCAGCTGCTGGGCTTCCCCCAGGAGAAGACACAGCCCACACGTGGTGGAGGTGGGTGTGTGCAATGTAGGCCATGGCAAGAAGCTTTGCTTTGCCAGGGCAACCTTCCTGGTGGGTGAGTGACAAGTGTTTCCTTCTGCGTCCTCAGCAAGTCTAGCAGACACCGTTGGCTCTGGGGTTGTCTAATTATAACCAGTGTTTTAGGACAAGAAATAAGAAAGGAGCCTGTAAAACTCAAGAGTTGCGTGAGAAATTGGAGCAAGGTGAGAAGTTCTCACCTAAAGGGCTTCTTCAGCTTGTTCTGGGGCAGGAAAATTGCAGGGTCAGAGCATGGAGGAGTCACCATCCCTGGAGGTGTTCAAGGAGTGACTGGATGTGGCACCCAGTGCTCTGGTTGGCAAGGTGATGATCAGGCAGAGGCTGGACTTGATGATTCTGTGATTTTGTAATTCCCAGCATGCCAACACCCTGATTTGTGATGGGAGACACCTTTTCCATAGGTAAATGATGCATTCAAAAAGGCCCTAATGCCAGAGGAACCCCAAGGGTGGATTTTGGTTATTGCCCAAAGGTGAAATAGAGCACTTGCAGAAGATGCCCAGGGCTGCAGATGTGCTGGTAAGTGTGTCTGGGGCACTACAACTCTGTAGAATCCTCCTCCAAGGCTGTGAGTTCTCAGATGGCTCTGGGAAAGAGCTCCTCAGGACATTTGAGCTCTCCTAAAGCAGAAAATAGCCATAGGATGACCATATCTGCCATAGGACAACCATATCAGACATAAGATGACCATATCTGCCATAGGATGTCCACATCTGCCATAGGATGTCCATATCTACCATAGGATGACCATATCTGCCATAGGATGTCCACATCTGCCATAGGATGTCCACATCTGCCATAGGATGTCCATATCTGCCATAGGATGACCATATCCTTGACCAACCCAAGTCAGGTGCATCACCCTTGACTCATTCTGGTCCATCCCTTCTCACCTCCCCAGTTCTGGGGCAGAACTGCAGACAGAGAAATCTCAGCTCTGCTCTTGCCCAACGTGGGTTTCTCCATTGGAGTCGCTCTTGGCTCCTGCACAGCTGATGTCACAGGAGATGCCACAAGGCTGAGGGCACAGTTGAGTTGGAGGGGATCCTCAGGCACAAGGAAATGTGGCAAGACTTGGCCCATCCAAGATGGGTAAATTCTAGTCAGTGATTTGGGTGTCCAAGTCCAAGTGTTTCTGGAAATAACTAAAAATCCAAAAAACTTCCATTTTGGACAACAAAGGTGCTTTAAGCACTGAACGGATGCTTTGATGGGAAATGACTAAAAACTAAAACAGGCAAATGCTGTGAGCTTGGAAAGTGCTGGTTGTCCCATGGAGCCAACTCTCTCTGCTGACTGAAGAGAGACTCCAGATGATCAGTGCAGGATAAACATTTTGTCTGTGGATGACTTCACCTAAAAAACTAATTCCTGCCTATTTAAGAGAGTTTTCAATGATCTTCTCCCCTCTGACTTGCTGGTCTGGACCCAACTTCACCACCACCTTCACTTACAATTGCCCAGGGTGCCCACCTCTAGCCAGGCAGGTGCCAGCAAACTGAAAGAGGAGAAATTTAGGTCAGATGTTGAAAGAAATTCTTTATTTAGAGGGTGGTGAGGCCTTGGAATAGATTTTCCTGAGAAGCTGTGGCTGCCCCATCCCTGGAAGTGTTCAAGGCCAGGTTGGATCGGGCTTGGAGTAACCTGGGCTAGTGGAAGGTGTCCCTGCCCATGGCACTGGGGTTGGAACTGGATGATCTTGAATGTCCCTTCCAACCCAAATGATTTTCTGATTCTATTCTATGATTTCATGACAAGTAACTCCCTTCCTTCCCTGTTACAGGACAAAAGCCTGGTGCTATAAACTTGCCTGGAAAACTCCAGGCACATTACAGGGCATCAAAGCCATGGAGAAATGATTTTGTTTCTGGAAAAATCCTCTGTCCAGAAGACACACTGCAGACCTCCCAAAACCAGCAACAGCCATTCATTCTCTAAGGGGCTTATTCCTCCTGGGGTTTAAAAAGGAAGAGCTCCAAGGGTTTCAATCATGCAAAAAGAAGGTGGTTTCTTCAACTTTCTGCTTGTAGGGATGGTTTGAAAAAGGGGCAGTGGATTTGAGTCCATTCTCTTTAATTCAGATGACAGATCTTCATTAAAGCTGAAACAGGAGAAAATTTTCATTTAGAAATAACTCCAAATGACTTTACATTGACTTTAACTCGTTTTTCACAGAGCTGAGGCCACATTTAACTTGAGTTCTTATGTAGATATCAGAGACCTACTGGAAATTTCTAAGAGCAGAGTTTAGATTGAAGATTTTCATCTCTCAGGCCAATTTGACATGGTAAGAAATTTAACTGAGGCATATTTAAATGGTAATTAATAGAGTGTTATGGGGTTTTAATTGATAATGTTGTAGCTCTGAAAGTCCCAGTATTATGTACCAGACAGACTGATGTGGAGGTCACAGCTCTGAAGAGCATTTAGTGTAAAACTCTTTCCCACTAAAAGTTTTCACTAAACTTAAATTCTTCAGTTAAAAACAGATAAAAAAAAAAAAGAAAAGAAAAAAAAAAAGCCTGTTCAGTAAATTCAAAATTATTCTAGACTTTGTATAAATTACACAAGTTATTTGGTCTCAGACAGACAAACAAAAAACAGCAGGAGGCAGAAAATGTGTAGGAGATAAAGCATCCCATTTAAAAAATATTTTGATTTTCTGATTGGAAATGATATTTTTTCCATCAGAAGGGTTTTTGAGCAGAAATCAAAGACTGAGCACTGAAGTGGAACATTCCTTTTGAGTGAAAGCATTGTCTGCTTTCCAGTTTAGCAGAGAAAAATAAGGTTTTGATCAGACTCTATGCAAAATATGCTGTTGGGCTTTTCCCCCCCACCTTGAATGCTGCAGACCATAAGTAAAATAATAAATCACTTTCCCACACAGATCTCATATTAAAGAGTTGAATCTCCATGTTGGAAGATGTGTTTGTAAGAAATGAAGACGCAGGATCTAAATGGAGTTCACTGTGCTTTTATCCACACTCTTAAAAAAGTTTCCCACTTCCAGAAACTCTTTGGAAGTGTATTTCTCCCTCCAGCATCAATATTCAGAGTGGTTGGCAGCTCCTCTCAGTATTCCCCACACAGTCCTTAATAAATTGTCTGGTCAGCCAGGATGACGGGAAAGCTGCAGAAAATATGACAGCAAGTCAATAAGGGACGGAGGCGACATTTTAAAATAACGTCGGGTTGGCCCACTTTTCCAGCAAGTTCCTCAAGATGTGCATAATTTCCAAAGCTGTGCTCTGAGCAGATAAAATTCCCAGCAGAGATTTATGGAGTGGACTTGGAGGTGCTTAAGGAACCGGGATTTCTGCCTTCTAAAAGGAGATTTACAGACGTGCACACAGAGCTCAAAGTAGAGCTGTCCATGTGCCACAGGGGGGAGAAAACACACCCACATTTCACAGGCAAAGTAGGTGAGGTCTGAGGAGAAGAGAAGGGGTTTGTTTGCATGTTAAAGTGCATATGAAAACAGCTAAGAATAGATATGTCATGTGGAAGGTGGGACTTTAGATTTTCCCCCAGGAAAGTCAGGACCTGGTGCCCCACAGTCTGTCCATGTGTCGTAATGAGACCCTTCACCAAGAGGTTCACAAGGTTGGAGGGAACTTCAACCACTCTTTTAGGGGGGACCCAACAGAGTGGAGACCCCTCAGTGGGTCCTTCCGAGGTGTTTCCCACTGCTGCCAACCTCAAGGGCTCACCTTAAAAGTTCATGGAACAGCACTCTTTATTAATACAAGTTGTGACAGATTAACAAGGCTCGAAGGTTGTCAGTGATAGTTTCTAACTGCAAAAATAAGTTTTAAAGCAATCTACTGACATATATTTAGCAAGCACAAGCTCCAAGACAAAGCAACCTACTGATGTGCTCTGAGGGGAGCACAAACAAAAGCTCTAATCCTAAAAGCAGCATTTCATGTGTGTAGAGTGGAATTCTCACCCAAGACACCCCTGAAGGGGGAGAAGATGGGCTCAGCCCATCGACTGACCCCAGGAGTTTCAGTGAAGTCTTCTCCAACTTTCCCCCTAGTGCCAACTTCTTTCTTTATGTTTGGGTGGTGCTTGAGTGACTCTAGTCATAGATATCTTTTATTTCTGATTGGTGTAAAGTCCTCTCACCACACCTAACAGGAGGGGTTTGGTCATCCCTTGGCACCTGTGGAGAGGGTTCAACACGGTTGTTGGCACAGCAGCAGAACATCTTGATGCTCTCTTGGCAAACATCTATTTTATGGTCTCAGTGCCACAACCTTCTTCCTTTCTGCTGGGATTAGAATGGAGGGAGACCACATGGTCTCCACACTCCAGTCTGTCCCTCTGAGCAGATGTTTATCTCTGTACTGGGGAGCCTGTTGACCTCAGTCCATCCAGGGACTTGCAGCTGCTTTTTACCCTAAAATTCTGAATATCCTCTAGATTTTAACCCTGTCCACCCCCCTCCCTCCCCCCACAAAGTACCCACTTGATACACTGAACTTCGATTCCTGAGAGCTGCCTGGACAGGGTCGTTTGGTCTTTATGAGCCTAAGAGCATTTTTGAGGGGAGAGGGGGGGAAAATGTTTTTCCTTCTCTAACTTGGGTCAGATGATGTTTTTTATACAGCCAAAAGAGTAACTTGTACCTGATGTTACAGATTAGAAAACCAAATTTTTGCCTGTACTGAAGTGCTAAATAATGGGGGGAAAGTAATTTTTGTTTTCAGTGGTGCCTGGAACATTCAGCTTCATCCTGAAGGTTTTATTTGATACTGATTTAGTCTCTTTGTTCAGTCTCAATAAATAACAAGTGAGATACCGCTCTGTTTTGCAGAGCAGTTTTCATCTGAATGCAGCCTAAACCTGAGAGCTTAAAATTGCGAAGGTGTTTGTCTCTTCTTGCTTGTTTATGTGGACTCCCTCGTTCCTGGAAGAAATCCATCTAACCTGATTTCAAAGAATTCCACTGAGGGAGACCTGCAATTCCTGGGCAGTCCATACCACCATTTCCCTAACCTCAGCATTAGGAAGAATTTTCACAAATGTCTTTTTTCCTGTAGGGCAAACTTGTGGCTTTTTGTGGTACTTACAACACTCACAGAATCACAGAATGGTTTGGGTTGGCAGGGAACTTAAAGACCATCTTGTTCCAACCCTCTGCCATGGGCAGGGACACCTTCCACTAGACCAGGTTGCTCCAAGCCCCATCCAACCTGGCCTTGAAGATGGAACATTCAGAGCTTCTCTGGGCAACCTGTGCCAGGACTTCACACCCTCAGCCAAGAATTTATATCTAATAGCTAATTCAAACCTGACCTTGTCCTCTGCTAGTCTGAAGCCATTTCTCCCTTGTCCTGTCCCTCCATCCCTTGTCCAAAGTCCCTCCTGGAGCCCCTTTAGGCACTGGAAGGAGCTCTAAGTTTTCCCTGGAGCCTTCCCTTCTCCAGGTGAACACCTCCAGCTCTCCCAGCCTGTCTCAAGAGCAGAGGGGCTCCAGCCCTTGGAGCATCTCTGTGACCTCCTCTGGACCCCTTTCAAAATCTCCACATCCTTCTGGAGGCCCCAGAGCTGGACATGGTGTTCTAGGTGGGGTCCATGAGAGCAGAGTGGGAGAATCACCTCCCTCAACCTGCTGGTCACACGTTATAGATCTGGAAATCAGGTCATCTCTTCCATTTTTCCCACTCCAGGGTTCAGTAATTCTACACTGAATGAAGAGAACCTTGGGATTGTGAATGCCACAGTCCCTTTACATCTGACTTAAGGTTCCTAAACTTGCTCCTAAACTTCAGCAAGGGTTCTTCTACACAGACAGACTCTCCGGTGTTAGCTCTTTGAGTATAATTTATTGGAGCACACTGAGCAACGTGTTCCTGAGCAAGCCAAGAAGAAGTTCAGCCCTTGGCCAAATCCTGGTGGGGGCTGAGAAAGAACTACATTTTAAAGTTTTAGATTGAATCTGGTTTGTGTCTGTGCCTGCATTTGCCTCCAAACTTAGGAGAAGCTTCTGCTGAAGACTGGAAATTTGTGACCAGAGAAGAAAATGGTGTCATTGGAGAAGAAAATTACATGGAACTTGCCACTAATTGGCATATGGTGAAAACTGTTAAAACGGGGTTCATAATAGAATATTGGAATCAAGGAATCACAGAATGGCTTGGGTTGGAAGGGACCTTGAAGATCATCCACTTCCAACCCCCTACCATGGGCAGGGACACCTTCCATAATCCCAGGTTGCTCCAAGCCCCATCCAACCCTTCCAGGGATGGAGCAACACTCCTGCAACCTGTGCTTCATCTCTCTCTTTTCGGAGCCTGGAATAAATCCAAATTTGCTTGTATGCAAACAGCAAGGATGGTCACCACAAGTTCATGCATGTTAAGCTGACCTTCTTAAGCCACAACTCTACCAGCAACAACGTTCTGGAATTTTTTTCAAGCCAGTGTATCCCAGTATAGTCAGAACAGAGACCATCAAGAACTAAAAAGCACGAATAAAAGCAAAATATTAGGTGCCTGGCAGCAAAGTTACTGCCGTAGAACAACAAACAACTCAATTTTCAGGACTGCAGCAAAGCACCGAAAGCTGCTGCCGATAATAATTGAAGAGCTGTTGTTTTAACTTTCCTCTTCTGTCAGTGTCTGGTGTCTTTTAAGATGACAGTTTATTTGTAACTCATTCAACCTGATGCCTACTGAGCAATGAAATATGCCCCTGGGATGTTCTTTTTTCTTTTCCTCTCCATCTCCCCTTCTCAGATCCTTCATACATTTCAACAAGTTCATAATAACTTTGCTTTGCCTCACTACTTTGATTGCTCCCATCCCCAGGTTATTTACCAAATGGAGGTTCTGCTGCAGAAAGGGCAAACAGATTAAGGGAATTCACAGCTCTGATGTTCCAATAGGAAAATTGCCTCTCTATCTGCACATGGAAAAGAAACAGGGGTGGAAGTGGCACAGTGGTTTAACCATCGCTCTGCCTCCTGGATCACGGGTCCATGGGAGCTGAAAATAACTACCTTCTAGTTTTTCAGAGAACATTCAAGTGTTCTGGCTGCAGCATTTCCTCAGCCACACATCTGCAGAGAACATCTCAGGGAAATAACAGGCTATTTTTATCTTTTACATTTGATTAGGTGTGATTGGGAGCCACCGTTTGAGGCAGAACGGAGCCTAAACACTCATTTGGGCTGGCAAAATGTAGCTGTAAATTCCTTTAGGTAGAAGAAGAGGGGCTGTAACACCTGGATGCAGCAAAATTCTCCCACCATTTGTGATCCCAAATCTATGGTCCAAACACACAGAGCGAGTGATGCAATATTCCCACTGCACCCATAGGAGTGTGTCCCATCAGGGCAGTAAATGTACAATGGACTTAAATTGGCCTATAAATATTTGTAGAAGCATAGAATGGGTTGGGTTTGAAAGAACCTTAAAGATCATCCATTCCAACTCCCTACCATGGACAGGGACACCTTCCACTAGAGCAGGTTCCTCAGTTTCTCTTCTCACCAACTGAGGCCACAGGTGCTGCAATGAAATATTTGAGAATTTTGGCAGTGTGGAAGTTGATGCTCTTTCTTAGAAAAATCTGTGGAGTGTTGGAATTAATTTTAACACATCTTTGAAATCTGAAGATTTTCCAAGGGACTTGAGGGCTTGTGGACACTTTATCAAGTCCTTGTGGGTTCCTTCAAGCTCAGAGAATTCTATGATTCTGTGAGGGAAATGCTGGGCTGTAAAGTCTGATCCTCAACAAGCAAAGTCACTGTTAACTCAGAAGTTCATCAAAATAGAAAATTCCAAGATAAAAATATCTCCACAGCACCAGATGACTTTGTTCCCTGGAAAGTAGGTCTCGTCAAAGAAACTTGTTATCTATTCCAGGAGATTTCCTGTCTGGTTGATAAAGAAAGTCACGATGATAAAACCTACTTTGGTTTCACTGGATCATGACCATGTATCTTCCAGAATGAACCTGCTGCCATATAAAGAAACAAAAAGACACATCCTCCATCAATTAAAACCTGCCTCAGTCCATCAAATGCTGTTTTGAAAGAGGAGGGAAGGATCTGCAGGGATTTGTATCTTCATTGTTATCACCTTAAAAGCAGATTCTGAGCAAACATTGTTCAATACTTTTATCACAAGGGGGAAGGCTTTAAACTGAGAGTGGGTTTAGATGGGATATTGGGAAGAAATTCCTTCCTGTGAGGGTGGGCAGGCCCTGGCACAGGTTGCCAAAGGAAGCTGTGGTTGCCCCATCCCTGGAAGTGTCCAAAGCCAGGCTGGATAGGGCTTGGAGCAATCTGGGATAGTGGAAGGTGTTCCTGTCCATGGCACGGATAGGATTGAATGATCTTTAATGTCCCTTCCAACCCAAACCATTCTGTAATTCTACAATTATATCTGAATTTTAGGGTGCAAAATCACATCAGTTCATTAAAGTGCATAAGAAGCAGATTCCTTATACAGTTTTTCAGAGTTTAACAGAATATGTGAGATATCAAGGAGAGCAAACTGTATAGCTTTGCGTTGTGCAAGAGAAAGGTATTCCTGAATCAAATACCTGGAAATTGAATTTAGTTGAGTTTAGCCTCGAAAGAAGTATTTCCAAAAAGTGGCAGAAATTGTATTTCAGTAGAATTTAAAAATGGAGGTAGTGGACTCAGCATTCCCTGGAATCTCTGAGACAGAAACAGATGGGAGTCTTAGCTGAAAATCAGGATTTAAGATTTGTTGGTCCTTTTGAAAGACATGTTTTAAATGAGAAATATCATCCACATTTCCATAAAACTGAAAGTTCCCAGATCCCAGAAGTTCCCCAGCCAATCTGACACTCTTGTGCATTTCATCAGTAGCTGCCAATTAGCGAGCCCATTAAATGCTGGTTAATGAGAGTGATAATTGCACGGAGCAGCTGCAGGTGGCTCCCAGCACATGCAGTTCTGGGGCAGATCCTTCATCTCATTGCCCAAGGCTGGGAAATATCCATCTTCTGAAATCCCCAGCTCTGGAACAGCCCTATCAGGGCCATCTGCTCCAGAGCCAGAGAGGCACAGCAGGGAAAACCCCTGGCTCTGGATAAACCCAGGAAAGGACCAGCATAAGGTGACAGAAAGTCATCCTGGCTTTGAGGACGCGCTGCCAGTCAGTGCCCTGAAACACAGCCCTGGACTTGAGCAAAGTTTGTGGGATCCTGGTGAGGCCACACCTCAAATCCTGGAGTCAGATTGAGTTCCTCATTACAAGAAAGACATTGAGGGGCTGGAGAGTGTCCAGAGAAGGACAACAGAGCTGGGAAAGGGTCTGGAGCCCCTGAAGTGGTTGAGGGAGCTGGGGGAGCTCAGCCTGGAGAGAAGAAGGCTCAGGAGGGACCTTCTTGCTCTCTACAAATCCCTGAGAGGAGGTTGTGGCCAGGAGGGGGTCGGGCTCTTCTCCCACATAACAAAAAATAAAACAAGGAGAAATGACCTCAAGTTGCACCAGAGGAGGGTCAGGTTGGATATTAGGAATGATTTCTTCACTGAAAAAGTGATTAAACCTTGGTACAGGATGCCCAGGGAAGTGGTGGAGTCACCATCCCTGGAAGTGCTCAAAAAACAAGTAGATGTGGCACTTCACCACATGGTTTAGTGGACATTGGGTTGACATTGAAGGTTGGACTTGATGATCTTGGAGGTCTTTTCCAATCTTAACGATCCTGTGAATCTGAAAAAAATTCAAATCAAACCTTTCATGTCAAACAGTGTCATTCTCGCAGGAAAGGAGCACAATGGGAGCAGCAAGGTGGATTCTGGGGAACTGCCAGTCCTGAAGAGGGAAAGAATAAATCCCAGAGGTGCCTCTTGCAGAGCATGACCTGATGTAGATGAGCATTTGAGAGGGGAACTCAGCCATCTAGTGTCTGTGTTGTACACACAGTCAGGCTTTGGGTTTTCTTCCCAAAGCTTGTGCCTTGCAGTGATGAAAGATTAGGGATCATCCCAACT
Source organism: Thripadectes ignobilis (assembly GCA_035584755.1). NCBI lineage: Eukaryota > Metazoa > Chordata > Aves > Passeriformes > Furnariidae > Thripadectes > Thripadectes ignobilis. Next base: position 148,985,216 of record JAWMRC010000078.1, read on the forward strand.
CTCCCTGTGTGAGAGATTGATGTCCCTGTGGCAGCACTTGGAACGGAGAGTACAGATAAACCAGCACACCTTTTGATGCTAATTCAAGCAGAACCTTCCAGCATGGAAAGTTCAGCACCATTATTAGTATAAAAACCTTTGAGCACAGCACTACACCCCCAGCCCTGCACACCACACACCATTGTACTTACTTTACTTTTATTTCATCTAATTACAAAGCATTACTCACGAGAATGACAGATTTTATTACTCACTGTTATACAATTTCTGTATCCTCCAGTCCTAACAAAAAGAAAGTACAGAAAAAGAAGTTATCTGAGGGGAAAAAAAAAAAAAAAAGAATACCCCTAATAACAAATGACTTAATTTTAAGAAAGAATTTTGATGCCAAGACGTTACTTTTGCTGAATTTGCCACTTTGTTTGAAACTCTTCCCGTGTTTGATACCTAATAAATGCCACATGAAGTCATTCTATAGTCGCCTTAAAATTTGTCACTCTCGTGACTAATTCCCTTTAATTAGACTTACGAACATAGGCGAAAAAAAATGTCATCATTTAAATTGAAGTCAAGTGATGTATTGATTGGATGAGGACTTAATAACATAAGTAGTCTTTTAGAAAATGATTCAAGTGAGCAAGTTTTTAATTTCAGGCCATTTTCTTTCCCTCTCCTGGGTCCTACTGTATGTAACAACATGAGCCTTCCAGATTTTCTCCCTGTGCACACTCACAGGTGCCCACCTACATTAGACAATTGTCACACAGACAGTCAAGTCACGTGAATTAAAAGTATTAACCATTCTGTAACAAAATGATGCATTTTGAAGACACCCAGAAGAGAAACAGCCCCTTTATCCCAGTTATTTTGACCACAGTTGGTACGTGGCTATAGCAGAAAAGGCAAAAGCAAAGGGAATTTATCCCCAGGTGTCCTTGGAAATAAAATCTGAGAAGGCAGGTTGTTGGCATCACTTTTCAGCCACATATCCATGACATTGTGTAGATTCATCCTGTGCCACTTCACAAAATCATGAAGAGGTTTGCACCACTTCTATTGCTTGGGCAGAAGTGTCTGAAAAGCACCTCTTGGGTGTCGAGTTGAATCTTTGTGCAGCTCTATCCAGTCTGTGTTCAGGATTTCACTCTTTTACCTGAAGAGTTGCCTTCAGCGTGAGTGAATTGCCCCAAAATATGTCATCTTAACCCAGAGCTTTTCAATACACCCTTGGAGTTTATTCTTTAGGATCACAATGGTCATGGAATCATCTGCAGCAATGCAGTGTTGTACTGTTATCCATGCTGAAAAGGCTTCTTCTGGAATGTCCTCCTCTTGTTCTGCTCCTTAGACAGGAGTCTTAATGAAATCTTGCTGAATTATCACTTAAAAGAACCTGAGGAAAACTTTAGATCCTGTAAAACCTACCCAGATTAAAGCCATCCTTCAACACCTACAGTTCACAGGTCCTTCCCAGGCATAGGAGCCTTGAGGGGTGGCCAATGATCCTGTGGGATCTTTCAGAAATTCCCAACTTTTTTTTTCCAAGCAGTTAGTCCCCTCTAAGCACTTTGGATCAGAGAACTCTTTTGGGAAGAGAGGGAGGAAATTAAACAAGGTTGGGAATTCAGTCTTAGATTTCTTCTTCTCCTTTCTTCATTCCAAACGTGCTGAATATCAGGCAAATTAGTCCTAGTCATTGGTCCTGTGCTAATGAACATCATTATTAAGAGCTGAGTGACTTCCTGAATTCCTTAGGAAAGCAGTGCATTTGCCCCGTGTCCACTGCCAATAGTTGATTTATAGTGATTTGGGAAGAATCCAGGCCAGTAGTTTGAGACTGCAGTTAATTTTGAGCTGAAATCTGGAATTTCTCAACAGCAATTCTACAATGTGACAGCTCAAACATAATGAAGAACACTTAGAAATTTGTGTGACATTATTATGGAACGATTATCAGGGAAACTTAATACTGAGACCACCAAAACAGACCCTGAGCAGAGGAATTAAAACTAATTTTAGCTGATTTTCTGCTTGGGTTTTCCTCTATTTTTCAGGAACTGAGGGGAAATGTTACTAAATCTGTAAGATTTTCCAGCGTCAATCTCCCATTTTATTGTACCCAGTCCATTCCTTCTTTGCCTTTGTTTTGTTTGTCATACACTGGCAGTAACTTCTGGAAAGACTTGGTGGTGATGTAAGAACACTAATTGGTGGTGATATAAGAACACTAATTGTTTGTTCAGGCTTTGGGGTTCATGTCAGGGATTCATCCATTTAATTCTGAAGTAACTTTTTCCCATCCTGCCCACTGGAAGCTGTTTAATGGACCGTAGGACGATACCTGACTGTGACACTCAGGACTTTGGGAGACTTCAGTGCCTTCTGAAGAAACTTCTTTGGCCCAATTTTGGCAGAGTCTTTCATGGCCTTTTGGGCCTCCTGTTTAGGCTTCTTCAAAAGAGACATTGTCCAATGTGTGAGTTGGGTGAAGAGGTTAATTCATAAAGTTGATCAGATGGATTTCTTGTCATTCCAGACAGGATTTCTAGTGATAGTTGTTATGTTTATGGCTTCTTCACTGACTAAAAAAATACTCCCCAAGCTTGCTGATGTTTTATTTCTAGCCTGAATTGCGGAGTTAACTCATCTGTTGCCCCCAAGCGTTGTCAAGAGAGAAGTTTTTCCCAAGTAGTTAAGACAAGATGAAATTCCAAAGTAAACAGGAGGGTGAGCTCCACGTTGACCAAGCCCTGAAGTCAAGCCCTGCTCAGCACTTGGTCCAGCAAACCACTTCAACTCAGTGTAGCTGTAAAAATCAATAGATTGGAAACATCTGGAAAACCTTGAATTAATAGGTATTGATTTTGACTTACACAAACTGCTTCTGGTGAGGAATGGAGTGTGGCTGATTTAAAGCTCCAGCCACTGTCCTAGACCCTGCACAAGTCTTTTCCACATTAAGCTATCCCTTTCTCTCCCTCGTTTTTGCTTCCCAAAGATATTCCCAGTGACTTGAACTGGGAGTTTCTTGTGGTGTTGGTCCAAAGGTGCCGGCTCTGCTGATGGTGCTTTCAGTGCCAAACAGCCAAGAGGACAGTGCTGATGATTCCTAAAATCAATGAAAAATTCTCTGGACAATGTTAGTAACTTTCTAGCTAATTATTATATCTCATGGGGTGCACCCATCCCAAAATTTGTCCATCCTCAGAACCTCCCTCAGGGCTGCCCTTAGTCCTACCTCTCTGAATTGGGTGGGTGAGTCCCACGACCCTCCTTTCCTCCCTCTCCATCTTCCTCAATTCTTCTGTCCTGCTTGAAGGAAATCTAAGGATTCTGGGCCTTCTGAACAGCTTTGACTAGAATTATATCAAGGAAGTTTGATATATCTTGTTCCACTACACTATCTTCAGACTAGATGTCTCTTAGCTTGTTAAAAAATCTCTTTCTACTGAAATCCTTGATGAGAAACATAAGCAACATTTTGGAATTTTGCACAAAAGTGTTTAGTTAAAAGCTCTATCCTAAAATTACTGAAGAAATGTGAAATGTGCTAAAAGCTGCATTAAAATCTGTACACTTATGAACTTTAAGGCATCACTGGCACATATTAATGTGTACAAAAAGTGCAGTTCATCACACAGCTATTGCAAAACTTTTCTCTGGATTCTCTAAATATGACTGAATTGGTTGGTTTTATCCATATGGAGTTCCCATATCCAGGCAGTATCCAGAACCTTCTGACTGTCAGCCAAAAGGCTGCTCTCTGGAGATATTTTAGATCCAGTCCAAGGGATGGATGTGGTGCTCTGGTGAGGTAAAAAAATCTTCAGGGTGTAAATCCAAACAGCCAACAATCTTCTTTAACTTTCACCCAGTGATTCGCCCCCCTCAGCACAGAACAATTCCCAGGTATAATCTTATCCTCAGCCTCTCCATCCCCAGGCAAAGCACGATGGGTTCCTCCACCCCACATGACCCAGGGCTGCAGCAACAGCCCTTGATCCCTCCTTTGGGGAAATGTTCCCTACAAGTGCATTTTAGGAATCAGCCCACTCCTGGGAATACTCAAACGTCAAGAGAAGGACCGTGGGAAGGGGAATGAGAGGTTGTTTCTTCTCTCAAATGTCAACATGGTCGTCTGCGAGCTACTTCTCCTGGAGAATCCATGAGACAAGTGTCCCTTGGTGAGATCCAAGAGGTTTTAAAGCTGATTGTGAGCTCATCAGGAATGAGAGAAAGTGGGTTGAGACAGAGAAAGGAAAGTGTCATCCTCTTAAGCAGCTGGAGCCCATGGTGAGTGGTGACAAAGCACTTGTTGTCCCCACAGTGGCCTGTGCCGTGTTACAGATCCATGTGGAGACTCTGCAATAAAATCCATGGCATGTCTCAAGCTGCTCTTCTTCCTTGGAGGAAAACAGCTGACAGATACTCAACACCATCAGATGATTCTTATTATCAACACTCCATGTCGTTTTCAAGGAGTGGCAAATAGAAATGGTTTTCTTGGGCATCAATTTCCAACTCACAAAATCGTGGTGATAAAAAAAAGGAGCTCAGCAATTAATGAATTTATTGTATCCAGCCATCCACGTCCTCTTTTGTGGCTGCCTCATCCCTGGAAGTGTCCAAGGCCAGGTTGGATGGGGCTTGGAGCAACCTGGGCTGATGGAAAATGTCCCTGCCCATGGAATGGGATGGAATGGGATGATCTTGAAGGTCCCTTCCAGCCCAAGCCTTTCTCTCTCTGTTTTCCTTGAAATTAATCTTTTCATCTTTAGTTTGATTTCCTGATTTTTACCATCCTGCTGCGCCTTTATTGTCCTTCATCCACCCAAACAGTTTTGCTTCCACTTGCCAAGTTCAACTAAATTTGATAGAAGGTTTAGAAGCATTTTGAATCCTACAACAGAGCAGTGCTGTGGGCCATGTGCATCTGCTCCAAAGGCTTTTGGCTTTGTCCACTTGAAACTGTGACCCAGAGAATACCATTGCCATGACTGACCACCAGATGACAATATTGAATGATACCACCAGGATTTCATCCACTCATAGAATGGCCTGGCTTGGAAGGGACCTTAAGGATCATCTCATTCCAACCTTCCTGTTATGGGACAACTTACACTAGCCCAGGTTGCCCCAAGCCCCATCCAACCTGTCCTTGAACACTTCCAGCCACAACTTCTCTGGGCAACCTGTTCCAGGGCCTTACCAACTTCTTAATAAAGAACTTTCTGCCTAATATCTAATCCAAACCTATTCTGTCAGTTAAAAGCCATTCCCACTTGTCCTGTCACTCCATCCCTTGTAAATGGTGCCTCTCCACCTTTCTTGTAGCACCTTCAGGTACTGGAAGGTCACAATTAGGTCATCCCTAAACCTTCCCTTCTCCAGGCTGAACAACCCCAACTCTCCCAGCCTTCCCTCCCAGCAGAGCTGCTCCATCCCTCTCATCATCTTGGTGCCTCCTCTGGACTCACTCCACATGTCCATGTCCTTCCTGTGCTGGGCAGCCCTTCACTGTGGCCCTTTCCAGTGTCCCATGAATATCAGTGTTCCTCCTGACCCAAGAATTAGAGTTGTTATAGAGAGATGCCAGGTGAATGCTCCTCCCTGAAGCCCTCTGGAAACCTGAGAGTTCCATCTCATCCCCAAATTCTTGGTGAATTCAAATGACAGAGCCAAGGGGCTTTAAAATGCAATGGCTGTGTGTAAGTGGAGGTTCAGTCTGTTTAATTAGTTTATATTAAATTCACACCTTTACTTAAGCAGGATAAGAAAGCAGGAGGGATTTTCTTAGTCATCAGTGCAAGTTCAACTGAATCCTGGACGAGGAGATATTTTGTGAGCTGATGAAGTTCAATATTAAAGCCAGCTCAGATAATTTTCTACTGTATTTCCTTATCCTGTGAGAAAACCTTCCTGAGGAGAACATCAGCTCCTTTTGAAAACAGAGAATGATCTCAGCTCCTGGAAAACAGACTCAGAGTTCTTCAGTCGTTTTTTAGTAAGAAGGTTTTTTGGTGGGTTTTTTTTTTGTCATTTTGTTACTCTGGGCAACCAGCTGCCTCCCAGGGTGCTCCCAGGAAAAGAAAATGCCATGGCAGACCACACCATAACTTTAATTTCTCTGGTAAACAAGCGTTCTGAGGGATTCTGAAGATGCCTGGCAAAGCCAAAGCAGCTCTGGCACTCGACTGGAATAAAGAAAAACAGCATTGCAGGGGAAAACAACGCTCTGGAAAGGGCAGCCTTGAGAAAGGATCCCTCTGTTTGCAGATCATCATGGATCACGTCAGGCTGGGCACTGTGTCAGTCATGGGGCAGGAAATGCAGAGTCCTTTTGAAAGCAAATGGGCCATAGTTGAAATGCTGGGCTGGGATGGTTCTCACATGAGAGGAATAGCAAAGAATAGCAAATCCAGAACTGACCTGTTTTCCCTCCTCCTTTCTGGTGCTGGAGAAGTTGTGCCTCAGTGGAAAACCAGGCTGTGACTTTCATGGATTCTCTGTTTTCTGTAAGGTAGGGAAAGACATGACTGATAAATAACAGTAGTGGTGATTCATTCCCTTATGAACTCCTAGGCCAGTGGCCTTTCCACAGTAAAAGTAGGATTTTGTTCACAATTAAGACGTCTGCATATCTACAATTCCCTCTTCTCATTTTCATGCAGGAACACAATGGGATTTTTAATGCTTGTAGTATTTATTTAATAAAATCATAGAATGGTTTGGATTGGAAGGAACCTTCAAGATCATCCAGTTCCAACCCCTGTGCCATGGGCAGGGACACCTTCCACTAGCCCAGGTTACTTCAAGCCCCATCCAGCCTGACCTTGGACACTTCCAGGGATGGGGCAGCCACAGCTTCTCTGGCCAACCTGTGCCAGGGCCTGCCCACCCTCCCAAGGAAGAATTTCTTCCCAATATCCCATCAAAATGTTCATATTTTCTAGACATCCACGGGCTGACCTGGATTTTGGAGAACTGTTGTGTCATCTGGCTTGTTCCTTCTTCCATGCTCAGTTCACGATGTTGTCAGGGAATATTCAGAGGACATGAAAGAGGAGTGTAATGAATGCTCAGAGCAACCCAGGGGTTGAGGTATCAATCCCCCCTTCTCTCTTATATTTTGTTTAATACATTATTTTAAAAAAAAAAAAATAGAAAAATTAAAAAAAAAAGAAAATAGATAAATAATATAATTTATTGACTAGTCTTTCCTTCCTTGTTCCTCAAAGAGAAAACTCTCCAGCTCACTCTGTGTCAGCAGAGAATCATCTTTGTAAGAACAAACAACCTTTAATCCCCAACAGGGGAGGGAGTTCAGCTCTGCCTTTGCCTCATCCCCAGAAATTTGCTTCTTATTTACTTGGACACTTGATTCCTTGATTCCAGTCCTTCCCAGCCAGGGAGGACTGCCAGGGAGGAGCTGCCATCCCTCCCAAAGAGCAGAAGATCAGTCCTTTTAACCCTGAGAGCTCATTTCTGTTCATGACAGAGTCCGTGACCTCCCAAAACATCTGTAAAATCAACATCTTTGTGACTTCTGTGTGAGTTTCCTCAGTCACAGGGTGACATTTCTCTTTATTCATGGCAAATTCTGATTTTCTTCCCCTGTTTTTCAACTTCTATACCCTAGTCCCAGGTTTCCTAAGCAATATAACTGGAAAATATCACAGGAAGAAGTTAGTTTTTTGATGGCAGGCAGTAAATCCACGTGGGAAGGAAATGTGACAGCCTGAAAAACACCACCACCCCCCAAAAAAATCAACAAAATACAGAACTACGTCCAAAAACCTGGAAAATAATTATTTAAAAGGATATGCCCAACAAAATCTTTAAACAAACCACCCTACTATCCAACAAATGAGACCAATTAGTCAAATTGCAATGCCTGAGATAGAGAGAAGGGAAAACATCCCGAGGTTTCACTTGCTGATCTCTTGGCAGAGGAATGCTGGGAATGATGCAATCCCAGGAAGGAGAAATATGAGGTTTTATGTGCAAAAAGACAGAAGGAAATGAGAAAACAGCTCCTCTGATGGATTTGCTGATTACTCTGAACCCCCCCCCCAAATGTAAAGCTCGGTATTTTTATCGTTTTAATGGATATCATTTACAGACATGATGGGATATTTAACTCCCAGCACAGTTTCTTTTTACTCATTTTTTTTTCCTTTTAACTTTGGTTTGTATCTAATCTAACTTAGGTAAAGTTTTGCCCTTGTGTGCAATCACAGAAACATCCATTTGCTCCATTGTCACCTGCATGTGACACTATTAAATTATTTTATAATTATATTGATTTCCCGCACTGTAAAAGTTGGTTTTGAGTGAATACAACCCTTATTAAATACCAGTGACCATCACAATCCTTTGTGTTGATTCAAAACTGCACTGGAAAACAGTGCAATGCTGCTTATGGTTCATCATAAAATTAAAGAGCAGCTTGAACACATCAAGGAAAATTAAAAATTATTAATATTACCCATATATATTTATATTTAATCAAAGACTGTCCAAGCATTTACACTTGAGGAAGGCAGGTAAAGCACACGGAAAAGGAGGTTTTTATCCCTATTTTAATGATAAGCAGCAAAGATACAGAACTATGATGTGATTTTTCCAAGGTTATGCACTGACAGTGAATGGAAAAAGCAGCAACTATCCTGAAATTTCCTAACAACCAGTAAAAAGCAGGAGATTTTTTTCCTCACTAATGGATCTGGTTTTCCATTGCAGATGGGTTTCTCTGAATGAATAGCAGATCTGGCCAAGATGTTGCCATAAAACACCCAAATGTGGTTCTCTATTTTGAAGAAATAAGTTCCTTTAGCAGCTTCTGAGAGAGAGGGGAAAAAAACAAACCCCTCTTCCCTTTCCCTCATTTCCAGGTCTGTGGGGATCTGAGCTGAAGGCTCCAAGAACTCAGGGCTCGTGTCTGCCAAGAGGAAAAGCAAAGCACAAACAGCAGCAAAATTTCCTTTTTGTGTTCCAAATCCACTCGAATTGAGCATTTTCTGCCTTGCCCTTTTGTGGGGACAGGAGGTCCCAAAGAGCACCAGCTCCCAGTGACACCAGTTCAACCCCAGGTCTGCTAATGATGCTTGGACTTGAGTGGGTTGGGATTGAGGCCAGGAAAAAGGTTGGGCCATCATCCTTGGAGGTCTAAACATGGCACTTGGGGACATGGGTTAGTGGTGGGCTTGGCAGTGCTGGAGAACAGCTGGATTTGATGGTCTGAGAGGTCTCTCCCAACCTAAGAAACTCTGATTCTGTGATTCTCTACCCCAGAAAACATCCTTGGCTCATTTGCCCTGCTTATCTCGCTGAATTTGGGCTACAGACAGTTGAGATCTTGCAGGGTGGAAAATAAATCCATACCTCTAATGAATATCCCACCCAAAAGGGTCTCTCAGATAAATTGTTACCCATTAGAAAAGCCCAATATGAGGACCACTGGTTTTTCCAGCATTAATATTGACGTGGCAATGCTGGAGCAGTTCAGAGCAAGACAGAGTTTCCTCAGAGAGGAAGAAAAAAAAAAGAAAAAAAAAACCAAAATTAAACTGCTTCTCTTTTCAACCTTTTAGACTGGAGGAGCAAACTGGAGGTGGAGACCTCGAGGATGAGGAGGGGAAAGGCAGCAGCTCTGTATTGTGTGTTATGATCACCCACACACACGTGTGAGGGAAATCTTGTGTCAGGTCACTCAAAACAACTTTATCACTGGAGATTTAGAATCACAGAATCCTAGAATGGTTGGGAAGTTAAAGATCACCCAGTTCCAATCCCCCCTGCCATAGGTCACCTTCCACTAGCCCAGGTTGCTCCAAGCCCCGTCCAACCTGGCCTTGGACACTTCCAGGGATGGGGCAGCCACAG
>JAWMRC010000078.1:149007165-149038866 GCA_035584755.1 Thripadectes ignobilis
AGGGGTGTTGGAACTGGATGATTTTTAAGGTCTCACTCAATCCAAACCAATCTGATTCCATAATTTTTTGGCCGTGTTCATGTTCAGCAGTCACATGGAGATATAAGGAATGATGTCAAAAAATAATTTGTCCAGCTTTTTGAATATCCTGTTGCACATGGAAACATCAAAATGCTGTTCTCTTCTCTCTGTGGTGGGTTTCCAAGAGCTCTGTAAGTCTCACTGGGTAAAAACCAGTCTCAGTGATTTCATTTCACTTATCAAATCACACTTCACATGTTAACACACAATTTGAATGGAAGTCACACAAAAAAGGTGCAAGGTGGTTCTCAAGCTGCACCAGGGAAGGTTCAGGTTGGATATTAGGAATAGTTTCTTCACTGGAAAGTGGTTAAGCATTGGAACAGGTTGTCCAGGGAAGTGGTGGAGTCACCAAACCTGCAAGTGCTCAAAAAATGAGTAGATGTGGCACTTTGTGACATGGTTTACTTGGCATGGTGGTATTTGGCCAAGATTTGGGCTTGATCATCTTAGATGTTTATTCCAACCTCAATGATTCTATGATTCCATGAAAATCTCCCCACTTTTGCTGCCACCTAAATCTGTAACAATCTGGGTGATGTTTTCTGGCTCCTTGTCACACAACCCTCAGAAGAACAAATCTGGAGGATGTGAAGAGTCTTCTGGCTCAGGATAAAACCAAGCCTTGACCAACCAATGTGTGTTTTAACAGCTTTAACTGGCTAAGTCAGCTATTTTATTACCCTGGCTGAGCAACGTCCTCCATAAAAGCACTTGGGCTCTGCCTCCCAGTCAGAAACGAGTCATCATCTCCTCCTGGGACATGATCAGAGCTCAGGTGTCGATGTGTGAAAGTGGAACATATTAAGTAGATGGTTTGGAACTGGCCTGCTGATTCATTGATGGAGGAACATTTTGTGCATTTCGATTAAGTATCTCTTGGGAAAGTGAAAAAAAAAAAATAAAAATGAGCAAAATGTTCCAGTAGAGCTGAAACTTCCTCTCTGACCTTTCCAGGGGATAACATTTTCATTCTTCATTTCCAGACGACTTTTGTTTTTATTTTGTTCCTCCCACTGACTGTATATTCTGTTCAATCATATGGAATGAAATGAAAAAGTAAAAATCAGAGGAACCCATTTCTGCTTTAGTTAAATGAAATGTTTCAGTTTAACCCAAGCTTTTGGCCTCAAAATATTGTAGGATACCTTGCCCCCTGTCTGGTTTTCTTCCAGGCAGATTCAAAATGAAGTGAAAAAAGGGGATTCTAAGCAAACAGAAAACTCATTGTCTGTCCAATTCTGGTAGAGAGGGAAAAAGAGTCACAGAATATGATTTATATTCTCAGGGAATAGATATTTCTGGGTGGCAAGAGATCTGTTTCAGTGTGGGATGTGTGCCCCTATCAGTGTGACCACTCTAAGACACCCTTCCAGTAATCCTAGAAATAAGCAAATGGAAGTGCCATTTTTTGATTCCCTCACACCAAAAGGCCCAGTTCTATTTAATATAATATTTATACAAGATGGAAGAACTTCTGAAATAGGATTTTATACAACTTTACTTCACCTTGCTCTGGGTTTGGGCTTGCCAGACTTAGAAACCACTTGTGATGTTCGGCCAGTTATTCCAAATGAGCCAACTGTGCCTTTGCTGGATCAGAGATGATAACACTGATGTGTTTAGGGTCTGACCAGGGTTTAGCACCAAGACTTACCCTCTTCAGCTCCTGGTAGGCTGAGAAGAATGCAAAGAAGCTCCAAAAAGCATCGGGCTTGCTGTGACCTCCACATTAGAGCCAAGATGCCCATTGGCTCCTCAAGCACAGGCTCACACCTCAGGGATTTTTGGCTTCTCTTTGCTCTGCAATCTTCTACATCCCCCACACCTTGGTGACCTGCACTGTGATCTCTTGACCCTAGGGGTGATCCCCAAGTCAGCAGCTGTGCCAACCAAGGCATGAAGCCACTCTTTTATGTCAAATTTGTTTCTGTTTTTGCTCTACTCACCAGCTCCTGCCTCGGCTCATTCTTGTTTCAGCTCTACCTCCCTTTCTCAGCTCATGTGTATCCTTATTTTAGAGGTGACAAGGCACTTTCATCCTAGACCTTTGCAAGTTGAAGGTGACAGAAATCCAGCTGGTTCCAGAACCCCCTTAAAGGACCACGGGGCACTTCACCCCCAAAGTACAACTTCTCTGAGCACAAATTGTCCCCTGCAATTCTTGCAATGCTCACACCATGACAAAATTATTGCCACCTTCTCCTGAAGCAGACACTTGCAGAGCTGAGAAGAGCCAAGTTGCTGTGGCTGTTCCCATCACTTGGTGATTGAATTCCCACGTCGTGAGTCACGGCAGCCTCAGGATATCCAGTGGCATCAGCTTGGGTTCCCTCTTCCCTTCTGCTTTTGATGCCACCTCGATCACTGCTGAATGGTATCAGTGAGTCCCAGAGCAATAAGTAGAGAATTTAGTGGGGTCTCATCTGGAGTGCTCTGTCCAGATCTGGGCTCCTCAGGACAGGAGAGATGTGGAGCTCCTGGAGCGGGTCCAGTGGAGGCTGTGAAGATGATGAAGGGACTGGATCATCTCTGGGAGGAGGAAAGGCTGAGGGAGCTGGGGCTGTTCAGCCTTCAGAGAAGACACTGAGAGGGGACCTCCCCATGTCCATCAGTGCCTGCAGGGAGGGGGCAGAGCATGGACCAGGCTCTGCTTGGGGGTGCCCAGCGATGGGACAAGAGGAAGAGGCAGGAATTGATGCCCAGGAAGCTCCACCTGAACATGAGGAAGAACTTTAACGTGCAAGTGACCGAGCACTGGAACAGGTTGCCCAGAAAGGGTGTGGAGTGTCCTTCACTGGGGATTTTCCAGAACCATCTGGATCCAATCCCGTGCCATGTGCTCTGGGATGACTCTGTTTGAACAGGGAAGTCGGAGCAGATGACCTTTCCAAACTTACCCAGTCTGTGATTCTGTGAATCATAATCACAGGATGGTTTGGCTTGGAAGGGACCTTCAAAATCATCTCATTTTCATTTCACCCCCCTGCCATGGGCAGGGACACCTTCCACTAGACCAGGTTGCTCATCCATGTCTGAGCAGTTCAGTCACACAGTTTCTGTCTAGAAAAACAGCCAGGTTGGTCTGGCCATCAATGGAGTTCCCAGCACAGGAACACAAACACTATCTGAGTATCCCTGGGGCCAAAAATACACATGTGGGTGGGTCCTGCACCACAGTCTGCAAGCCCCTGAGATCTCCACTTCATCCCACCAGGCTTTAGCCACTGAATTGTGCCATAGAATAAATTTAAAGCCTATTTAAGTTAAGGGAAAACAGCAAGTTAAAGCTCAAGGTCACCTCCAGAGATGCTTTCCTGCCTGCCTTTACTTGGTATCTGAATCCTAATTTAACTAATCACTAATAGCTAGCTGTTAATTTAAACACCTAAGTGGAAGTGAACCTAGGCCTGAAGCACAAAACCATTTGCTGGCTAATTCCTATTCACTAAAGCCTCCCTTTCTAAGTCAGGAGTTCTTTGAAATCCCATCTGCCAAAGACAAGAGAACTAAATCTAAATATTCTCCCTCCTTTTCACAGAGTTATCAAAATAGAGACTCACCTGCCCACAGTCCTGCCCTTGGCCAAGGTGAGAATCAAACCCAGCTCTTGCTCTCTCTTGCTTGGGAAAAGGATCCAAGACCTGCAGATTTCTGTCAAGCTCAACTTTTTCTGAAGGTACAAGAGGAAACAAAAGAAATAGTTTCCCAGCTCCAGAGTTTTAAGCTTCGTGACAGAGACGGGGATAATAATATTAATTAAAATACTATTACAGTACTTAGTGGGAATTATTTGGCTGATATAATTAGGAAAGCCAACATGTCATTATGCCATCTCCATGATGTACAAACAGTAACAACATCTCCTGCAAATTACTACAGCAACAACAATTAGCTGTGGTTCTAATCTAACTTATTGTAATGAGCCATGAAAGCAGAATGGGGCTCAGGAAGAGGCAGCAGCTGTTGAATCCTGGAGAGATCCTGGCCCTGGATTTGGTGTTATGTGGTCCCAGAGGCTGAAGGTTTTACAGGGTGGCAGAGCTGACATGGGAATTTGAACACAGATGTGGACCAAGACCCAAAAAGAGCATGGGACAGTTTTCCAGGGTGTAGAAGTATTGGATTCAGCTTCTTTCAGCTTGGTCTTCTGTTGCCAGCATGTTAAAATGCCTGGAAATTGAATCTAATTCTCATTTCATGTGGTGGAAAATCCCTCTGTCCTCCTGAATTTGGATTATCCTGTGGAGTTATTTTCACCTAACCTGAGCAAAACCCTATATTGTTGTCAATTAATCAGTGTTAATTATCCATATTTATAAGATATTCACTTTCCAGATGCATGAAACAGCCTTGCCTTGGCCACTTTGACTTTCTTCTGTCCAGAGGAGGAAGAGCTCCCAATTTGGGCAGTGGGGATGCAGATGTTCTTTACATCTTCCCTCTGCCTTGGAGACTGTTTCTTCTCCCAAATTCTCCTGTTTGTCCCCTCTTCCCCACTCCCATTTCCCAACAGCCACCAGTTTCCCTCCTGTTCTCCACCTGGAGCCAAACCATGGCCTCTTGGTGCTCTTTGATGATTGATTCTGAGTTCCTGGAATGTCAGACACGCTCTTGACTTCCACAGCAGAGATCCCTATCCAAGTCTCTGTTGCAGATGGCTCCAGGATATGTGGCTGTGAGGGTTGCAAAGCCCTAAATTCCTTTGCCTCTCCCAGTTTCAAGAGAAGGAAATGTTGGCATAAGTCAAGTTTTGGTTCTTGCCTGATTTTCACCAAGCTTAAGTAGGTCTCTTCCCATGGATGTGATAACATTCTCTGACATTTCAGGCTTGGCTTGATGAAGTTGTTTGTGAAACACAGAGATAAAGGCACAGACAGACAGGTCGTGTACAGGCAACTTCCATAAAATTATAGGATTATTAAGTCTGGAAAAGACCTCTGAGATCATCAAGTTCAGTCATTAACCCAACACCACCAGGTCCACTAAACCAAGTCCCCAAGTGCCACATCCACATATCTGTTAAATCCCTTCAGGGATGGGGATTCCACCCCTGCCCTGAGAGCTGTGCCAGGGACTGACAACCCTTTCAGTGAAGAAATTTTTCCACCTAAACCTTTCCTGGTGCAATTTGAGACTGTTTCCTCTCGTCCTAGCTCTTCTCATTAGGGAAAAAAAGAGTGAGTCCCACCTGGCCCCACCCTCTTGCTGGGGAGTTGTAGGGAGCACAAAGGTCTCTCCTGAGCCTTTTTTCCTCCAGGCTGAGGCCCCCCAACTCAGATTGGAGCTCCAGACCCTTTCCCATCACTGTTGTCTTTCCCTGGACACCTTTGACATCATCCCTCCACTCCTACAGAGTGTCAGTGTCGGAATTCACTGACCCAGTGCAGGGTTCTGGGAGGGGATTTCTGTATTCCCACACCCTCAGAGCACTTCGAGGTGGTGAAAGGAAATAATTCCAGCTGTGTGAGGCTGCCTGGCATGTTCCTTGGCAAACCAGGAGCAGGTTCTGTTCTGCAGTTCTTCTCCTGTCTTTCTTATTCTGCTCACAATAAATTGCAGCCCAGTTATTGCTGGCTGGTGTATCGGTGGGGAATGAAATGTGTAGCTCTTTGTCAGGGCAAGGAAAGAGGAAAAAAAAAAAGGAGCCAAATTTACAGTTAACTCTTTTTAACTTCTTTTCATAGGTAGCTGAATTAATTTCCCTAATTTAATTTAGTCTTAAGTACTGAGTCTTTTATAGACATGTGGTTTATAGCTGGAATTATTGATACTGAGAGATATATATTGAGGTTTTGGATGGAAAGAGACCCACATCCATCACATTGACTTTTTATTGCTGGAGCGAAATTGCAATATAAAGAAAAATTGATTTAAGGATCCTTATATAAATATGAATATATGTTCAATAATATATATGAATATATATTCAAAGATATGGTGATATATGGTGATATATATAAAGATAGACACAAGTGGTATCTTTCTGCTTTGATGGAGCGTGCTGGGATAACTGATAAAATATTTGCAGAGAAATCCTAATTATTTACTGGAGGAGACATTTCCAGACTGAAATTCCTGATGGTTTCATTTCCTTCCCTGTGGATGGGGGGAAGGAGAGGAGTTACATCATAATGGAGCAGATCCTTGGCTTCCTGCTGGGGAAGTGTTTGGCCAACAATTCCTGGTATTTAATACTTTGGGAAATTATCACCTTGGACACTAAACATATAAAGGGGATGGGAAGGAATGTTGTACGATGGGAATGTCATAACTGATTTAGATCCAGCTCTTAAAAGGCAGCAACAACTTGGGCAAATATAGACACCTCCTTATTTTTGCACATATAGAGTCACAGGATGGTTTGGGTTGGAAGGGAAATTTAAGATCATCCAGTTCCACCCCCTGCCATGGGCAGGGACACCTTTCACTGGACCAGGTTGCTCCAAGCCCCATCCAACCTGACCTGGAACATTTCCAGCTGGAAGAACCAAAACCCAGGTCAAAACCATTTTAGGTTCTCAGCTTTTTGGGATAGGAATGGAATTTTGCCTTTTCATCACTTCCAATTTTCTGTATCATTCAGGACGTGCCAGTGGGGTCTGTTGAGATCTAGAGAGGAAATCCAAGTGAAATCATGGAATCCCAGAATGGTTTGGGTTGGAAGGGACCTTTAAGATCATCTCATTCCAACCCCCTGCCATGGGCAGGGACACCTTCCCCTAGTCTAGGTTGCTCCAAGCCCCATCCAACCTGGCCTTGGACACTTCCAGGGATTGGGAATACATAATAAATAGTGTCCTGTCTGTAGGTAGAAGTTGTTCAGGGAAAGGCACTGATGCTCTCCAAACAAACTGAAGGAGATACTCCTGAAGATCATGCAGGACAAATCCAGCACCCATGAATACATGTCCTTAAAACTAAATTGCAATTGAGTTTATCAAAGATTTTCCACACTGGGTGAAATTTTGCAATTTGGAAGTGATTTTTATTCCAAGCTGAAGAGGGAATATAGAGTGGACAGAAGGAACTGGAAGAACTATCACATAAAATAAAATCCAAAGTTAAAAATCAGGTTAACAAAAGGAAATGGTTGAATAAAAATTATTTCTTTCTCCATTTTAGCTCTTATCAGTAGCAAAAATAACCATTGTCCTCTTCTGGGGAGAAGACAAGTGTTAGCAATTCCTTTTCTTCCCAGAATATTCCCAGGGATTAGTGGCAGGTCTTTTGGTACTCATCCCCACTGCTCTTCCCAAAAGAGATGTTCTCTCCATCCCCCCTCTACAAAGGGGACTGTTCCTTCTCCCAAATTCTCTTGCCAGTCCCCTCTTCAGCCTTCCCCTTTCCCAAAAATCCCCAGGTTTCATCCTATGCTTCCACTGGAGCCAAGCCAAAGGCTCTCGGTGCTCTTTGGGGCTTGACTCCGAGTTTTTGGGAGGATGGACACCCCCTTGACCTCCCCATGGAGATGAAACTGCAGTTTCCAGCGGCACCGCTGCTTTTGGAACACCGGGAGCTCATTCCCTACCCGACACAGCCATCAGCTGGCTGGATTTAAAATGACAACAAGGCTCAGAATCCGCTCCCAAACATTCCAGCTTCGCCAGTTGGGATGTTTAGCTGGTGAGCAGGAACGTCACCTGAAGGAGTCGTGTCGTGTGTCCTCGTACAGTGAGGAGGACAAACCTCAGCAAAGCTGAAATTGTCCCGGGGCTGTTGTGGAAATAATCCCTGAAGATTTTTAAGCAAACAAGATTAGTGTGCTCGGATGGGAAAACTGATTGTTTACTGTGGTGGTGTTTCCAAACCAGCACTGGAAAACCTGGAAAGACAAACCTTGACCTGATGCAGAAATCCAATACCTGCTATTCCATGTGCTCCTCGTGTTTGAGTCACCTCAAGGATGATTTCCTTGGCACTTGTTTGAGAGGGACATGGGAGCTTCCACCATGGGAACCAAAAATTTGGATAAACCCCCCCAGTGCTGCCTTAGTAAGGACTCACTGGAGGAAATTGTCTGGGCATAACACAGAGCTCCTCTAAAGGACTTTTATCCCAAATTTTCTGCATTTTCTTTGCGCTGGTTGGGTCTGGTTACAGCATTTCTCCAAATCCCCAGCACTGCTGGCTCTGCATCCAGAAGGGCTCTCAAAAAAGAGGGAAAAAACCAAATCCTCTCTGTCTCCAGCCCTTTTGCCCTTCCATGTCATATGGATATCAAAAGGTGCCTCCCCTTGGGAAAAGTTTTCCAGTGGGCATAAAATTGTTCATGTTTTCCTTGGGAATTTGTCACAGAAGTATCTCCCAGAAACTTTTCCCAGGGATCACTTAGTCACTACTCCTAATTGGGCAGGGACCAGATTAAAAGCACTGCAACAAATGGTTGGAAGAGACCTTGAATATCATCCAGTTTCAACCCCCTGCCATGGGCAGGGACACCTTCCACTAGCCCAGGTTGCTCCAAGCCCCATCCAACCTGGCCTGGGACACTTCCAGGGATGGGGCAGCCACAGCTTCTCTGGGAAACCCATTCCAGCACCTCATGACCCTCTCAGGGAGGAATTCCTTCCCAATATCCCATCTAAACCTACTCTCAGTTGGAAGCCATTCCATTTTGAAGACACATCTTATCACTCCACATCCTTGTAAAAAGAGATATCAAGGCACATGGTCAGGACTTCTTCAGGTCTGAAAGGAGAAGCAACATTTAACAGTATAACTGGAAATATCTGCTTGAGGTCAAACATTAGATCTTCCAGCATTTTTTTTTTTTTCAGTTCTGGGACCAATCTATGGGCTCCCTTCACTCCTCATCCACGCCTGACTTGCCAGCCCACCTAATTTTGTGCCATGGCTTCACCAAGCCTTGTCTTCTTTGGCCAGCTCTAAGCAATGGCTTTCTCTGCAGAGAAATCCCAGAGGAACGTGGCTCAGCTTGAAGGAACATTCATGGATTGGTTTTTAAGGGTGCTTGTAAAAAATAGTGTTGTTACTTCTTACATCCAAGCCAGTCTGGGAAAGCTGACGTGTTGAGGGGGCTGTATGGAAAAACACAGAGAATTCCTGCAAGCAGAGCTAATTTTAGGATAGGGAAGAAAGAGGAAGAAATGAAATGCTGAGCTGAAGAAGAGTCCAGCGGCCTGTTTGCATCCCTCCTGTCCTAGGAATACCTGAATCCTAAACACTTAGAGCAAAGAAATATTATGAAACCTGCTCCTGTTCCCTTTCCATCCATCCTGACATCCCCTGCAGTTCAGAACCTCTTCCCCAAGAGGAATGGATGCCTTCCTGAGCGTTTTTCCAAAGAAAAACCACTCTGGTGCCAACTAAGCAGATCCTTCAGTGACAAGTCTATAACCATGATCCATGAAGGGGGAGACATAAAGTAAATTCTCCCCTGGGACAGGTGGAGAAGGAAAGATTCCAACTGAAATCTCGGAAGAAGGATACGATGAGAGGCCTTTTACAGTTTGTTAGTTCATTTTAAGCACA
Organism: Thripadectes ignobilis; assembly: GCA_035584755.1. Classification (NCBI taxonomy): domain Eukaryota; kingdom Metazoa; phylum Chordata; class Aves; order Passeriformes; family Furnariidae; genus Thripadectes; species Thripadectes ignobilis. The sequence goes on from JAWMRC010000078.1 coordinate 149,016,742, forward strand.
AAGCCTCGAGTATTTTCCTTTTCACAGACTTTTTGTTCCTTGGCTCCTCAGCAGCACCACGTGCCCAAGCCCACTCTTGTGTTTGATTCATCACCTGCCCTAATGAGGAACCAGACAGCCCATTGATCAGCCTGGCATTCCTTTGGCTTCTCCTTCCTAATTCTTCCTTTCTAATAATTCCTTCCCATGTCTACAGCCAATCATTTTTCCAGCCTAGATGTGTCATGCTCTTCTTTTCCCCCTATGTTCTTGCTCCCTTCCTCCTGCTTCACTACAGTCAGTCTCATCTGCTTTCCAAACTTCCTAATTTACCTGCCTGATTGTTTTTCCTCTTTTCCCATGTCCAGTGCGTAGCCTGGAATCAATTTATATCTGATTATTTACTTGTTGTGAGACATCCCTGACCTGGAGAGAAGGGTAGGAAAAAAATAAAATCTTCTATTTTAGTAACTGCTCCTTTCTCAACGCTCTCCAGGGAGCTGGTCACAAATCTGCCAGAGTTCAAGAAGTGTTTGGACAATGGTCTCACTCACATGGGATGTTCTTTGGGTTGCTCTGTGAAGGGTCAAGAGTTGGACTCAATGCTCCTTGTGGGTCCTTTTCAATACAGGATGTTCTATATGTCTTTAATGTGCAAATATTTCTATCTTCACACATCCTTATTTCCCTCTATCAAATCATCCCAGCTATCATGGCACTGTCACAGATCACTCAAAGGATGGGATTTTCTAAGTCACTGTGTGTGTACACAGGGATGTGTTGCCAGTGAAGAGGATCCCTCATGGAAGTGGTGGAGTTTCCATCCCTGGAAGTGTTCAAAACAGTGGTAGATGTGGGACTTTGTGATCAGGTTTAGTGGGCATGGTGCTACTGGGTCAAAGGTTGGGTTTGATGACCTTGGGGGTCTTTTCCAGCCTTAATGATTCCATGATCTAAAAGGGGTGTAAGAATGACAAACTGTGGCTCCAGGAACATTGTCACCATCAGGAGCTGAGAACGGTTTCAGTGGATGATATTTAATCCTGCAGACCCCAAAAGGGAATTTTCTTTTTCCCTCTTCCTTTCCAGCACTTTGTCCTTGTGTAGGTATTTCTTGAACCAAGTCCAGCATCTGCAAAGACCAGAGCTCAGATTTTGTGCAGTTTTCATGTCTATCACATTATTCATGGGTTTTTCTTTCCCTCCTGTTTTTTCCCTTTCCCATATTCAGTCTTACATGTTCAGCTCACTTGAGGTTTCTGATCTTTCAAGGTGCTATTGAGTTTTCTACCCATCCACTGTCATTTCCTACCTCCCTAAATTCAAACCTATTATTATGCAAAAAAGGAAAAAGATCTTTGATACTCCTGGTCAAGGTGAGCTCCAAGAAAAAACACCCCCAAGGAAGTCACACCTGGCTCTGTGTGGCTTCTGTACATCATTCTTTCCAATTTAGTAGGAAGCACTTTATTGTTTAATAGAGCAAATACATACCTAGAACAAAAGACTTTATATATATTATCAATATAAATTTATGCAGCCCCAAGTATTGGCCTAAATGAAATGACAATACTTCCCATTCGGAATTCATTCAGCCTAGACAAACAAAATACCAATATATGAAGAAAAAACCTTGTAAGATTGATAAAGACAGCAGAATGATGACTTTAAAGTGGATTTTCCTACTTTAAATGCATAGGTTACATTTTCTTTATGCAGTCTTTAAATAATTCATTAGTCCCCCAGACAGTTTTATTAAGTCTGGCAGTATTGCTATGGAATCCCAAGTAGCTGTAACTTCTCTGAAGCTTATGGGGCCAGGCAGCTGGAATGCTAAAACACACTTGAAATGAAATAGTCATACATTTGTGCTGGGAGATTGTATTTTGTCAAACCATAGCTGCTTTTTATTCCCTGGGATCCCAGATACCAGAGCATGTGCATTCCACAGAGCACATCAACACAGATCCATCACAATTTAGGAGCTCTCAGAGCTGTTTCTCTACCCAGTTGAGCAGCAGGTGTCACTCACAGGGAGCTCAGGGGTTGCTTTTGGCAGGACATCAAGCTTTTAATTTGTATTTTTTAAAATTTTTTTTATAGATTTATAGAATTGTTTGGGTTGGAAGAGACCTTCAAGATCATATAGTTCAACACTCTGCCATTGGCAGGGATACCTTCTACTAGACCAGATTGCTCCAAGTCCTGTCCAGCCTTGAACACTTCCAGGGATGAGGCAGCCACAGCTCCTCTGGACAACCACACTTAGAGTAAAGAATTTCTTCCTGATATCTAATCTAAAGCCTGCTGTCTTTATCAATCTTACAAGGTTTTTATTTCATATATTGGTATTTTGGTTGTGTAGGCTGAATGGATTCCGAATGTCCAAAGTCCCTTCCCAGCTCTTGTAGGGTCCTTTAGACACTGGAATGTGTTATAAGGTGTCCCCAAATCCTTCACTCTGGGGCCTTGAGCGACCTGGTCAGGTGGAAGATGTCCCTGCCCACGGCAGGGATTTGGAACAAGATGAGCTTTAAGGTCCCTTCCAAACCAAACCATCCTGTGATTCTACAATTCACACCTAAAAATCTAAAAAATGAAACAATTATGCATTCACAGGACACTCGATGTCTTTAGCACAGACTGTTTTCCTAAATTCATCTATTCCAAAAATTATGGTCACCTGACTAACAAAAAGTTGATCTGTCTATTGATGCATCCTAAGTCTAAATTTCCATTCCCTTTGCCAGTTGAAATAGATAAAAAGATATTTCCAAACTGGAGGAAAATCCTGAGCTTTATATCAATTAGATATCTGTAGTCTCATTCCTCAGCTCTCTTTTACAGTGCACAAAAAACCCCAGGTAGTTGTATGGTTTGGTTCACTTGGTCTCCTCTGAAATCTCTGTTAGGAACAGAAAATTTATGTTTTAAAAGCTGTTGACCCTGCTAATCTGCTCCTACCACATTTTTCAATTAAACTGATACCCTCATTTCTCAAGGGAAACCTCTGTTTTGCTTAACAATTCCACCTTGCAGAAAATAATACTCCAACATGAAAAAAGACTGACAGACACAGCCAGTCTGGCTACATCATAAGAAAAAAATGACAATAATAGTAATAATTTTTTTTAAATTGTTATAATGGTGGCTTGCAAGGCAGCCCCCAGGCAGGCAGGGGAACACTGGGAACTTTGATAAGGTGTCTGCAAAGATGGGAGAAGTAGAATTGCAGGATATTCAGTTGTGTGATTTCTCAGTTTATTCCGTTTGTATATCGAAAGTTGTGGCACAGAGATTTGAAAGTGGAAGTCAGATGAGAAAGTGGTTGAGAGTCACTTAATCATTAGAAATCTTTGACTGGATGTTTGAGGGGGAAATTAGTTGTAGATTAAGATGTTGATGCTTTGGTATGTCCATGGTCACTCCACCTCCAAGCTCCCATTGCTGTCACTGACGGCTGAACTCAGTGGTTAAAGAATCGTGGAATCATTAAGATTGGGGCAGATCTTCAAGATCAACAAGTCCAACCTTTGACCAAATGCCACGACACCCACTAAACCATATTGCCAAGTGCCACATTGACTCATTTTTGGAACACTTACTGGGATGGTCACTCCACCACTTCCCTGTTCCAATGCCTGACAAAGCTCTCAGGGGAGAAATATTTCCTAATACCCAACCTAAACCTCCTCTGGTGCAACTTGAGGCCGTTTCCTCTTGTCCTGTCCCTTGTTCCCTGGAAGCAGAGCCTGATCCCACTTGGCTCCAGCCCAACCTCCTATCATGGAGTTGTAGAAAGCAAGAAGGTGCCTCCTGAGCCTCCTTTTCTCCAGGCTGAGCCCCCCAACTCCCTCATCCAACTTGTGCTCCATCCCCCTATTAATGTATCTACAAAAAACCTTATAAATCAGGTCTTCACATTCTGTTTTCTCCATTCACCTCCTCAGGAATGAATTCACTACCATAACTTTTTTGTTGGCTCACATCACTCTCCCTCTTTGAACAACTCCTCTGATCCACTTCATTCACATCTTCATTCACTGCCTTGCTGACGTAGAACAAAAATTGCAAAAGCTTTGCCAAATGCTTTATTTCCTCTTTACCCTTTTAAACAGATAATTTCATCTTTCATGGCACGTCTTAATTAAGATAAAAGAGGTGATTTTGGTTAATAGTCTTCCTTTGGGTCACTGATGATCTGAAAGGAGGAAATAATACCAGGGCACATTGAAAAGTAAAAATAAACCCATGCTAGACCCCTAAAATGCTTCCTCATGCCAGGATAGGTTATTCCAAAGCCCTGAAGCCACTCCATGAACTGTATCTCCTTCTGTACTCACAGTTATTGTTGGTAAATCATTCATTATTATTATTTCCTTATAGCTCAAACTCTGCTGCAATATAAATACAAGCTTATCTGATCCTGCTTCTTTGGAAATTTGTTTGTTGGGTTGTTTTTTGTTTTTTTTTTACAGATGGTTTGCTAAGCATTTGGAATCATAATATCCAACCTGTTGTTGCGTTTTCCAGTGGTTTGCTTGGCTGGCTGGGGTTTTCAAGCATAGCAAGTCACCATGGTGAAATCCAGTGTAAAAATACCTCAAGCAGCCTTGAAGGACTCAGTGAGAACCTGTTCCTTCAGAGCTCCACCAACCAGCCATCCCAGGCTGAAAATGAATGTCCTTCTCCACAGACCTGGGCTAACCTGTCCACATCTGGTTTCTTTGCTGTTTGTGCAGTTTCCATCCGTGCCAGGAGAGCAAATAATGTGCTGTGAATTGTAGGATCACTAAGGTGGGAAAAGTCCCTTAAGATCATCAAGCCCAGCTGTCAAGCCAGCACCACCACCGTGTTCATCACTAAACCATGTCCTCAAGTGCCACATCCACCCATTTTTTAACTCTTCCAGGCATGGTGATTCCATCATTTCCCCTGGGCAGTCCTTCCAATGCTTGACAAGCCTTTCCATGAAGGAATTTTTCCTAATGCCCAATCTAAAAGTCCCTTGCACAACTTGAGGCTGTTTCCTCATGTCCTTTCAGAGTTTGACACCCACCTGGCTCCAACCTCCTTTCAAGGAGCTGAAGAGAGTGAGAAGATCCTCCTTGAGCCTCCTTTTCTCCAAGCTGAGCCCATCCAGCTCTCTGAGCAGCTCCTGGTGCTTCAGACCCTTCCCCAGCTCTGTTCCCTTCTCTGGACACTCTCCAGCCCCTCAAGGTCTTTCTTGTCATGAGGGTCCCAAAAGTAAGCACAAGATTCCAGGTGTGACCTCATCAGTGCCCAGTATGGGGGAATAATCACTTTTCTAATTGGGAAACTGGGATCCCAAACCCATCAGATCAGAAATCTCTGGCTATCCAAGGTGAGAAATGACATCTTGGTGTCAGATCAAAGGACACTGGAACAGCATCCTGCCCTATTCTTCCTTTATTTGCCTTTGGATGGGCATTTCTGGGGGAAAGATAATAAAAACTGAGCACCCTGGTGTAGTGAAAGGTGTCCCTGCCCACGGCAGTGGACTTGGAATGAGATTCTGAGTCTCTCCTGCAAGAAAATGTAGGGAAAACAGCAGTAAAACCAAACAAATATAAAGTACTTAAAAAATTGTGGCTCAGTCTCCTAAAGGACTGATGTCCCTCTCACTCTTCTTCCAGGATGAAGAAGGATGAGCCCTGCCTTTGGAGATAGGTAGAGTATAGCTGTATTTATTATTAATATTTAATTTCTTCTAAACATTTTCCCCATCAGAATGGCAGTTTATTTAGAGAGAGAGAAAAAAAAAATGCTTATCATTGTGCTTGAAAAGAAACAGGAAGCAAAATGAATGATTTTCCCCAAATTACCTGTTAATTATTTTTTTTTTTTGTCTCATTTAATTTTCTGTTACTCTTGAAGAATCACCAAAATTTGTGGGGAAAAAAAAAAAGTCTTATTTTTCATCTTGTTTTATGCCTTTTCCTGAAAATACAGCACACTTCATAATGTATTATCTCATCTATAAGTCAGTGTTTTGAAAGGTGTTGCAACAGCCTTGACCTGAGATATTGATAATCCTGAATTATAAAACAAAGATTGAATTGCAGATAGATGGACACTTCCTTAAGCAAGGGAAGGGGGTCAAAATCAAGCCAGGTGGATTTTTACCTGGTTGGGAGGCAGCACCAGTGGCATTTAACCCAACTCCACTGGTTTCTCCACCTCTCCTGGGTAAAATCTGCCAAATTCCATTTCTGTGTGTTGTAATATGGTTTGTACTCATGCTCGGTTCATCCCAAAAAAAGAACGTTGTCCTTAAATCCTCTGAATGCTTCCAGCAATTTCATTTCTCTCTGACATCATTCACTTGGATCCACGCTCTTCTCCAAAATTTCTCACTTATCCCTGGCAAACTTTGTGGGATCAATGAATGATTCATATTCCAGGCTGTAATTTCCCGTTGATTTTTAGTGACTCATACCTGTGCTAACTCAGCACCACTTCAAACCAGGCTGAAAGGGGCTTGTGTTTGCTCAGTATTGGCTTGCAGTTCATTTTCCATAAACCCTAAAGAGGATAAATGAAGGATCCTTTTGGCATTGAATGAAAGGATTTGTTGGAAGGGATCAAGGTGTAGTGGGTATTTACCCCATAAATCTACTCTTGTCCTTCTTGACATTCAATCCCTATCTCTCTTCATGTGCAGGGCCAGGGTTTGGACTTTGATGATCCTATTGAGTCCCTTCCAGCTCAGGAGATTCTATGATTTCTAGGATTTGCCAGTTGGTTCCCTATAAAGCCAATCACTCCACTTCTCCAACAGTTATTTCATGGGAAGGATGAGAGAAAATGGGAAGGTAACAGGCTCTTTAGTTTTACAAAGAAAGAAAGAAAAATCATCAGTTCACTGGAAATTGAATCAAGGCAGAATTGGTTAAGAATAAAAGCAAAATGTCAAAGACTAAACAATTGAGTTTACTCATTGTGCCCATTGGTTGTCTATCTTTGGAAATCATGGAATCTCAGAATGGTTTGGATTGGAAGGGACCTTAAAGAAGATCCATTTCCACCCCCCTGCCATGGGTAGCGACACCTTCCACTAGACCAGGTTGCTCCAAAGCCCATCCAACCTGGCCTTCCAGGATGGGGAATCCACAACTTCTCTGGGCAAAATCATTTCTTCAAGTCTGAATATTTAAGTAGAAGTTAAATTGTGGTTCAGAACTGAAAAGGTGATCAATAATTATGGGTTGTTCTAAAGGAAATCGTTATCAACCAGGAGTCGACCGTGCATAAAGAATGAAACAGGGAAGATCCAGTTGACAACATTATAAGATCTTTTTCTTCACTATTTTTGAGCTTTTCTAATTTGCAAAATTTCAAACCACATTTCCTAGCCCATGGAAACTAAGATGGATGTCATTCACAGTCATATCTATCAATTTTTCCCTTTGAAATGGAGATTTCAGATGCCAAATAAACCATTTGGCCCTTTGCCTCAGTCTCCCTACCACTGATATAACATAATCTGTCTTCTCCATCTCATTTTGAGGTTTGAATCACTGACCCTTAAAAAGCACACGAGCGTCCCTTGGTGCAAAATTCCTGGTGGTTTCAAGCCTCTTACACTGCAGCTGCTTCTTGGTTCACCTCTTTGGTAGAGGGGTTGTCCTTTAAAACAACCTCATCAATACTATTTTTGTCCCATCCATCATGGAAACGCCTCAGCTGAGTGGAGCAAAGCTCGGGTGCTGCTTGTTTTCACCCACAGATCAATATTTCACACCTATTAAGGTGAGGAAATGACCAGGATCATTCCTATGGGTAGGGTGGTGTTAATTTGCCCTGCAATTAGCACAACTGAGCTGGCCTTGCTAATTTTCCCTCCATGACAGCAGACAAAGTCTCATCATCTGTGGCCATTATCAAAACATTTAACACAAACTGGGCTATCAACCACCAGCCCAGCCCTGGCTGCCGCAGTCCCAGCAATTCTACAAGCTCCCAATTTCCCCTCCTACGGTTTTTTACCTCCTTCAGACATTTTTACATCCTCTTTAGCACGCAGGCTTTGTTGCTGTGCTCATCCAAGCAGCTCCCACCCACCTGCAGCAGAGCTGCAGCCAATCTTAGGTGGCCCCCAGAGAAAAGACATGACTCTACACAACCTGTCCTTACGTCAGTGGGATGTGTCCCTGTAAAACCAGAATTAAGAATTAAGGTTAGTTTGGCTTTGATGGAGTGTTTTCCAAAGTATAAGGTAAATAAAGACCAGCCTTTCCTTGTTTTTCACCCTTTTTTTTTTTTTTTGGTAAGATGAGAAAAAAGGATAAAACAGCAGCAAAACAAAACACTTCATTAATCTCTGGACTCCTTTCCCCTCTTTCTTACTTCTTCTGATTTTCAAAGCAAGGCTTAATAAATAGAAAATACAAGTGTAACAACTGTAAGTGCAAGGCAAAGGTTCAGTGTGTTTGTTTTGCTCTGTGAATTCCTGGGCTTTGTGTGGGTCAATATGTTGTTCCCTTGGCACTTCACTATGTGGCAGAGTAGATTTTCTAAATATATATATAAATATACAAACCTGCTCCACAATGCCAGGCAAAACTGTTAACCTGGAGCTGGGGTTGTGTGCCAGCAAAAGGGCTTGATGGCAACAAAAATGAAGAAAACAAATTAGAGAATCATTAAGGCTGGAAAAGTTCTCCAAAAACATCAAGGCCAACCTTCATCCGAGTGCCACCATTCCCACTAAACCTTATGGTGAAGTGACACATCTACTTTGGGGTTCTTTTTCCAGGGGTGGTGACTCTACCACTTCCCTGGGCAGCCTTTTCCAGTGTTTAACCTCTCTTTCAGGGAAGAGTTTTTTCCTAATACCCAACCTGAACTTGGGGATCACCATTGGAATGTGGTGATCCCAAAGCTTACAGTGACCAGCAAATGGGAGAGCCGGGGACACCCTGGCATGGCTGGGTTTTGTCTCATCATATTTTTGGCTGAATGATGGAGAAATTATCCCCAGCTGATTGGGAATGAGCTGCTTGCCTCCCTGAATTTCACAGAGCAATGGAAATCCTTATTTTCCCCCTTTTTGTTGGCCTTTGATATGATATGTGTGACCCTTTATATAAAACCTGCTGCGTTCTCACCCAGCATCCTCCAGCTTATTCCTCTCCCTCCTTTCCCATGGGAAAACTTGAACTACTGAAACAGTGCTGGTTTATTTTCTGTGGGAAATCTGCCCACTCAGCAGCCCCACAACCCTTGTCAAATTTATTGCAGCCATTCCCCTGTGTTTTGGTCTCCTCCATCCATCTTGGATGGGAAAGCAAAGGCTCTTTAAGGGTTAAACCTCCTTTTTGTTCCTTTTTCTTGGTGCTGGCTCCTTCCACAAGGTTTTTGCTTTAATGAGACCTCTTTGGCTCTGCACAGAAACTGGATGTCCCCACTCTCATTAGTTTGGCTAATTAACCATTCTCTTCTGTCTGTCTGAGGTTCATCTAAGTACAGGGAACCTTGAGAAAAGAAAGAACTAACAATTGCATTATCCTGCAAACTCTTTAGTAGAAATGAGCCAAGTCCTGACTGAAAGTACGAGAAGCTTTGAACTGTGTAGGCAGTACAGTATCCCAATAATGATTCAGGAATTGCACAAGCCACCCCTCTCCACTTCCTAAATCTGGAGATTTTAAAAAAGAATACACACCAGCATGCTCAGAACTTGAATCAGCCTGTATTCAGCGGAGAGAGCTGATCGTGATGGGAGGTGTTCCAAAAACCAAAGAGGAAAGCAAAGCTTCCTTCAGAGTCCCAGGCAGTGTTCTGAGCCTCAGGTAACCCCTGGATTTCCCTTGGGTGATGAGGACATGCTCATCCCACCAGCCACTCCAGATTTCCTTCTTGGACTTGGATAGAAATTCAGTGGAGTCCAAGCAGAGCTGTTGTACCATCCAAACATCACTTCCCAAAGCAAAAAGATCCTGAAATTCAGCCAGAAGAATCATGGAATGGGCTGCCCAGGGAGGTGGTGGAATCACCACCCCTGGAGGTGTTTAAGAAATGACTGGACATGGTACTCAGTGCTCTGATCTGTTTGACAAGGTGATGCTTGGTCAAAGGTTAGACCTGATGATCCTGGAGGTCTTTTCCACCCTCAAGGATCCTGTGATTCTGTGATCTCTGAGCTCCACTGATTCCTCATATTGACTATCCATGGACTACAGAGGGTTCCAAGGCACCTTGTACAGACATCCTCCATCCACCATCCTCCATGGTCTCCGTGGTCTATCCAGGGAATGTGGGTCTCGTGTCCTTTCACCAGTTCCTGGCCCCCAGACCACTCACCCAACTCCCCTCCAAGTCCAGTTTGTTGTTCCCTAGAGAATCACACCCCTTCAAACTCCACAACTTGCATCTTCAGGGAGAAAATAATCTGGAATGGGATTTAATTTAAGGCCGTGGGGTGACCAAATTGGGGTCTTTCAGTACCTGCAGGGGACCTGCAAGACAGAGACCTTGGACAAGGGCCTGGAGTGGCTTCAAACTTCCACAGAACAGGGATAGATGAGATATTAGGGAGAAATTCTTCCCTCTGAGGGTGGTGAGGCTCTGGCACAGGTTGTCAGAGAAACTGTGGTTGTCCCATCCCTGGAATCGTTCAAGGCCAGGTTGGACAAGACATGGAACAACAAACATTTGACTTTTCTATTTTCTGGGTTTAAATACCTTTGAAGGGCCTTTAAGAAAGTTGCCTTTAGAAATACAAAAATGTGTCTGAATCCTTGTGGCCTCCCATGTGAACGATTCTTCTCCTGCTATTTACATAATTCCAGGCTTTTTGATTTTTTGATTTTTTTTTTATTTGTGTCCACAGGGGGTCCTCTTGCAGGATGATGCCGAATGCTTATGCAGCGTTGGGTTTGAAGGGTCTTTTCAAGCTCCTCTAATACCATTTTTTGATGTAGATTCTCATGAAAAGGTGAATCAAAGGAAATTGCCCATTGTGCACCAGGATGGTGTTGATTTTAAAGACAAGGAGAGGATAATAATACGAAAGAGAACAAGATGAGCCAGACAAAAGCAGAGTTCAAGCCTTGGGATCACTCTCTTATGCTTCTCTTTCTGAGAGCTGGGGCCTGTTGGGACGTGGTAGGAAGTTGGTACTGCTCCCAGTTATCCCAATAGCTGCCATTCAAATGATGATATGAAAAAAGGCTTCTCCTTCAAAAAAAATCCACAATCTACCAGTATTCCTGCTGTGATCTCAGCACGGTGGTTGATCCCTTAAAACACGTCCAAGGGAGATGAGTTGGGACACCAACACTATCGTGGAGAGTTTACCCTGCTAAACATAGTCAGTCAGATTCTCCTGCAACTTTGGGAAGCACAGGACCAGTTTTGATGCCTCAGCACCACCACCGCTCGCTGCTCTGAGTTCCAAGCCCCAAACGGATGCTCTGCCCTGGGGAGAAACTCATCCCTGCAGGAGATCACAAAGGCAGGTGGCTGAAATTGTCCTCAGCCACACAGTCCCAAGTTCTGACATAACAGAAGGATGAAGAACCTCCCAGACCACAGCAAATTCCAAACTGTCTTTTGGAGAGTGAGCACAAGATTAATTTGGGTTTTTCAGTCCTTCAGGTCTGACTCACCAGTGCCCTGAGGGTTAATTCGAGGGTCAACCTCTAAATGCTGCCTCAGGGCAGTTTAATATTTTCCAGTTATCAAGTCCCTAAATATTTTGCAGCAGAAAACCAGGGATGTTTGCAGTAAAAGTGGGTGTCTTGGAGCTTTGCTTTTCGAGTTACCTTCAAATATCTGCTCTGGAAAAATATATGGACAGACAGGCTAAAGATCCCTGCTGTAAGGTGCCAAAGGGAGAGACAGGTTCATAAAAACATTTAATTATAGAATCATAGAATAGAATTGTGTAGTGGTAGAAAAGACCTCCAATATCATAGAGTCCAGCCTTTGACCCATCACAACCTTGTGACCCAGCCTAGGGCACTGAGTGCCACATCCAGTCATTCCTTGAACACCTCTAGGGATGGGGACTCCACCACCTCCCTGGGCAGCCCCTTCCAGTGCTTGACAACCCTTTCTGTGAAGAAATTCTTCCTGATGTTCAGCCTGAACCTTCCCTGGCACAGCTTCACACCATGTCCTCTTGTCCTGTCTCTGGTTGCCCAGGAGAAGAGATTGATCCCCACCTGGCTACAACCTCATTTCAGGTATTTAAAGGGAATGAGAAAGTCTCCTCCAAGCCTTCTTTTCTCCAGGCTGAACAACCCCAGCTCCCTCAGCCTCTCCTCCATATGACTTACCCTCCAGACCCTTCCCCAGCTTTGTTGCCCTTCTCTGGACAGCCCTTGAATGTCTTTCTTGTTGTGAGGAGCACAGAACTGGACACAGAACTTGAGGTGGGGCCTCACCAGTGCCCAGTACAGGGGGAAAATCCCTCCCCTGGTCCTGCTGGTCACACCATTGCTGATACAGCCCAGGATGCCACTGGCCTTGCCAACCTGGACACACACTGGATAATGTTCCACTGCTGTTGTCCAGCACTCCCAGGTCCTTTTCCACTGGGGTGCTTTATCCACTCTGCCCCCAACCTGGAGCCCACCATGGTGTTGTGACCAAAGTGCAGGACTCAGCATTTCATCTTATTAAAACTCATATCGTTGGGTTTTGTGGATTCAGCCTGTCCAGATCCCTCTGCAGAGCCTTCCTGCCCTCCAGCAGATCGTCACGTCCACCCAGCTTGGCGTGATCTGCAACACTAAGCTTTTCAAGCATTTAAATAGAAATTAGAGAGGGGAAAAAGTCTCAGAGAAACTGGACAAGTGTCTATTAACTCAGATTACAGAGCTTGAAATAATTATATCATAGGACTTGATTCATTTGGGTTTATAACTTATGGCTCCATTACCTTTCACTACAGCAGCAACAAGGTACTATCTGCGGCTTCACTGAGTACTGTCATCTTCAAAAAAATATAAAATCTTTTTTAAAATGATTATTCTCCCAAAACAGACCTGTAAGATAATTTTTTAGAAACACAGCCAAACCAGGCATGATGCCATATCCCAATATTCCCCTTTCTTCTCCACATATTTTCTCCAGGGCTGCAGCTTTCCTTGCGCACGCTGATGCCGTTCTGCGATTGCGTCACTGTGATCGCATTTTGAGCTAAAAAATCCTCACCCTGGGATTCACTCCTCCAGGTTTTGCATCCGAATTGCTCCCTCCCAGAGACTGCAGTTATCAACACCTCTGTCATCCCTCAGGAATGTAGATTTAGGCTTCATTTGTACACACTTCACTCTGTGCTGACAGATGTCTTTGGTGCCTCGGAGAACGTCTTTATGAAAAATGTCAGTGATATCAAAATAAGCCACAGTGATTTATTCCCATGTTATCACTAGAAAAGACATTCTTCCTCTGTCTTTTATTCCCTGCCTTTACTGTGGCAATCATTTTCATATTTGCTTCCACTTAAACATTGATTTTCCACTGACTGGGCTGTGCAGCAACGTGTCCTGCACAGGACAGCGAAGGACACGTAGGGACCTTCATGTGTGGTGAGCTCTTCCCCTCCCTGTCCCAGCAGAAATTATAGGAACATAGAATGGTTTGGGTTGGAAAGGACCTTCAAGATCATCTCGTTCCAGCCCCCTGCCAAGGGCAGGGACACCTTCCACTAGCCCAGGTAGCTCCAAGCCCTGTCCAACCTGTCCTTGAGCACTTACAGGGATGGGGCAGCCAGAGCTGCTCTGGGAAATCCATTCCAGCACCTCCCCACCCTTCCAGGGAAGAATTTCTTCCAAATATCCAATCTTAACCCGGTCTCTTTCGGTTTGAAGTGACTTCTGCTTGTCCTGCCACTCCATGCCTTTGTAAATAGCCTTTTACCACCTTTCTTGCTTCAGGGGTCACAAAGACAAATCTTGCTGCAAGATAAAGGCAAGGTGTAATTTCTGTGCTTTTTGAATGAAGGAGCACCATGATCATCATTGACAGAAACTAACACTGTCCTTCCAGGTACTGGACTTGTCCTGATTGGAGACAGCAGAAAATCCATCCCTAAAAGTGCATCCTCTGCATTTATAGGACATGTTTGGGGTGAATTTCTGGCTTCAGGACCCAGTGATACATCATGGCTCAAATCCATGCTGTGACCTTTCTCCCCAGCCTTTGGAAGAGGGAACACTGGGCAAATCTAGGGACTCGACTCCCTGTCATTGCCTCAAAATTCCAAAGAGATAATAAAAAGGGAAAAAAAGCAGAACTTTTTGGAATGAGTAGAAAAATCATGGTTCTATAATAGCAGTGATGGTATTGCACCAAATTCCATAAAAAACATCTTTCAAGGTTTATTGCTCAGACATCTAAAAGGAGAAGATAAAATTTAAATGCTCATATTACAGATGTTGCACAAAGAATGACTTTTCCTGTCTAACTTTAATAGGCAAATAAGATATATTTATGTTCATACATCACTAGTTTTGAACAGAATATATTATTATGCTAAGAATGCAATAAAAATAGCAGAGCACACTTGGGCTGTCAGTCATCCATTCCAAAAATGATGTCCTGTCCCATAGTTCTTAAACTCAAGAGCTACAGGACTGTGGTAAATGGGAAAGAGTCAGGGTTAAGGTCACTTCACCTGGGTTAATTCCACAATTATAATGCAACATCCACCTCCCAAGACACCCTGTCTCCCTCAGTTCTTCACCCTTCAGAAGTAATAATCTCTAAGATCATCTTGGGGAGATGACTCAGCCTACTGGAAGCTGAAATCAGCTGGTAAAATCCTGCATCTACTGAAAATGAGTGATAAAATACACACTGCCCTTAAAAAAGCAAGGATTTTTGCCTTGAGGTTCTGACACGATGGGAAGCCACAGTCTGAACTTGTCTGCTGTGGAAATTGTGATGGAGGGCTGATTCCTGAAAGGCCTGAAAATAATTTAGAGTCGTAGAGTCATAGAATGGTTTGTGTTGGAAGGGACCTTAAGGATTGTTTAGTTCCAACCTTCTGGATTTCGTTTGCCCCATTCCTCTCTAGAGATAAATAAAAGTAATCCAGCCTGGATCTAGGGAACTGCAGATGTTAAATCTTTTTAAAACCCTGTGCACGGGCAGAAAGGACCATCCTGTGGCTTAGTGCCCTTCCCACCACATTTCAAAGCAGGGCAGGGAGTGAGGGGATGAATCCTCCAGCAAAACCACAGCATGGACCCAAATGGATTAGGCAGAAAGCAACCCTCAGGTGACAGCAGGACCAGCATCAAAAGTCTAATCCCTTTCCAGACCTAGCAAGAGAATGACAGATAAGAAGAGGATTTGTTTAAAGGAAAAGCCCTCTGAGTTCAACCGAGGATCCCCCAGCACCTGGATCTCAGTGCCCACCCTCACTTTCCAAAAGCCTCGAATTCCACTTGAACGCTGCAAACTCCCTGCTCTTGTCTGTCATTGGAATTTTGGGAGGGCATCCAGAGGAGAAAGTCCCTCCTGTGCTGCTGGCATTTCAGGAGGAGAAGAGGCACAGATCCAGCAAACCAACTGGATGCTGTTTGCAAGTACAGTCACCTCCTGGGCTGCTTGACACTCTGGGCACATCTGGGAGTGCTGGTGTGATAAAGGCTGTCACCAGCCACTCTGCTCCAAGCCTGCTGTCCCAGGAAACGGAATAAAACCTGGATTAGCCAAGGGCTCTGAAGACACAACAAAATCTGGAAACCCTCGCCTGGGTGTCACTCAGTGTTGGAGAAGAGTGTGGTAATTTTGCACTGAGGAAGGTGTTAATTAAAATCACTCCGGCTCCTGCTAAAGCCACAGCGAGGGGCAGGCAGGTGAGAGGCTGTTCAAGTGCATTTGCTTCTCTTATTATTTACACAGTTCATTGTCTTTGAAGTTACTGTTGGCTCATTGGTTTTTGGGGTTTTTTTTGGGGGGTGTGGGGTTTTTTTGGGTTTTGTTGTTGTTGTTTTTGGTTTGGGGTTTTTTTCCAAATTCTTTCTGTCAAAAGATAATTCGTGAAGTGAAGCTCATAATGGAAGGACACAATTCCTGCTGAGAAACCTTTTTGGTTGGAAGAGGGTAGGACTTTCCTCCCAAACTCTGAGTAGCAGCTTGGACAGAGAAATAAATGCTGTGGGGTGTTTGCTGTGTCAGGGGGCACCTTCTGGGCCATGGTTTTTCAGGAGAGCCAGGGGAAGCTGCAAGAAAATGCCTAATTTTGAGTTGCATTAAAAGCAGCATAGGCAGGAGGTCAAGGAAGGGGATTCTGCCCCTCTGCCCCACTCAGGTGAGACCCCACCTGCAGAGCTGCCTCCAGCCCTGGGGTCTCCAGCACAGGAAGGACATGGAGCTGCTGGAGAGAGTCCAGAGAAGGTACCAAGATGATCAAAGGGATGGAGCAGCTCTACTGGGAGGAAAGGCTGGGAGAGTTGGGATTGCTCAGCCTGGAGAAGAGAAGCTTTGGGGTCACCTAATTGTGACCTTCCAGTACCTGAAGGAGCTACAGGAAAGATGAAGAGAGACTATTGGCAAGGGCCTGGAGTGACAGGACAAGGGGGAATGGCTTCGAATTGACAGAGAGTAGGGTTAGATTGGATATTGGGAAAAAATTCTTTGTTGTGAGGGTGGTTAGGCCCTGGCACAGGTTTCCCAGAGAAGCTGTGGCTGCCCCATCCCTGGAAGTGTCCAAGGCCAGGTTGGATGGGGCTTGGAGCAATTTGGGATAGTGGAAGGTGTCCCTGCTCATGGTCAGGAGTTGGAACTGGATGATCTTTAATGTCCCTTCCAACCCAGGCAATTCTATGGTTCTATGACATAGAGAGATATAGCTATAGATACAGACATATATGATACAGATAGAGAGAGATGCACACACAGATCTAAATATATGTACAGTGTTTGGGAAATGGAAGGAATGTTCCTTAGTCACCCCATCCTGGCACAGAGATGTTCACACCAGAAAGTTGTGTGACTGATACTTTCTTTCATGCAAGAAAGGAGATTTTGCCCCACAGGGAATGGTCCAGCCTGCTCTCACCTCTCAGACTCAAGTATCAAAGTTTCAACCTTCTTGCCCAAATTCAGCCAAGGCTCTCTCAGGGTATCATGTATCTCTATGACCCTTGGGGAAGTCAGGCAGGGTGTTGAAAGCTGAGCAGATATTTTAAAAATAAAATATTATAGAAATAAAATCCAACCAAACACACTAAAAGGGGAACAAAGATAGAACTGGGGATCTATAAGCTGGTCAGTCTCAACTCACTGTCCAACAAGATCATGGAGCAGATCCTCCTGGAAAGTATGGTAAGGCACAGGGAAATTAAGGAGGTGGTTGCTGGCAGTCAGTGTGGCTTCACAGAAGGTCTGACAAATTTGGTGGCCTCCTGTGATGGGGTTACAGCATTGGTGGATGGGAGAAGAGCAGCTGAGGTAGTTTCCCTTCAGCTGTGCAAAGCACAAGTTTCCCTCACAACATCCTTGTGCCTGAAAGGGAGAGATGGGGATTTGATGGTGGACCACTGGGTGGGTAAGGAAATGGCTTGGTGGCCACACTCAAACAGTTTTGGTCACAATGGCTTGATGTCTAAGTAGAGACCAGGGACAAGTGTCGTTCCTCAGGGGTTGGTATTGGGTCTGGCACTGTTCAACATCTTCACCAGTGACATGGACACTGGGATCAAGTGCATCCTGAGCAAGTTCAGGTGACACTCTGGAGGGAAGGGGTGGCATCCAGAGGGACCTGGACAGGCTGGAGAGTTGGGGCTGTGCAAACCTCGTGAGAATCAGCAAGGCCAAGTGCAAGGACCTGCACCTGAGTCAGGACAATCCCAAGCACAAGCACAGGCTGGGTGGAGAATGGATTGAGAGCAGCCCTGAGGGAAAGGACTTGAGGGTGTTGGTGGATTAGAAGATCAGCATGACCCAATTGTGTGTTCTGTCAGCCCAGAAAGACAGCCCTGTCCTGAGCTGCATCAAGAGAAGTGTGACCAGGAGGTTGAGGGAGGTGATTCTCCTCCTCTGCTCCACTCTCTTGAGACTCCCCCTGGAAAGCTGCTGTGAGACACCCAATAAAACAAGAATATGGACCTGATGGAGCAAGTCTAGAGAAGGCCACAAAGCTGGAGCACCTCTGGTCTGGAGACAGTCTGAGAGGGCTGGGATTCTTTACCCTGGAGAAAAAAAATTCCAGGGAGTCCTTAGAGCATTTTCCAATGCCTAAAGTGGCTCTAAGACAGCCGGGGATGGACTTTGGGCAAGGGCATGGAGTGACAGGACAAGAGGGAATGGTTCAAGCTGACAAAGGCTGTGATTAGAGTGGCCATAAGAAGGAAATTCTCCACCATGAGATCACTGAGCCCCTGGCACAGGTTGTCCAGAGAATCTGTGGCTGCCCCATCCCTGGAAGTGTCCATGCTAGGCTGGGCTTGGAGTAACCAGATCTAGTGGAAGGTGTCCCCGGCCATGGCAGGGGGTGGAATGAGATGGTCTTTAAGGTCCCTTCCAGCCCACACCATTCCATGTTTCTATAAAATTTTTGGAAGTGAAAAGGGAGGATGTTTCTGTGGAAATACTAAATTGTAGTCATGTTCTGGCTTTGTTCTATCTGGAGGAAAAAGAGAACAAGGGACAAAGAAGCGCTTGGTAAGACCTTGGAGGAAGGTGCAGCTTGGCCACTCAGTGATGCACAGACTGCAGAGCTTTGTGAACTGGATGTGTTTCAAGCCTGGGTTGTTTGGAGCTCTGAGCTCTCCCTTGTCTCTTTACTAATGTCCCTGTAGAGAACTGATAAGAAACCTGCTCCTGATAAGAGAAAGGATTAAGAGGAGAATCTCTGGAGGAGATCAACCATCAGCTCATTTTTAACCTTCCATGCAAATTGGCCTCAGAGCACTTTCAGAGCCAACTTGCCCTGCAAATGTGCAAATGTGCCTGCCTTTGTGTGAGAGCCCAAATCCTGTATTTTAGAGAGACACCATGGATTTGAGCTGCTCTGTTATAAGGGATTCTAAGTGTCCATAACCTGCTCTGTCCTCAGTGACACTGATTGTCCACTGCTGCTTGCACAGATGCAAAGCAACTTCCCCTGTCTCTGCAGTTTGCCCCCAAAAATTGGATGAATGCTGAGTGAGAGGTCACAGAGCATGGGCCAAAACTATTTTAACATCTGCCACAACTGGAAGGGTCTTAGAACTCCATGGTGGCAGGAAGGATCTGGAATGTTATCAGACATGGGTTATGCAGGTGGAGCTGCTGATTTCAGTTGCAGCCAACAGATGTTGGTGTCATCTGTTCATCACTGGAGGACCATGATTCTTTCAGCCATGAAGGGTTGGAAAATTATGGCAAAGGAGGGGAGCTTGGTGGTGTTGTTGCCTCTCTGATAAATTCTCTGTGCTGGAGAGACATATTTGTGCTCTGTGTGGCCTGACATGACCATCTTTCTCTGCTCCAGACTAGTCTTGATAACCCTGTTCATGTCCCTGACACATTCTGACTACCCTGGTCCCTCTGGCCTTAAAGTAGATGCAGCTTTGCAAGCAAAATCCTGTGGTCTCTGCAAAGGTTGTTCATGAGTATTCAGGACTCAAATAAGCACCAGACAATGCTGAGAGCTGGGAAAGGAAGAAAACCACATTTTCTTTTTAAACTGTTCAGAAGTCTTATCTGGTCGAGTCTCATCAACATTTGGCAGACCAATTCCTCTCAGAGCTTCATTCATCCTGATTATTTTGTTCTGTACTCTGCAGGATTTATTTTCCCCGTTTAATCCAAGGCAAGTTTTATGCTTGAAATCAAGAATGACTGTTTTCACCTTCCATAAAGTGAGAGGTTAATTGTCCACTGAAGGGGAAAGGCTCTAATGACCATTGCCCATTAAAAATGTCAGGAAGAGTCTGCTCTGCACTTTCTCTTTTTGAATAAACTCTGTAGGAAAAAAGTGAGCCCACAGTGTACAGTTTTATAGCACAATTCCATCCCATTTTGCATTTATTTCTCACTAACTCTGCGCTGTAGTCAAACAAGTCATCACTGCTTTTTATTTCTTTGTCAAATCAGCCAAAAACAAGCGGAGAGTTTCCCTGCTCTGACTTGGCATGTATTGTTTGGAAGTTTTTCTGCCTGGATAACAGAGGAAGGTGTCCTGCAGTGAGTGTTGTATCTCACTAGCAGTGAGATACACACAGATGTGAGTCAGCTTTGGTCTGAAATGTTGCCATATATCCTCTGGAGAAGCCAAGGTGTGTGTACATGTCTTTTTACCCCATACAGATGTCTTTATACATCATACAGTTCCAATAATACAACATAATATATTTGTTATATTTAGAAACAACAACAACAACAAAAGTCCAGTTTCAAAGATTCTTAAGGCTTCTTCTCTGTGGAATAAAAGAACATGGCTATCAATTAATTTATCTACCCAAGAGGGTCTTTGTCTTCATCTTGGCAGTGCAAAGTTTGGATGCAAGGAAAAGTCCTGATACCCAAAACACTTTGCCATATAGTTGAAGATTCTCCCCTTCTACTCCACCTTCTTGAGACCCCACCCAAAGCACAGCATCCAGTTGTGGGGTCCCAGTATCAGAAGGATGTGAAACTGCTGGAGCAAGTCCAGAGGAGGCTACAGAGGTGCTCCAAGGACTGGAGCCCCTCTGCTCTGGAGACAGGCTGGGAGAGCTGAGCATGTCCAGCCTGGAGAAGAGAAGGATCCAGGGAGACCTGAGAGCCCCTTCCAGTGCCTAAAGGGGCTCCAGGAGAGCTGGAGAGGGACTTGAGAGAAGGGATGGAGGGACAGGGCAAAGGGGAATGGCTTCAAACAGAAAGAAAGAAGATCTGTATTAGACATTGGGAAGAAATTCTTGGCCGTGAGGGTGGGCAGGTCCTGGCACAGGTTTCCCAGAGAAGCTGTGGCTGCCCCATCCCTGGAAGTGTCCAAGGACTGGTTGGATGGGGCTTGGAGCAACCTGGGCTGGTGGAAGGTGTCCCTGCCCATGGCAGGGTGTTGGAAGTACATCATCTTTTAGGTCCCTTCACTCCAAACCATTCTCTCATTTCTTCAAGTCATCTATGTCTGTGATATTGAACAAATCAGTTTAGGGACTGTTCTCTCTGTCCCCGAGGTTAATCTGCCCAAATTGACACATTCATATTAAATAACATTTTTCTTTGATTCCCTGTAGAACTCTTCCAGCTCTGGTTGATTTTAACCCACAGTAATAATGCAAGAGCATGTTTGTGTCTTCAATCCCAAGGGTCTGATTGGATGCAGATAAACAAATATTTGCTTCTTAATTTTTTCTCCTATTTATTATTTAATGTCAGGTGTTATTTATTAATTGGGATGTCAGTATTAATAACCCACCCCAGCCTGAGGAATTCCATGCTCTGGGAAACACTGAAGTGTCTGAGAGTGCAGGAAATCAGATGAGACTGGAGGCCTCCCAGCCTTGGTGTTTCCTTATTTATAAGGGTAATTCAGAATATCTGTGGTCTCTTAGCAGGGATAAGAAAGGCTGGTGGAGAGGGAGCTCCACAGGATTATTCCTGACACTTCTGGATGACCTTGAGCCGAAGATTCCAGGATTTTCTCCTTTGTCCAGCCTTGGGAGCAGTGCCAATGAGAAGCCCTGCAGACTGGCTGGTGTTTTGTTCTGCTGCAGGAGGAAACCTTTAGTGTCTCCACAGTGCTTGACCCAGCAGGGCTTTGATCCATGGTTAAGCATCCAGACTCTGGCATAGAAACAGGGATAAATAAGGAGGGGAATCCAAGCCCTTCCTTTATGTCAGGAAGCACAAATGACCCTTGTGACCTAAAAATTACACCCAGAATTACGACACAAAGACATCCCCTCTGGCACAAACTGTCCATTTCTTGGCACAGAGACACAGTGAAGCTGTGGAATTCTTGCCATGGGATATTCCAGGCACTTACAGAGTTTAAAAACTGGTTAAATTCCCAGGGGAGGAAGGCAGGAGTTATAAACACAGGAATATAAACCACAAAAATCCCACATCAGTGTCAAATGACCTTGGAGCACAGATGTCCTGACATGGGACAAGAACTTTAGGGGAATATATCCCAACATTCCCATTCCTGGAAGTGTTGAGGGCCAGGTTGGATGAGACTTGGAGCAACCT
>JAWMRC010000078.1:149069051-149082609 GCA_035584755.1 Thripadectes ignobilis
GGAAGGGAAGGGAAGGGAAGGGAAGGGAAGGGAAGGGAAGGGAAGGGAAGGGAAGGGAAGGGAAGGGGAAAGAGAAAAGAAGAATAAAAAGAAGCTTAGTCCAAAGGTGCAACAAACATTTTTTTCAGAAAGTATCCTGAGGATTTCTGATTTTCCAGTGAAAAATAAAGATTCAGACAAAATAATCTCAACTCTTCAGGGTTTATATCAATTTTCAGACATTGCTGAGCCTATTTCATCTCTTAGTCACATCTCTGCATGGCCAATTTAATTCCACTGCTTTCAGCAATGCACCTTCCCTCGGTTTAAAGCAGTGTCAGGGAAGGAGGAACATGCTCTGAATTAATCTGGGGAATGAATTGATGGCGAGTTGAGAGAGTGAGGAGGGTGGTCCCAAAGGGTAAAGGACTCAATTTCTCAAAATGTAGCTCTAAATAATTAATATCTTGTTTCAGGTGCCTGGTAATACACCCTTGCTGTAGGACTTGTGCTTTCTATTGCTATTAAATGTGTTACAAGTGCTCTGCATGAGTAACTCCAGCTCACCAAGGACCTGATCTAAGCTCTGCTCATCTCTCTGCTATGATTGCATTCTCATTACATGTCAGAGAAAGGCACCCTCTCGCTTTCTGTCAGCTTGGGAAGAGAAACTAGAAAATTACACTAGTTTGCTGTTTATTTTTGAAAAAAACCCATCGGTTCCTGCACAGAAAAATAGTACAAAATACTGGTATTGCTTTGCTGTTATAATCCAAATGAATAAGATGCAGCAAACTTCATGGGGGTTTGGGCAGTGGGACAGGGAAATCAGGGCTGTGCTCCACCTAAAGAAAATAAATGTAAGGAATGACAAAGGGCAGAGGGAGTTCCAGAGCTCCAGTCTGCTGAAAACAGCAATTAAGAGCACCAGGATTTCTCAGCGTGGAGGTTCTCTTGTCCCTGCTTGATTTTTTTCAAATAACAGTGAATCACAGAATATCTTGAGCTGATCCACAGGGATCAACAAGTCCCACTCCTGGCCCTGCACAGGACACTCCCAAAAATCCCACCAGGGACCCTTTGTGTTGACAATTTAGCAAAGTTTTTGAGCATCACTGACACCGTGTAGATGTTTGCACCCCCATAAGGGATGTGAGCCCAGCTGACCTGCGAAAAAATGGAGAGGAATATTTTTGAATGCTTGTTTAGAATCTTTGCATGCTGTCCATAAAATTACTATTTATTCCCACAAACAATTCCCAGTTTATGCACATGCTGAACACTCCCTACAAGAGCTGGTGGCTCTGTAGGAGTTGTCTGCACCTCTGGGTGCCTTGGCACAAGATTCAGTCCAACCATCTCAGATTGGGAGGGTGACATTCACTTTTCACTCTTTCCATTCTAGAACTTCTGGCTTTTTTTGGTGTTTGAACCAAGTTTAGTTAGAAAGGATCTTTTCTCCCAGCTCAGGCTCCTGGGGGTGTTGCCTTCCTGCCTGTTTTAGAGCAAAGCTCTTTTCAAGGGGTCACCAGGAGTCAGGTTTAACAAACCCTTTGCTGAGCATTAATGATCCAGGCAGTGGTTTCCCTCCCTCTGCTCCCGCTGTGACTCATCACAGCTCTGATTTTATGCCTTTTGTCATAACCCTTGTAACTCTCACAGTGACCTGTTATCCCTGGGGTGAGGAAATGTGGGGGTTTGGACCTTCCTGATCTGAATGGCATTGAAGAGAAGCGCTTTGCACATGGCCCATCCAGGTGTCCTCTTTGAGACACAACACGGTGGGCTGAGCCCTCCCTTGGCTTCATGACACATCCCTCCCAGGACCAGAACAGCCCTGAAGGCACCAGACCTTCCTCCACCCTTCCACAACTCTTCCCAAACCAGGCAAGTCCAATTTGTCCTTGATAAAGTTACAAAGTGCGGGGGTTTATGACAATAAATTACTTTTTAGTTGTGTGGGATGAAGATGAGCATGAACTCACTGATGCAAATCCAGAGCAACTACGAGGGACAGAAGCACTTGCTGCTCAGTTCAAGTAGTTCAAGAAGTGATTCTTGGGTTTGTCCTGTGCAGGGCCAGGAATTGGACTCCATGATCCTTGTGGGCCCCTTCCAGCTCCAGATATCTGATGATTCTGTGATTCTATTCACAGTTGTTAATGATGTCCTAGGAGGATTCCCAACTATTCCAGGTACTATTCCAGAGGGGAGTGAGTCTCCCATTGCCCTGTCAGAGGTCTCAGACACCCTCACGTGACCCACATCCATGTGGATCTCCTTCAGTGGGTTCATCTGAAGGAAGAGCCCCCTTATCCATTATCCAGCTGCTCCAAATAATCCTTCAGCAGTGACTAAGAGAGCTGTGAAATAAAACCAGACTCTCATATCTGTGTTTTCCCTTCCCTCACAAACTACAGAGATCCTGATGCCTTGACACAATCCATCCTTTTCCTCCTTCCCTGAAATCCATAGGGGGTTTATGAAGAGTACAGGGTTTCTCCCCAGAAACTCCAGGCTCTTTACTTTTTTTGGAACACATTTTAATCTTCATTTTTTTCATCGATGGCAACAAATTGCTTTGAGGCTTCAATTTTCTCGTTCTTATTAAAAGAGGAAGTAAAGCTGAAATTCAAGCTATTTCTCACTTGAAGATGAGAAGTGGAGAGGATGGCTCTCAGATGGTTCACAAAAGGCAGCTTTGAGGTTTCACTTCTTATCCACAGACCTGCCAAGTGACAGCATCAAGCCCCTATTTCTCCATGTCTCAGTTTCCCTCCTTGTGATCCCACCCATGTATTACCAGGGCATGGAGTGACAGGCCAAGGGGAAATGACTTCAAACTGACAGAGAGCAGGTTTAGATTGGATATTTGGAAGAAATTCTTCCCTGGGATGGTGGTGAGGTGCTGGATTGGATTTTGCAGAGAAGCTGTGGCTGCCCCATCCCTGGAAGTGTTCCAGGCCAGGTTGGATGGGGCTCTGAACAACCTGGGCTAGTGGGAGGTGTCCCTGCCCATGGCAGGGGATTAGAACTTTAAGGTCCCCTCCAACCCAAACCATTCCATGTTTCTATGATGTAGAAGTGTAAATCTCTGTCTTCTCCTCAGGGATGATCAGCAGTGCCTGAATTAAGGATTTCACTCTAAAAAATATCCTAAGATCCAGCTCACCTGAGTGAAGAAGATCTTTGTTCCCTGTTACCTCCAACCAGTTTGTCCACACCCCTATAAACATGCCCAACACAATTCCAAATCACAAAGCACTAGAGATTTCCCATATATCAATTTTCCTTGCTCTTCAGTCATATTTGTTTCAGATACATCTTTGTCCAGTTTGACATTCGAATCAATACAGATACAAAAGGGATAAATCATCTGGTTTGTGTGAAATGGCAACTTCAGCACAGCCCAGCTGAGAGACAGTTGAGAAACAAGAGGTGCTGAGAGGAAATATTTGCAGCCACGGGGCAGAACTGGCATCACTTCCCAGCTGACAAGTCCTTTTCACATGTAAATGGTATTAGTGAGTGCCTTTTACACAGTGCCCTCAGTGCTGCCTTTCCATCCTCTATTTGAAGGGATAAAAAGAGGAAAAAATGACTTTCCTCTGACCCTGAAGTGATAAACTTGAATACATAAACCTCCAGAAAGAGAAAACAAACGAGTAAATAAACCACTCTTGAACTTACACTGGAATTTGTTTTCCATGGATGCACGGATTGAAAATAGGAATAAATTTCAATGTCAAGTTTTTTGGAGTTTCTGTGGAAAAAAATTGCAAGTTGGCTTGGTGGGTTTGTTTTTTGGGGTTGGTTTGTTTTGGATTGGTTTTGGTTGGTTGGTTGATTGGGGGGGGTATGACTTTATTATAAATAATAGGAGAAAAATTAAACTCGACAAAAATAAATATCAGATTTATAAAAAACATGTATATTGAACTCGAGGCCACTTTTTCCTCAGTGATTCATTTCCAATAACACACAGAGGGAAATCCCAAACTCAGCAATTTGCAACACGATGCGAACACTGAATATACTTTGTGGGCAACGAGTACATGGTGAGAAATCCACTTGGTTGTCCACACGAAATGTTTTGATGCTCTGAGACATCCACGTGGTGCTGGGAACTTGGAGTTACTCCCATCCTTCCAGAGCAGCAGCTGGAGAATTGTTTGGGAATACCAGGCCATCTGAAAGGACACACTTAGGTCTTGGATGCCAGTGGAAAGAAAGGGAGATAATTAACAGAGTGAGGGATAATGGAAGTGGTGGAATTTAAAGCTTCAAACAACCAAATCACACCTTCTGTAGGATAAGATGTTTTGACCAACACCACCACCCTTCTCCCACAGTGGGTCAGAGCCCCAGTTCCCATGGAAAGGTGCCCAGCACGAGTTGGAGAGATGGATATATCTCCTGGAGTGAATTCTGGGCTTGACTCTTTCCCCCAGTTTGGGATTCCATTTGGGGTGTCCACAGGGCTCATGGGGCTGATTGGTACAACACAGACCTCACAGGAACCTGTGCCCTTCTTGACCCACAACCAGAGGCTGTGTGGGACTCCCTAGAGCATCTCCGAAGGCTCCAAGTGGATTTGTGAGGGCATAAAACCCATATATTTAACCATATCAACCCCTCCCTATCTTGGCAGCTTTGACTGGAAGTTTTTCCTCAGCAAGCTAAAACTAGGAGAGCCAAATCCTAATTATCCTGCCCTTGTCCCTCCCTTAATTTTGACATCTACATCCTTATGTAATAATAACCTTTTCAGGGTGCTTTTGGCTGTGTGAAACCTTCTACAGACCGACTGCTACATTTTCATTATGCGAACAGTTCCCATCAGCTGCTGCAGGGTTTTTTTAACCTGAAAAGCACGCCTCCCTTCAGTGTGATTACATGTGAAAAACAGAAATCTAACTACGAGGGATTTTTGTTTCTCAGAGCTGGTGGCATTAAATAATAATCAGGCAAGTTTGTCCAGCCCCACTCTGTGTGAAGTGAGAACATTTCGCTGTTATCAGACAGGTTGTTAAATGACCTTTAAGTTCTTTTTTTTTTTTCCCTTTTTCCCCAGCAAAGCACTTTTAACTTTGCATAGTCTCCTGAATAAAAATCTCTCTAATAATTATGTTTTCCAGCTGCTGTGCACTTGTCCCTAGATGACTCTTAAGTAAAGCCCACAGACTGCAGGAATCTTGGTTGGTTACAGGCACTTAAACCACGGCCTTGGAGAAGGTTCCTCACCAGAGGTGAGAAAGGACCTGAGGGCTTTGGCTCTCCAGCAGAGCTCTCCACAAGCTGCCTTTTCCCACAATATTATTATTGTCCTTTCCTCTTTGGCTCCAGCTCTGACTGTTCCCATGACCTTAACCCTTTCCTTCATTTTCCATGACAGTGACCTCCAAATCCATACGGGATTCCTCCAGTTATTGTGGCACAAAGTTGCAGTAACTCAGTGAACTTCCATTGTCCCCTTTCCAAGGGAAAAGCTGTCTCTGTCAGACATATAAAAAAGTTATATTTTAAAACCTAAAGGTCTTAAAGTTGCTGTGAGAAACAAGTTCTCATCATTCCTCAGCTCCATTCTTCATTATACCTGGAGTTATCAGCTTGCAACAACTTCATGACATCTGTGGAATAAACTTACCTGCGAATTTAAAGTTTATCCCCAGCCATTATTGTTTCTTTTGCTCTTGTTGCCATTTCTTGTGATCCCAAGTGGATTTTGAAAGGAGGGAATTGACCCCAGATGGATGTGTGAGGTCAAGGAATCTCTCACTATACAGAGAGGTGGATCTCCTGTTTCTTCAAGAGCCACAACCCTTCATCCACCAGCCAGGGAAAAAGCTCCACTGGTGAATTGCAGGATGACCATGTTGGGTTGTGCAGGTGAGGCTTCATCTCCATGAACACACCACAAGTCCTAAGGAAGGTCAGAGGAATGAAAATAGATGGAGGAATCCCAGCAGGCTGATCAGCTTGGAGGAAACACCCTGAGCTGGTTACCCCTAAGGAGAACCACTAGATCATCATCCCAAATAGCAAATACAGAGACTTGCAGACTAAGAGGACATAAAAGCTGTAGCACTTATTATGGGATGCAGGCAGAAGAGAATTTGGACTTTATAAACCTATCCTGAGGTATTTTTAATGGTACTGTGAGAATACAACAGGCCTTCTTAGGGTTGTTTAGGAAAAGGGGATCTGCCTCTTGTCTCCAAGTGGTAGGACCAGGGGAAACGGCCTCAAGTTGTGCCAGGAGAGGCTCATGTTGCATATTAGGAAAGGTTTCATCATTGAAAGAGTGGTTAAACACTGGAACAGGTCCAGGGAAGTGGTGGAATCACCATCCCTGGGAGTGCTCAAAAAATGAGTGGAAGTGGCACTTCATGATACGGTGAAGTGGGAATGGTGACGTTGGGTCAAAGGCTGGACTTGGCATCTTGGAGGTCTTTTCCAGCCTTAATGATTCTGTGATTCTAAGGGCCAAAACCAGGAAAATTGAGGGATCAACATGAGCTGGGTTGAAGAAAGCAAGAGAAATGAGAGGAGAGAGGGGACAAGAGGGGCTGCTCTGCTGTCCAGACACTACTGGGCAGTGTGGGTTGATCTGGTCAATTCCCACCCCAATCTCTGCTCCCATGAGGAGTGACAAGACCCAAGGGAATGTCACAAAGCTCTGTCAGAGGAGGTTTAGGTTGGATATCAGGAAGAACTTCTTCCCCCCAGGGGTGGGTGGGCACTGGAAGAGGTTCCCCAGGGCAGTGGTCACAGAGCCAAGCCTGACAGAGCTCAAGGAGCATTCGGACAATGCTCTAAGGCACATGGTGGGATTCTTGGAATTGTTCTGTCCAGGGCCAGGGGCTGGACTTGATGATTTTTGTGTATCCCTTCCATCTCAGGATAGTCTATGATTCCTGGAATCATCAGGGCTCAAATGTCCAGGTGGCAGCAACTGAGGAGACCTGGAGACTTGAGGAGCAGCTGAAGAATAGTCCATCCAAGACTAGTTACAGAAGAAATCCATGTTCTTTGCATGAGTATTCCTGCAACAACTTCAGTCCTGGTTGGCTGGAAAGAAGGAACAGGATCAATCCATTGGTGCTGTTTGTGTTTCTGGGAGTGCTGTGTGTTTAAATGGAGGTTTTTGAAGGGTTGTTTTATGTTTTCTGTCTGTATTGATCTGCGTGGATGGCCATGTGCATTCATATATTCATATAAATATATATAAAAATATAAATATCAATATCAATATAAAATAAAACATATTAGGTGGTATCCATCTGGGAAATGTGCTCAGTTTGCTGTACCTGGGGACAGCAGCTACAGTAGCTTCTCATATATTGGATTATTGGATTTAACAACCTCTAACAGACCAGAACAGACATCAGGGACCATAAAAGCTCTTGTAGAGGAAAAAGCAAAATAAAACAAACCCACAAAACAAAACAACAACAACAACAACAACAAAACAGTTATGGTACAATCAGAAAATGCTTGTCAATAGTCAAGCAACATCTCATGACCTGGGCTTTTTTCTTAGAGTTGGTCTGGTCCTCTTGGCTCCAGCTGGGTGGTTGTTCCATGACCTTCTTGTTCTTATTATTTCTTAAATTTATGCCTGATTCTTTTTATTTTTATTCTCTTTTTTTTTTTTCCACTTTCTCTATGACAACACTGTCTGTCTGGCACATGGTGGGAATCTTGGGATTGCCCTGTGCAGGGCTGAGAGTTGATGATCCTTGTGGGTCCCTTCCACCTCAGGATATTCTCTGATTCTAAATTAGATCAATGGCTTTCGACCCATTCTCTGCCTTCTTTATGTAGGGATTCTTCAGGTGCTGCCTAAAACCAGCCAGTTGATTAAAAATTGAGCTGCTAAAGCTTTTAAAGTTATTTTAAAACTGTCATAATGTCCTCTTAGCCTATATTTTTCTAACCTGCCCAAGGTGTCCTCTCATAAAAGATGTCCCCCTGCTGGCTTTGCTCTGCTCACTGAAGGGCTGAGCTTTTCTTCCTGAGCTCACACAATTAAACCAGTTATCAGTAATTATCAGTCCAAACGCTGGAATATCTCCTGATTTCTCCTGAAAACTCACCAAACCCTCTCCAGGACTGTGCTCAGATCTCATTTCCTCTGTGGTTCCAGTGAGCAAGCCCTGGTATTGGAGGACAAGTTATTTTGGGTATTTTTGCGTATTTGCCTCCCAGCTTTGTTGCCTCCCATCTCACGTTGATGTCTGTATTTTGCAAGGTGGCACAACTCTTCTGGTGTGATATTTTCATCCTCTCTGAACTGACATTTCAAGCTTTAGCACAGAAGTCTGGCTTTGTTACCAGCAGGTTGCTTAATCCCTCTGTTCCTTATTTAACAAATGAAGAGCCTAATGAGGCTGTGGCTGCTCTCTCAATAAATTGTCAGGTCTTCAAAGCAAAAATCATCCTTCCCCAGGCAATATTCATGCTGAAACGCTGCAGCCTTGAGTTGATGCCTCTGGATGGTGTTTTCATCCCAATTTAGCTACACCAGAGAGGACATGAGTAAACATTCCTGTGTCAGAAAGAGCTCCCAAGGGATTTTCAGTGAAAATGGGAGCTCTCTGGATTTATCTCCCATGACAAAGGCGTGGACACATCATTGGAGTCCAAAGAAAAGTCATGTTTAAAAAGAGTGGGAAAACCACCAATTCAATCAGCATCTGCCAGGGTTGATTTAGATGGGATATTTGGACAAAATCCTTCTCTGGGAGGGTGGGGAGGCCCTGGAACAGGTTGCCCAGAAAAATTGTAGCTGTCCCATCCCTGGAAGGATGGATGTTCCCCATGGAAATGTTCAAGGTTGAACAGGGCTTGGAGCAATCTGGTCTAGTGGAAGATGTCCTTTCTCACTGCAGGGGGTTGGACTAGATGACCTTTAAAGGTCCTTTCCAACCCACCCCATTCTATGATTTTATTATTTTTGGGTCAAAGACGAAGTGAGAATCAAGGGCAGCACAAAGACATTCTCTGTTGCATCCTGGGAATCCCTTCCCTCTGCCCTTTCCCCTCTTGCTTTTCTCATGCTGTTCCACACGTTCCAGGCCTCTTGCAAGGAAAAACATCCCATTTTTCCTGCAGCACTGGAGAAGTTCCCACCTTGGTGCTGCTCCCCCCAGCCTTCCCTCCTGCCTGCACAGTTCCCAGTGACATTTTATAGCACAGCAACTGCTCAAAGTTGTTTTATTGAGGCAGAGCTGATTTGCAAAGCACTGACCCCCCCTCCTGGCTACTAAGCTGAGAAGAAAAATCCTGGATATCAATAATCATGAGCTTGTTTCCAAAAAAAAATCGCAGCCAGGCAGGTGGTGATCGTGGCAAAGCAGCTCTCAGGAAGAACATCCTGAGCTTTCCTGAGAGGTGCTGGCACAAAAGAAATTGCTTAATGCAGCAAGGAAGTCACTCAGTCATAAAGACAGTTTATACTTTGTGTATTTCACTTTTATTTATTTGGGTTTTTTTATTGCTGCCTTAAAGAAAAAAAGAGCAAGGAAGAGAGAAAACAGTAATAATGGTTTTACATAAAAGGGTAACAGATCAGAACAGGCTGATCCATCAGCTGGGTTGACAAAACACATGACAGCAACGCGGAGACAAAGAAATCTGTGTTGAACATTTTGATCTAATAGGAAGATGTCAACCTGCTAATGAGACATCTGAAGGGAAACTCACACTCAGAATTAAATGCTACAACCCAGAGCAAAACAAATGGAAATGTGCTTTCAGGTGTGGGCCTGGGAAGCATCTTTATTTGTAGTGAATCAGAGAATCCCAGAGTCAGAGAATCACAGAATCGTGGACTGGTTTGGGTTGGAAGGGACCTTAAAGATCACCCAGTTCCAACCCCCTGCCATAAGCAGGGACATCTTTCATTAAACCAGTTTGCTCAGAGCCTCATCCAGCCTGGTCTTAATATATATATTTTATATTGTATATGTGATGGGGGAAAAAATATTGGTTTGGATGTGGTGTTACTGTCTGAGCACCGAGGGCCAGGTCCACCAAAATGATGTCAGAAGAGACAGGGAGGTGATATAGAAACCTGAGTGACCACACCAAGTGGACCCACAGGTCCATGTAACTCCACATCTCCTCTGAGCAGCCAAAGGAGGGCTGTGAGGATGGTGAAGGGTCTGGAGGTGAAGCCGTGGGAGGAGAGACTGTGAACACTTGGTTTGTTCAGCTGGAGAAGAACAGACTGAGGGGAGACCTTATCATGGTCTGCAGCTTCCTCAGGAGAGGAAGATGAGGAGCAAGCACTGATGTCTCCTCCATGGGGACCACTGACAGGACCCAAGGGAATGGCATGAAGATGTGTCAGGGAAGGTTTAGGTTGGATATTTGGAACAGGTTCTTCCCCCAGAGGGTGGTGGGCACTGAACAGGCTCCCCAGGGCAGTGGGCACAGCACCAAACCCGACAAAGCTCCAGGAGAGTTTGGACAACCCTCTCAGACACAGGGTGGGGTTCCTGGGATGTCTGTGCAGGGCCAGGAGTTGGACTTGATGATCCCTGTGGGTCCCTTCAAACTAGGGTATTTTATGATTCTGGGATACTCATTAGTACGTTCTTCCTGCCTCTAATGTGTGAGAAGATCCTGATCCAGGCATCTTCTCTTTGAACTTTAGAGATCTAAATTATTTTCCTTCCATGGAGCTGCCCCATTGCTTTGTGAGCTCCTTTAAATGCATCCCCCACAGCCTCCTGCAGCAAAGACCTCCACAGCTTGGTAAGGCTTTGGGAAGACCCAAAGTGTTTTCCTTGCTCTGAATTTGTCACCTTCAAGCCCACAGTTTTTGAGCTGGGAGAGAATTTTTTCTCATCTGTTTTCTCTAGGCAAACAAACAGTTTTATAAACTTCTTGAATATCTTTTCTTAATTGTTCTATTTTTTCCTGAACCCTGAGCTGAAGTCACCTGTGCCATGGGATGCCCTGAGAGGAGTCCTTTTCCTGTTAAATCTGTTTTGCAAGGAACTGTTCATCTTCTCTTTTTTCCTGACTGGAATTGGGAGGTGATGGAGGCAGCTGCTGAAAAGGTAGTGGGAGGCACAAAGCAAATTTGCAGAGATGAAAAATTTAGTATTCACGTTTGTTCTCCCCTGTTAAAATCAGCAAGCAAAGCACATCTCCATCTCCTGCTTTTTTTTGTTTGCAGGAGGTGGGGAAGAACAGCAAGCATTCCCATTTGTCCCAGCAAACAGGCTGGAACCAGGACTGGCATCCATTTCCCACCCAATGGATTAGGGGGCTTGAGATAGGACCCAGATTTTCACACAGACACGAACTTGGGATAAAATTTGGTGTAGGGATCCTGGTACAGTGAGTTCTTTGGCTGTTGCCTTCAGAGCACGAAACATTTCACACAGGCAGCACAAAGCAGAGCCTTGCTGCTTGTTTTTGGCAGGAAAATGACTTTGTGAGAGACACTCTGTGCACTCCCTGTTCCCACAGCTCTCCAGCCTGGGAGATGCTGCATTTAGGGCTGATAAGAGTTGCACAGAAATCAGGAAGTTTGCACTCTGAGCCTTGTTTTACATCACAGGAGGCATTGGAGCCACTTCCATGACACCATGGCTTAGGCTCTAACCTTGAAAAGAGGAGACAGTAGCAGATATTCTCTTTCCTCTTGTCTTGCTGTGCATCTGTAAAATCTATTAAAATGAGCAAAGGGTTCAGAGTTTACCTGGAAGGCACCTCCCATAGACCTGTAATGCCACCATCTACCAGCTTTCATCACCACCTTCTTTCCCCATGGCCTTTAGGCTGAGCCTTTTATGTCACAGTTTGAGCTTTGATCACTACATTATTGCCACCTGCTCGTCCTCAACCAAACCTGGGGTGTCACCTGGTTCTGCCCCTCACCAGCCCTTTCATCAGCTGCTCCCCAGTTCCATCGTCCTCTCCAGCCTTTGGATCCAATGAGTAATTTCACAAAATCATAGAGTGGTTTGGAAATGTTCTTAAAGATCATCCAGTTCCCACCCCCTGCCATTGGCAGGGTCACCTTCCACCAGACCAGGTTGCTCCAAGCCCCATCCAACCTGGCTTTGGACACTCCCAGGGATGGGGCAGCCACAGCTTCTCTGGGAAACCTGTGCTCACAGGGAAAGATTTTTTCCTAATATCCAATCTAACCCTACTGTCTGTCAGTTTGAAGCCATTCCCCCTTGTCCTGTCACTCCAGGCCCTTTTAAAAAGTCTCTCTCCATCTTTCTTTTTGGCTCCTTCAGGTACTGGAAGGCCACAATTAGGTCAGCCCTACGCCTTTTGTTTTCCAGGCTGACCAATCCTAACTGTCCCAGCCTTTCTTTTTAGCAGAGTTACTCCATCTCTCTGATAATTTTGGTTGCCTCCTTTGGGATTGCTCCAACAGGTCCACGTCCTTCCTGTGCTGGAGACCCCAGAGCTGGAGGCAGCACTTAGGGTGGAGTGCATGAGAACAACTCAAGTACAGAAACCCTCACCAGACCTACGTGGGTGTTGGCTCGATCTCCAGCCTATTCTGACCTCTGAATTCTACCTCAGCCTCCTGCTTTCACCTGCTTAACCCTGTCCTGAAATTAATCTACTCCAAAAAAAAAAAAAAGGAGAAATTCTTCCTAGAAATTCAGCTGTTGCAAATCCATCCCAACCACGACCCAAGGAGACCAAGCAGTGCCATAAAGCTGTTTTTGTGGGCTTTGAAAGGCCACTTTTAGCTGTGCTGCCATCAGCATGCCCAACTGGTGGCCATCTGCCCAGGCTGCTGAAGGACCAGGTTAATGCTGCGGCACCCCAGAGATGGCACTTTGCTCCAGAGGTGTTTCCTCCGTGGTTTGGTTCCTCAGGCTGGCTCAGAGCCTGTCCCACCCTCCAGCTGTGTTGGAGTCTCCCACACTCCTGCTGCAGGGCTGTCACATCCCTCAGCTGCTGTCACCTAACAAACACAGCTCTGGGGTGCTCCTTCTCCCCCCTCCTGGCACTGATCTGCTGTTATCACCGAAACATTTTGACGGGTTTTTCCTACCACTGATTCCCATTATGATAATGATGAGAATTACCTCGGTATAGACAATTCCTCCAGCCTGCCAGGCTGATTCAGGCTTCATATTTAAAGGCTGTGATGCTCCTTGGGAGGACTCCTGAGGTGCATCACAGGAGGTGTTTCAGAGAATCCTACAGCTTCAAGAAGTGATTGAGGGCAAGAAGAAACAACCACTTCCAAAGGAATTTTGAGGAATTCTAACATAATATTCCCATTGGGAAATACGTGTTTTTAAAAAGAAACAGCAATCCATCAGTGCAGGACAGCTGACACCTTGGAAGTGACAATTGTGTCATGATTTGGGATGCACAGGTCAGAAATGTGGACACCCTTGGAAAGAAGTGACAGCTGGTTGTGGTTCTAAATGCAGGAGAAACAAGAATGAGGTCCTTGTATGGCTTGGAAACACTGTTGGTGTGTCCTGCAGGACATCCAACTCCTGCTGGCTCCATCACTATCAAGGAGGTCCAGAAATCATCACAACATCATCCAATCACAGAATAATTAAGGTTGGAAAAT
>JAWMRC010000078.1:149091289-149107464 GCA_035584755.1 Thripadectes ignobilis
AAGCCCCAGATTTGTTCCCAAGGGGTATTTTTATTTAGAATTTAGGGGAGAAAATAAAGGAACTTGGCAAAGGTTCAGAAAGGACACCACATGAGCCAGACAAAATGTGCCACCACAATACCAGCCCAGCACACACTAATTCACAGCACTTAAGATCCAATCCCTCCAGCTCCAAGACACCCAAAGCATCAAGAAAGGAGCAAAGAAAGAGAAGCAGAGGGAGCAAGAAGAGAGAAGGAGAGAGAGGGAGAGACAGATCCTTGTGGAATGTCGTGGCAGAGCAGCTCTCACAGGTCCAGCTGGCAGGGCTGTGACACGTGGCACACCTACCTATGCCTTTGGTTTTATCTGCTCTGGTCCTTGTGGCCAAACCCACCCAGGTGGGGCCTCTGACCCACCAGCCACTCTGGGGTTCCAGGCCATGGTGAGGGGCAGTGTCCTCCCTGTGGTGCCCATGTGAGCTGGGTGATGGGATCCAGGAGCTGTGGATGTTCCAGGGTGGGCAGTGTCCTCCCTGTGGTGCCCACGTGAGCTGGGTGATGGGATCCAGGAGCTGTGGATGTTCCAGGGTGGGCAGTGTCCTCCCTGTGGTGCCCATGTGAGCTGGGTGATGGGATCCAGGAGCTGTGGGGTGTGATAGTTTTCCTGGGCTGTTTGGCACTCCCAGCTATTCCAGAGCTTCCCCATGTGGGTTCCAGGGCCCTCCATGAGGGATATGAGGCCATCCCACCTCTGTGAGGTTCAACCCATCCCTTCCCCTCCACACACACACACAAATCCCCCACCAGGTGGTTCTGACCCTATAAAAACTGATCTGGTGTCTAACAACAAGTTGGGGATGAAAACATTATTACAGACAGAGAACAGAGTGTTCCTCTGTGATCTGAAGGTCTTGCAGCTCCACTGCACCCAAGTGTCTGTAACTCACAGCTTGGAGATGTGGGGCTGTGATTTCCCCTTCAGAAAGCGCTTCTCAAATAGCCTGATTTGCTCTGCTTTTAATGCATGGATTATCAGTTTAATTTCCATGAGGTTTTTAATCTGAAATTTAATTTAGAAGATTTTGTCAAGTGATTGTTGCAATTTGTTCTGCTGGGTGCTCTCTGAGGAACTTCTGCCTTCCAAAAATACACCTCTTGGCTTTCAGCAGAGAACTCAGAAAGATTCTTGTGACACCAAACACTTCAGAACTCTGAGAGCCACAAAGGGCCTTTTGTCCCTTCCTTTCTGTGGCAGGAGGACTCCAGTGGAACTGGAAAGGGCTTTTCCCAACCAGGACATTGGGATGGCATTCAGGCCAAGGTACAAGGCTGCAAAGCATGGGAATTGCAATGGAAATCATTCCAAGTCACTGCAAAACACGCAAAGGAGAGACAGACAGACTGGACAAATCAAAGGTCCATCTGGATTTAGTAGGTTGAGATTAGATCTTTGGAAGAAGTTCTTTATTATAAGGGTGATGAGGCAGTGACACAGATTTCCAGAGAGGTTGTGGAATCCCCATCCCTGGAAGTGTTTAAAGTCAGGCTGAATTTGGCTCTGGGTAACCTGGTCTAGTGGAAGGTGTCCCTGCCCATGGCAGAGGATTGGAAGGAGATGGTCTTGAAGATCCCTTCCAACCCAAACCATTGTAGGATTCTAGGATTCTGTGGTTCCCAACACAGACTCTCACCCTGCTGGAGAACTGGAAAGCCCAGCTGGGTCCTGTGGCACTCGAGGTAGAGCCTGGTGTGAGTGGGATGTGCTTCTGGCATAACAGCACCAAGTACCACCCCCCTTCTTGCTTTGTCTCCTCTTCTTCTCCATCAGATGCATCCCACAAAGTTCTTCACCGTCCCAGTTCTTCTGGGCTCTTCCAATGCCTCCAAAGCCATCTTCTTTCTTGGCTGTTCCACTCCCTTTTCTCTTGCAGGATCAACCCAACCCTGAGGTCATGCTAATCCCTCAGCTGGGTGATCACAGAATCCTGGAATGGTTTGGGATGGAAGGGACCTGAAACACCTTCCTGTTCCACCCCCTGCCATGGGCAGGACACCTTCCACTAGACCATGTTGCTCAAATCCTCATCCAGCCTGGTCTTGAAATTTTGGTGCGTTTAACTCGTCAGGGTGTTGTATCCTTTTGTTCACGCTGGACATCTCATCTTTTTCATTTGCAATTTTTCTTCTAAGGAAAACAAAAAGCCAATCCAAGGCAATTTGAGTACAGCAGGATGTTTCCTTGCCCATTAGATTGAAAATTGAGGCTTACTTAGAACAAATAACTGCAGGTGCAGAGCTGAAACTTCTCCCATCCTCTCCTCAAGAAATGCACCTGGAGGCACTTCCACGACTCTCTGAACCCTGTCTTGAGTCAGCAAAAGTCTGAATGAACTGAATGTCCTGCCCTTACCTTTCCTGCAGCAAGATTTACCCTTATTAAATCTCCCTTACAGGGCATTTGAGGGGCTTGAGGAAACATGAGCTGCCAGAAGAAGCTGATTTAAATCAGAACATCCTCAAGGGCTTGGATTTGGGAATCCCCAATATGCTTTATCTCATGCTTAATCTCCTAAGTGTGGACATTGCTGGGCACCAATCTGGGTGTGAACAACGTGCCTGGAGAGATGAGATGTGGGGTGTGGATTTGGTGCCCCACACTCCTGTACCTTGAGGACTTGACTTGCTTTGATATCTGTGCCACGGAGAGACAAACTCCTTGGCATTGCCCTGATCTCCAGCCTGCTGAGTCAGCAGCTCCCTGTGGGTCCCTGTGGATTGTGGGTTTGGGATCGTATTCCTACAGCTCTTAATGCAAAACCTACTTTATCCTTGCCTGATATTTCTTTAATTCCCTCCCAAGGTCACCACTGAAAGAAGCAACACCAGAAAATGAGGTTCCTTTTTCTGCAAGAAGTCAGGTCACCAGATTTATTTCAAGGCAACCAAACAGTCCATGGGAACTGCTCTTTCCTAAAATTATCATACAATCCTAGAATGGCTGGGGTTGGAAGGGACCTTCAAGACCATCCAGTTCCAACTGGGGACACCTTCCATCGATCAGGTTGCTCAAAGCCTCATCCAGCTTTTCCAGGGTGAACAATCCCATAACTCCCAGTCTTTCCTCAGAGCAGAGCTGCTCCATCCCTCTGATCATGGACTTGCTCCAACAGCTCCATGTCCTTCCTGCGCTGGGGGATCCCAGAGCAGCACTGAAGGGTCTCACAGCAGAGGAGCAGAACAGCAGAATCACCTCCCTAACCTGCTGCCCGCTCTGCTTTTGATGTAGCCCAGGATACAATCGGCTCTCTGGGCTGCAAAATCCTGCAGGAACAACCCAAAATTCAGTAGGAAGGATCAAATTTCCGATTGCCAGCACTTATCACAGTGCTCTGACTAAAATTCCATCATGGATGGAAGTGTTGTCCCTTTAAAACCCTTAATGACTCATGAATTCCTCTGAACTGAAAATGGAAGAAAAGTGGTGCTTCATTTTGCTAACTATACACTAATTAATTTCCAAGCTATTACCAAGGAGTCATTATGTTGTTATACCATAATTAAAGCACATTGTGGATTTTAGGCTTGGTTTGTTGGTTTGTTTAGCTGGTTTTTTGTTGGTTTTTTTCTTTTCACTTTCTCTTCCGGCTATCAGTCCATGGTTAAAACCCTGGAAGGAAAACTGAAAGAGGGTAGATTTAGATTGGGAAGAAATTCCTCCCTATGAGGGTGGGCAGGCCCTGGCACAGGTTGCCCAGAGAAGCTGTGGCTGCTCCATCCCTGGAAGTGTCCAAGGTCAGGTTGGACAGGGCTTGGAGCAACCTGGGCTAGTGGAAGGTGTCCCTGCCCATGGCAGGGGGCTGGAAATGGATGATCTTTAAGGTCCCTCCCAACCTAAACCACCCTATGATTCTATTAAACAATATTATTTGGAACTCTTGCAGAACCTGCATCATCCTTTCAGTCTATTGAAACCTGTTGTTGCTCAGCCAGAACATTTTTAAACCGAATAAAATATTAAAAATAATCATTCCATGATTTTATGAGTTTGGAAGGTCTCAAATGAGCACTCAGAATCATAGAATCAGACAATGGCCTTGGTTGGAAGGGACCTTCAAGATGATTTCATTCCAACCCCCTGCCATGGGCAGGGACACCTCCCACTATCCCAGGTTGCTCCAAGCCCCATCCAGCCTTGCCTTGGACACCTCCAGGGATGAGAGACCCACAACTTGTCTGGGCAACCTGTTCCAGTGCTCCATCACCATCAGAATTAAGAATTTCTTCCTAATATCCGATGCCAAGTCAGTGTCTAAACCATCCAGAGTTTGATATTCAGAGGCACCATTCCCAGACCCAGCAAACAGTGACAGCCTCAGACATCCCAGACAGCCAGGACCAGGTTTTCCCTGGCTATGGAAGCAGGAGAAAACCCCTGGCAGAAGCTCTGGAGGGAAAATCTTTCCTCCAGGTACCTCCGTGGCCTGAAGCTGCTTATTCTGCAGAGCCAAAAATCATATCCTTGGAGTGAAGGTTGTGAGAAGTTGGCAGCCTCAGAAAAATACATATTTAAAGTACATTATATTGGATATGTTGTGCATTTAATATACAGAATTTCTGACAGAGAGAGTGCCCTGAGTCTCTTCAGGACCTCACACTTTCCTTGACTCAATTTGGGTCAAAAATACAAAATAATGTAGATTCCTGTTCATCAATAACCCTCCAGAGCCTCAGAAGTTGGTAGAATCAAACTGAATTTTCATTTTAAAAGCTGTTTTCCATCTCAGCTTGTAACAAGCCCCTTTTATTCTGTTTATATGTATTTTTTTTCTTTTTCTTCTTCTTGCTCTATTGACAAAACATGTGGCAATTTCAGCCCTGCAAATGGAGTTTTGCTGTTTTCTCTGGGCACAGCTCCACTGGGTGTTGCAGCACAGAAAAAATAATCTTGCCCAATATATTTTTTGCATTGAAAAAACCCTCCTTTTTCCCACCTGCCCTTTCACTGCTGACAGACCGACACTGTTTTCCTGCACAAACAGGTTCTGCCTGGGTTACTCCACCCATCCCAAATCCAGGAATTTTCACAGCTTTTTAAGACAAACACAGACATGCAAGTTGCTGGAAATAAAACTCTATTCCTTGGGCTGCCACAGATCCTCGTGTTGATGGATTTAATGCAGTTTGGGATGAAAATTTCTCCATTGCTACCTCTGTGGAAGATAAATTCTCTTCTTTTGGGAATTAGGCTTTCATGCAACAGCCTTATCTTTACCTGGAAGAGCTGCTGGGAACATTTATCACCCGGGATCAATGAGCTGAGCTAAGCAGAGATTTCCTGGAGTTTCATGGCACCATCTCTCTCTTTGTAGGGAGAAATACTATCTAAAAATGCATATAGATCTGATCAGTTAATGAAAGATCCTTCAATGAAAGGCAGCAGCTCTTCAAAATGAATCCATCCAGCATTTTAATTTCGGGTGCAGATGCAAATTGGACTTTAATTGCTCACCAGCTTAACTGATCATTGAGATACCCATCAAATTGGATGTGCCAGAGAGGTACAAATGATCACACAGCAGATCTGTGTCTCCTTTCCCCTGACTGGAGATGAAATGTTCTGCAACAAAGTCATTCCTTGCCCATCAGTTCCCTGCAGGGCTCTGCCTGAGTCCTGCTCATTAAGACTCTTCCATATCACTTAACTCCTTTGATTCCCAGTGCAGGAAATCACCTCTGCTGGGTTTCCTGGTTGCAGAGGATCATCCTGACATGTCTATTCTTTTTGGTCATAGAATCACAGAATGGTTTGGGTTGGAAAGGACCTTCAAGATCATCTCATTCCAACTCCTTGCCATGTGCAGGGACACCTTCCACTAGCCCAAGTTACTCAGAACTCCATCCAATCTGGCTGATTGATAAGAGGGGTCATGCAACAAGACACAGGCCTGTCTTATCCCCAGAAATATTCCCTACAGAAAATGCCCTGGCTGATACGAGATGTGACAGAACAACATCCCCTGTGTGATGGCCACGGCCAGTGGAAGCAAATACCCTCCTCAGCCTTTGACCTCTATTTCCAGCTGAAACTCTTCCAAGTGAGGAATTCCACAGTGAGTGAAGCACAGAGGCAACATGAGGACAGGAGAGAGAGTCCCAAAAACTCAGTTACCTGTTTATCATCCCTGAGAGTCGATGAAATTGTTACGATATCAACCCGATTTGTTTGAAGCCGCTCTGGCAGCTGCCGAGCTATTGAATGGGGGTGACGGGGTGGGCAGGTCGAAGCTGCTGCACAGAGTTGAAAGCAAATGGATTTACCAGATGACACAAATCAACAGTGACAGCCTGCAGACAGGTACTTCCCTTCATCACAGCTTTCAAAGCAATTAACAGAGCGTGGCAAGTGAACAGCAAAGTCAAAGCCCAGGAGGGCTGAAATGGTTGTGTGGAAGTCACAGCTCGGTTCAGGGGCAGAGGCAGAAGTGGCAGCCACTTCTTCTGACAAATATCACTGATCTACTGCCATTTTTCACCTCCCCTGATCAACCATGGGGCAGGGGAAGAAGTAGCAGCCACTTCTTCTGACAAATATCACTGATCTACTGCCATTTTTCACCTCCCCTGATCAACCATGGGGCAGGGGAAGAAGTAGCAGCCACTTCTTCTGACAAATATCACGGATCTACTGTCATTTTTCACCTCCCCTGATCAACCATGGGGCAAAGGTCTCCAAAACACCTCAGGGTAGGTTCAAGGCATCAAAGATGTCTAAGCATTACTCTGACATTCATGTTCTTCCAGGGAATAATTCCTGTCTTCGTGTGCACATGAAACAGAAGCTTCATTGCCTGGAGAAACTTCCCAGAAGTCTGGGAATTGTTGCAAAAGGTGGAGAATGGCATTTCACTTCTTTCTGGAGGAAAACACGCTGGAGCTTGTCCAGAGAAGGACAAGGAGCACCAGGAGCAGCTGAGGGAGCTGGCTGGGCTCAGTCTGGAGAAAAGGAGGCTCAGGGGGCACTTTCTCATTCTCTGCAACTCCCTGACAGAAGGTTGTATTCAGGTGGGAGCCAGACTCTTCTCCCAGGGACCAAGTGACAGGACAAGAGGAAACATCATCAGGCTGCACCAGGGGAGATTTAGATTGGATATTAGGAGACATTTCTTTACTGAAAAGGTTGTCAAGCATTGAAAGGGGCTGCCCAGAGAAGTGGTGGAATCACCATCCCTGGAAATGTTCAAAAAACATGTAAATGTGGTGCTTAGGGACATGGTTTAGTGGTGGCCTTGACAGTGCTGGGGGAACAGTTGGACTTGATGATCTCAGAGGTCTTTACAAACCTTAATGACTCTCTGATTTTAAAATTTTACCAATATTTTAGTTAAATTCCTGAACAAACTCTGTTTAATCCCCAGGTAACTGCCTTTCACCACCATCAAGGGACAGGAGAATCTAAAACTGGAAGGGAAATCAGGAAACTGGCCACAGAAAAGACATTG
This sequence comes from Thripadectes ignobilis, assembly GCA_035584755.1. Taxonomy (NCBI): domain Eukaryota; kingdom Metazoa; phylum Chordata; class Aves; order Passeriformes; family Furnariidae; genus Thripadectes; species Thripadectes ignobilis. The sequence continues at coordinate 149,098,770 of JAWMRC010000078.1, forward strand.
AACTTCAAAATCTCTGAGACAGAAAGTTTTAACCAGAGTAATATGGAGAGGAGCAATAAAAAAGAAGTTCCCCTATGTCAGATTCTGGAAAAAAAACCAAAGGAGCTGAAACCCCTCCAGCAATCCTGCAGGGTATCCTGGTTTATCAGCTCATTTGGGGTGAAAGGTTGCACCCTCTGGCATAAAATTTCATAATATAAAGTACAAGCACCGGGGTTTTTTTCCAGAAAACTTGAAGTTTAATAAACCTTTGGAACTCTGGTGCCTATTTTGGGCCTTCGATGTGTTTTACCTTTAGCTCGGATTTAAAATCATCAAAAGGCCACTGACACCAAAGTGCTGCTGTGGATGTGCTGGTTGTCAAAATCATGGAATGACAACGTGGGCATGACTCAGTCTGGGCATGACTCAGAGAGAAACCCCGGAGACATCTCCTGTCCTCCAGGCACCAAACAAAGGGAGCAGGATCCTGACTCATCTCACCTTAACCTGTGTCTCACACGCTCTTAGGTGTCCAAACTGGGATTTGGTAACGAGTTTTCCAACAAATCCTTCCTCATTATGAGTAGAATTGCACTTTGTATCACCTGCCAATAGAAAAGGTGGGAATTTGTATGAAATAAGAGTTTTCTGGAGTGTGATTTGGTCCAGAAAAAGTTTGGCATGTAGTAGGAATATTTGCTTCTGCCCAAATATCCTCTAAACTGGGTGTGCTGGAGGGGTTTTCAGCAAGGGCTTTTCCTACAGTATCCTTTGCACTCAGGAAAAAAGAGAAAGGGAAAGCCATGGAAATTATTCCACTGGTGTCTCACCCTCCCTCCACCAAATATTAAGTCCTTTCTCTCCTGCAATCCAAACCGAAAAGGGGATTTGCTTATATTGCCCATCAGAGTGAACCACTGCATTTCCTACAGAAACAGAATTATTTGGGTCTGGAGGGACCTACAGGATATCCAGTTCCAAACCCCTGTCGTGGACAGGGACACCTTCCACCAGTCCAGGGTGCTCCAAGCCCTGTCCAACCTGGCCATGGAGACTTCCAGGGATGGGGCAGCCACAGCTTCTCTGGGCAACCTGTGCCAGGGCCTGCCCACCCTCACAGGGAAGAATTTCCCAGAATCACAGAATCATTTGGTAAATTTGGAAAAGATCTCCAAGATCATCGAGTCCACCCTGGGACCCATCCTTGCCTTGTCACCCAGCCCAGAGCACTGATTGCCACATCCAGTCATTCCTTGAACACCTCCAGGGATGGGGACTCCACCATCTCACTGGGAAGCCCCTTCCAGTGCTTGGCAACCCTTTCCATGAAGAAATTTCTCCTGATGTCCAACCTGAACCTCCCCTGGTGTTCCCTGGGAGCAGAGCCCAATCTCCACTTGGCTCTTTCCTCCTGTCAGGGAGTTGTAGAGAGTGAGAAGGTCCCCCCTGAACCTCCTATTCCTTTTTCTCCCTTAGCCTGGAACTGACCCCACACTAATTCAATTATTTGAATTTCATGCTGCATTTATTCATGTCCAGGGCATGGCCAAAGCAACAGAACTTCACTCTCCAAAATCTAGCTCAGATTATCCACCATCCCACTCCTCCTGCTCCTTTACTCTGCTCTGAGGTTGGGAATGCTTTCCAGCCTCCAATCCCATGAGAGGGATGATGTCAGAAAAGCTGATCCTGTCCCATTTTTCCAAGTCCTCTTTGCAAATTTCCTGGAGAAAAATAAAGCACCGATTAAAAAATATTTAAAGCTCTATTAAGAACAACTTCCCAGCTCCTGATTTAAACCTCCTGCTATAAACCATTTTAATGTTAAAGTTTATCCAAACAAATGGGTGAAAAGCAGAAGCAGATCAAGGGAGATAAAGACGGAACAGGAGTTTCATAATTTATTTGTTTTCTAAGGAGAAAATCAATTATTGGTGGAAATTTTCAAATTCAGAAGGTGTCTGAAAAGGGGAATTGACTTTTTAAGGGACTGGCACAAGCTCAGACTTTTCCTTGTTCTCAGACTAATCAATGAGAGAATGGGACATGAGACCAGGAAGGTTTTGCAAGGCTGAGTCTAAGATTTCACAGTGATTGTTCTTGTAAATCCGTTCCTTTTGATTCATGTGCCATCAACACAGATAAAACTGAAGAAAGCACAGGCTCAATTCACCTCCAAATTCAGGTGCCCAACATTCCAGTGGCTCTTTTCCCTGTCCTTCCCATTCCCAAACCTTTGGCAGGTGTGGACTCAACCCCTATTACTTTGCACATGGTCCTGACAAGAATTTAGGTGTCTTTAGAGAAGGATTCCTGAGCAATTCCATAGTGTCCAATAGTCGGATTTAGACTTGGGCCTGATTATCTTAAAAGTCTTTTCCAAACCTAATGATTTTAGGGGATTTAAAGACTTCAGGGCTCTGCTTTCTCAGCCTTGGTACAGCTGGAGTGATCCTGTCTATCATCCCTCTGACATATTCCCTTCCCTAGACAGTGGGATGGAGCCTGGAATGTAAAGAAAAGGATCTGGGAATAACTTTTCCCGACTCAGCTGGGCCAGAAGCCAAGGCAGGTTCTTCAGAATGAACTCTGTGCAGAGGGGACAAGAAACCTCATAATCAAATTCCAAGAGTTCCAACCCCTGGATCCTCGAGAGCTCTAGGCAAGAAAACCTTTCCAAAATGTCAGATAAGGCTGTGGAAGTGCAGAAATCATGGAAAATTACTGTCTTCTATTTCACTCAGCCTTAGTGGTCTATCCTTCCAAGTTTATTCCATGCTGACCCCAAATTTTTGCTCATCTGGTACAAACTGATCACACTTCATGTCTCTGGTTCCAGTTCACCAAATTATAAGTTTCTCATATGATTTTGCTGCTGATAAAAGCCTTAAAGACTTATACTTGGGCAGCAAAATTTCATGACGTGCTGGGCACCCAAACTGGTTGCTGTGCAAAGGCAGAACTAACCCCAAAAGGAGTGAAGGGCAACAAAGGAATGTAGAGGACAAAAACAAGACAAGGAAATGCAAGCCAGAGCAACTGGAGGAGTATTTGTTGTAAGATGCCAGCGATACCCCCAGGGATTGATTAACTGGTGTCCTTAAGGTGCTCTGAAAGGACAAAGAAGAGCTCCTTCACAAATTCAAACATCGACAAAGAGATGTCAAAACATCCCTCACCACTGAAGGGAAAACCAACCCAAAATTCATCATTTCTGATCCATAAGAAACAACAGTTTTCTTAGGGAGGAGAAGCCATTTCTCAGTGAAAGGTGGAGTTTTTCAGAGCTGCTCTCAGAAGGGAGAACTCCACGTGCTGCCCCAGCCTACTGTTCCCCTGCATTTTCAAACCTAAGCAACACAACCAGAGCCTTCATGAGACCCTCAACCTCTTCCCAGAGCTCCCAGCTCCATAAGGGACCGTGTACATTCCTTGGATATTAAGGCTGGAACTCTCCAGCTTCTATCTTTCACTACAGAAATGTCATCCAGGGCAAGTATTCAAAGGGTAAGACTTTTCCAAGCAGTGAAAAGGCTTTATTTTTGGCATTTCTTCCATGGGAATTGTGAGTGGGCCTTCCCCCAGTCTCTGCTAAGAACTTCCTGCAGCCAGGACTTTGTTTGAACCTCTTATAAAAGCGAATTCACCCCAGTGTTGTCTATTAACGTTGTTCAGGCATCTCAAAGGCTGCCATTTCCCTTTTGAATGTTCTTGGCAACCTTATTATCCCCTAAACAGAAGGTTTGCGTGCCATGAGTAGGGCACATTAATTCAGGTTTGCAGTGGTGTCTGAGAAATGGAAAGTGTTCACATGTGGCCTCCTACAAGGAACAGCAGAGTGAGGGGAATTACTCTGGTTGACTTTGATTCAAGCCCTGAATCACAGCAGCCATAATTGGGGATAATCAAACATGGCTTTTGTTTCTGGACAGGACATGTAGAAGCTTTAACAAAATCTGCTTCCACAATTCAGTAGGTGTCTCCTATGCTTTTTCCATCAATATTTAGATGTATTGCCTGGCATGATGTAAAACAGTCCTCTCCCTCAAGGTAAAGAATTGAAACCTGAGCTCAAGGTTTGCAAGAGGACTTAATGGCACCAGAATTTGGGAGATCAAATATTCTTGATGTTGTTTGCTTTGGGCACTTTGCCTTGTGCACATACATCTTCATTCAGGGCTTTAAATGAGTATTTCGTGCCTGGCTGGCATATTTTCAGAGAGTGTTGCCAAAAATCTTGCTCCTATGTTGTTGTAAAGTACATGGTGGTTTTTTTTAAGTGTGCTCCATGCTGCCAGGAAGGTACCAGGATTAAGTGTCATGTTTTATTAAATCCCTCTCCTGACATATGCCCAGTAGTAGAGGGAAAGTGTAATACAGGAAAAGAGCTGTTGATGGAGATTTGTGGGTTCCCTAGTTGGATTTTGTCCTTGTTGTTGCTTTGTAGGGTAAAACAGGTCTGCTTGTGAAGGTGGAACTCAACCCTTTCTAAATCAAGTCTGTAGAAAATGAAGACTTCTATCAATTATGGGTAATTAGTGTCAGTCATCGAGGTATAGCCAAAGGTTCAGCTCCTTGAACTGACACTGGGTGCAATCCTGTTGTCCTAAAAAAAAAGAAATCTGGACATACAGAAATGGAGGAGTGTCCCTCAAAGGAAGCAAGAGACCTTCAAAAACAATCCTAGAATTTTGAAATTATTAAAGTTGGAAAAGCCCTATGAGATCACCAAGTTCAACCATCAATGCAGCACTGCCACCTTGTTCACCACTAAACCATGTCCTCAAGTGCCACATCCACATGACTTTTAAATTGCTCCAGGGATGGTGACTCTGCCACTGCCCTGGGCACCTGTGCCAGGGCTGGACAACCCTTCAATTGAAGAAATTGTTCCTGACACCCAAACTAAACTTTCCTTGGTGCAACTTGAGCCCATTTCTTCTCATGCTGTCCTTCGTTCCCTGGGACAAGAGACTGACCCCCACCTGGCTCCACCCTCAAGTCAAGGAGTTGTAGAGAGTGAGAAGGTCCCTTCTGAGCCTCCTTTTCTCCAGGCTGAGCCCCCCCAACTCCCTCAGCTGCCCCAGACCCTTCCCCATCTCTTTTCCCTTCCATGGACACTCTCCAGCCACTCAGTGTCTTTATTGTCATGAGTGGCCCAAAACCAACCTCAGGATTTGAGATGTGGCCTCAGCAATGCCCAGAAGAGGGGGACAACCACTGCCCTCCTCCTGCTGGCATGGAGTGTGGCAACATCCTTGGAATGAGGGCATCCCACCACAATCCTTGGCAATACATCCATGGCAGGGTGACAGCAGCTCCTCCACAACCCACAGCTGTCTTTTCTCCCCTAACCTGCCTTTCCTGATCTGTCCCTTCCACATCCACTCCAAGCTTCACAGTTTCCTGATGCCTTTGTCAGGCAGGATGATTCATCCCAGAGGAAGGAATCAGTCTGAGCACACACAGATCAGAACAAAGTACAAGCTGTGTAGCACTGGATGAACAGTGCGTGGAACAAGAGCCGAGTTAAAAATCAATAGGTTATTGGAATTGTAATTGGAGGGACTTATTTGTTTGCAGTAATAATGTCATAAATCAAAATGCCCAGCCTGGGAGATGGGTATCACACAGGAGGGAAGGAGGGAAAATCAATTGCTGGTGTGCCTTGGTTCTCCAGTCATGCATGGCTGAGGTTCACTCATAATCCTCTCCTTGGAAATGAGGGCTTTTATCTCTCCCAGGAGGGCGAGGGATGAACTCTGTACTGGCCTGGCTGGAAAGGGAGTCCCAGCAGGGATGGAGTGGGGATTTAAGGATGAAATGCAGCAATATTGTTTGGGTTTGTTGGACAAGGGAGGAAGGCTGTCCGTCCTAAAGGATAATGATCCCTTTGGGCCATTGGGGGACATTTACCTTACATGTTGTGATGGTGGGTGGGCCACGAGATGGTGTTGAACTATCCATGGCAGAAAGAGGAAGAGGGAAGACTGTGATAATTCAGGAGACAACTGGGGAGCCCATGCCATGATCAGGGAGGGACCACCAGCTCCCTACTGCCAGGGCATGAAGGGGACACTCTGCCATTAGGGGGGTCCGAAATTCCACTTCTGATTCTCCAGGAGAGCACAGAGAAAAATGGGAGAGCTCCCATTTCCACATAAACAGCAGGGGGATATAAATATAAAGATTTCAAGCTGTTAGAGAGTGTCCAAAGGAGGTTACAAAGATGGTGAAGGGCCTTGAGGGGAAACCACATGAGGGGTCACTGGGTTTGCTCAGCCTGGAGAAGAGACTGAGAGGAAACTCATCATGGTCTGAAATTTCCTCACAGGAGCAGGCACTGATCTCTGCCCTCTGTCACCAGTGACAAGACCCCAGGGAATGACACAAAACTGTGCCAGGAGAGGCTTAGGTCCAATATTAGGAAAAGATTCTTCCCCCAGAGGGTGGTTGGGCACTGAACAGTCTCCTAGGGCAGTGGTTGCAGCACTGAGCCTGAGAGAGCTCAAGGAGCATTTGGACAAGGCTCTCAGGGCCAGGGTGGGATTCTTGAGGCTGTCCTGTACAAGGTCAGGAGCTGGACTTGATGATCCTCCCAGCTCAGGATATTCCATGGTTCTACATTCCATGGTATTGGCTGCTCAAACACGTCCCCAGAATAAATACAGAGAAAAGGTTGTTAATCCAGGTGTAGATTTTGGGCAATTCCCTCCCCATCTGAGCTTGTCAGCTCTTGAAATGCTCCTCCCCACACTGATAACTTGGCTGATAACAAGCTCAGGGCATTGAACCCACAGAGCAGCAGGGCTTCCCAAAAATTCCCCCTGCACAGAATGCCGTGTCTGATGCCAGGGTAGTTTCCATTTGAAATATTTCTTACATTGTGAAGGAATAAGTCTGTGGAATCATCTACTCAGTTATAGGTACTGGTGAAATAGGGAACGGACTGGAAGGTCTATGTGATTTTAAGGATTTTAATCTGATTTAGGAGTCCAGATTTGCTCCAGTTTCTGTGTTGATTTTCAGTCTGCTGTGACATCCAAAGCTTTCTTGCTCAGGGACAAATACTCCTTCTCACTGAGTTCCATGTCTGCTCCTGGAAAACCTTGGGAATCTGGAGGAGTAAAGTCCCTGCCACTGTAGGAGAAGAGCAGATTGGTGACCACCAGGGGAGGCCACAAAAGTGTTCCAGGAGCTGGGGCATCCCTGCTGTGAGGAGAGGTTGTGTTAAGGCTGGGAAGGGGCTCCAGAAAAACCTTATTGTGGCCTTTTAATACTCAAAAGGAACTTATAAGGAAGATGAGAAGGAAGTTTTAGCAGGATCTAATGCAATAGGATGAGGGTAATGGTTTTAAAATAAACCCAGGATGATTTAGAGTAGATACAAGGGGAAAGATGTTTACAATGAAGGTGGTGAAACACCAGCACAGGCTGCCCAGAGCACCTGTAGATGCCTCATCCCTGGACAAATTCAAGGTCAGGATGGACAGGACTCAAAGCCACCTGATCCAGTTGAAGATGTCCCTGCACATTGCAGGGGAATTGGACTAAATGACCATCCCAACATTCCAACCTTCCCACTCAATTCCAGGATTCTGTGATATGGGAGCAGAGCTTAAGTGGTGTTTCTGCTCATCCTAAAATAGGCCCCTGCATTTGATGTGACAAATTTTGTCCCTAAAGGCTGTTGGCTGCTCTGAGCAGTGTCACATGAGGATATTTCCACTGCAAACACCAAACTGATGAGGTCTCTTTTTCTAATATTAGAGATCTTCATGGGAGAGGTCTCCAGTTGGGCTGGTTCTCCTGGTTTGTAAACAGGAGGGAGAAACAGACCCTGATTAATCTCAACTATGTTGGGTTGGCACTTGACACGCACACAAAAATCCCACAAATAGATTTATTTCTTGTCTATTATCTCTTACATTTGTGAATATTCAGTCAGCTGAGTCCCACCATTGGTACCTGTGCCACAGCCAGGCTGGCAGCCCATGGCAGAGGCAGAAACCATGTGGGTCATAAGGTTCCCTTTGCTTCCAACAAATCCCTGGGTCCTTGCTCATCCTTTTGCTGCTGCAGAGGAATTTTTGGATTTCCTGGTACCAAGCTAAAGGAAATAACCCCTCAGTTGGTTCCATTAGAAGGAGAGCAGGGCACGATTTCGGCACAAGCACAAAGCAACAAACACTCTGTGCTCCCCCTTTAAATGGCAAGAAGCCAAGCAGTGGGACAAAATTCCATCAGGGCTTAATGCCCTGCTGGATTTGTAGGGAGCAGGAAAATAAGACCTGAAAGAACTTGACACCCAGGGAAGAATTGTTTGCTGGGCAGCTCCCTCACCTCCCTGTCAAGCTCTGGAATCCTGAGAGACAGAAGTCCCCAAGGTTGATTGCTGGGGTTTATTTTCAGATATTTTCATCCCTCTCAGCATATAATTCCTCATCAAACTCCCCTGCCCTGGATCCCCTTCCAGAGTCCAATAAAAGCCTCAGAGTAATAAATAAATAAATAAATAAATAAATAAATAAATAAATAAATAAATAAATAAATAAGAATTGTGGAATGTTCTGCTATCCAAAGGGAATCATCTTCCTTCTTTCTGGTTTCTGGATCACCTCTCACAACATCACACCGCCCTGCCTGATGGGAAAGAACATCCACACCCCCAAATTTGTACCTTTCTAACTCCTTAATAAATAAATCAGAAAGG
>JAWMRC010000078.1:149107564-149129792 GCA_035584755.1 Thripadectes ignobilis
TCAAACTCCCCTGCCCTGGATCCCCTTCCAGAGTCCAATAAAAGGCTCAGAGTAATAAATAAATAAATAAATAAATAAATAAATAAATAAATAAATAAATAAATAAATAAAAATTGTGGAATGTTCTGCTATCCAAAGGGAATCATCTTCTTTCTTTCTGGTTTCTGGATCACCTTTCACAACATCACACTGCCCTGCCTGATGGGAAAGAACATCCACACCCCCAAATTTTTACCTTTCTAACTCCTTAATAAATAAATCAGAAAGGGGGGAAAAAGGTTCTATTTTTTTTAATGCAAATAGTTCATCGAGGTGCTGTTGTGAAGTGCTTTAAAATAAGAGTAAAAGGAATTGAGACAGGGTTAAAATGGCACAAGATGGGCACCTTTTTCTACAATTTGCAGCTGTTCTCAGCATAAGAGGCTTGAAAGGGAGTTTAAAGCAGTGCTGGCTGCAAAACCAACATCATAAAATACTGTGGAAATCCAGCTGGTGAAACAAAACCCAATATTTGCCCCTTAAGCCTCTTTTTATTCACGTTGCCACTTGCAAATGTTTTGTAAGGACTGAAAGTGTGGTCTCACATCAGGCAGCAAAAATGCCAAATCCAGTGAAGGAAGAGTTTCCCAAAGTGGTATTATTTTAACTGATTTCTCTAGAACTGCAGATTCCAGGAGCTGTGATGCTTTCACTCATGGGAATTGTTCCCATCCCCAAACCTGTGAGGGTTCAGGAAGGATTTGGATCATTCTCTCAGGAATAGGGATCAATTTTTGGGATTGTCTCACACACAGAGCCATGAGTTGTACTCGATGATCCTTGTTGGTCCCTTCCAACACAGGATGTTCTGAATTCAGAGGATTCTTTAGGGATCAAATCATGCAAAGGTGCTTCCAGTGTGTTGGGTAACACGAACACCACATTCAACAAGTGCCTCAGACGTGGATTTCAGACCTGCAGGTCTAGTTGTGGTCATTTCTGATGTCCAGTGCAACTTATATAATCCATTTCCTTGCCCTAATTCACCAGACAGTGAGAGCTGCAGCAGATTTAATTATCTTCCTAAAATCAGGCAATTAGCAGCCTGCTTGCTTTCAGGGTTAATCTCTTAGTCCTCGTTTGGTTTTGATGCCTGGTGACCCTTAGACCCAGGTCAGGATTTTGTGGAGGACCCCTTTAATCAAAGACCTGCTCATAGAGGAGGATGGTTATTTAAATTTCCATTAAAAGCCTTGCAGGAAGGAGAAAAAGGGAGAGAATCAGTTTGGGACCTTAAAGATCATCCCATTTCACCCCCTGCTGTGGGCAGGGACACCTTCCACTAGCCCAGGTTGCTCCAATCCCAATCCAGCCTGGCCCTGTAGCCAGGTACACTTAAGAATAGGGTAGTTTGTCTTTTTTATAACAAATTCCCTTGCTTGGAGTTAGAAAAAGCTCATTCAATCTCCAATTTTTTACTGATGTCGGAAGAACGTTGTCATCTCTCATGGGTTTTTTATTGCATTTCATGATTTTATCATGCCTTGCATTATTTATGATTTTTTTTTTTCCCTTAAATTTCCACCTCCAGAATTGGAGATGAACATTTGTTTCATAGCCATTGTAAGATCTCCTATCTGTGAAAGCAACTTGAAAATGCAAGACCTCCGAAGCTCCATGACAGGTAAAAATCACTCAAAGGCTATTCTGTTGTTATTGCTTTTATTTATTTGTTCCACGCTGAGAGTTTCCAGCCTGACCCAGGATTTAAGAGGGTTTTTCAGGCTGGGTGTGACAGCAGGTTATGTTCAGGCTTCAAGGACTTTGGGTTTATAAAATCAGGTAGGTAGAGTTTAAACACCCCCTCATCTGTAGCAGGAAAGGAGAGGTGCTGAATTATAACAAACTGTGGGAAAAAAACACACAGAAAGATGCTCTTCAGTGAGAAAAAGAACTTCTCAGTAATTATGGGTGAACAAAATTCCCTGGCTTCTGGTTAAGATGAAATGTCAAATAAAGAGGCAAAACCACAAGAATTGGTATTTTGGGCTGCAGTTCCCTCATGATGAGAGAGATTTGTGCCAGATTTTTTTCAGGAGAGCGCAAACTTCCAGGGCAGGGCAAATTCTCAAGGCTGCTGCAATATTTATTCCGCATTTTTTGGCATTTCTTGTTGCAAGCACATCTCCCTCCCAAGGCAAGGGGTTTGTCTGACCTGGGCACCAAAAGCGTTGATACACAAAGTCCCAAGAGGAGAGGAAGTTGATATTCAACTACTTGGAAGAGAATTCCTGAGTGGATTAAAAGGACTGGCAAAAATCCCAACAGTTTTTAGCAAGGCCATAAATTCCAACCTGGTTTTTAATCACGTTACGTGTGTGGGTTTGAATTTTTAATGCATTAAAGGGCGTGTACAGAAATGACAGGGGTAGGCACAGAGATATTTATATGTGCATAAATAAATATAAGGGCTGTGTTGGTGCACATTATACAGACATGTATTCATACCTCTTGGAAAGATAAAAAATGCATTTCTTTATTTTATTATCATCTTAATTTGTTTTACTGCACAATGAGCCTCAGGAACCACCCAGGATATTTTAATGTCATTACCCCTCCAAACACAGTCCCGGGGAGGATCTTTCTAAAACCCAGGATATGATTCATTTTAAAGCTTTATTTATATCCTATAGAATACAGGAACAACAAGATCTTCAAACAGGTCATGATCCAGATCTGTCAGTCAGGAATCTGGTCTGGAAAGATCTGGCTCCTCTCTGAAGGGAGTGGAGGATATTTTGGTGCAGAAATGAAAACCTCATTTCACTACAGAGGACAAAACAGAGCCTGAATCTGAGAACAGCCAGAAGTCCTGACCAGCATTAATGAAACATCTGGAATATCCTCCCAGCCAATCCCAGGATCAAAGGCTGCAGGAGCTGGTGGCATTTTTGGGTTGTGCAAATAAGAGGAGAAGCACTTCCAGCCAATGGCTTCATTCACAGGAGGCCAAATCTTCATCTCAGAGCTGCAGGAAGCAGAACATTTCCCTGGTATTCATATTTATGATGTTTTCCAGGGTAGGAGCCACTATGGCACTTGGTTAAAGGCAGTAATGACACTCATTGCAGGTGTTTCTACTTAAATACTCATTAAGACTCTAATTTTGCTCTTTTGGCTTAAACAGTATTTCCATCCTCTCATGGGCTCCTGGGAGAGAAGAAAGCCATTCCAAAGAGCACCTCTTTGGTTTCCAGTTGGGCTGAGGAGAAACTGGATTTTCCTGCTCAGGAAAGGTCATTGCAACCTGAGTCTCTGTTCTGGGCTAAGAATGGTGCTCCAGAACTGCAGGATCCTAAACTTGATTAATTATTTATTAATTATTTTGCAGCTATAGGTTCAAGTGACTAAAGGCCATGGGATATCTGCACAAACCCTGGTGGAGGGGACACCTTATTGCTTTCCACGACTCCCTGACAAGAGGTTGTATCCAGGTGGGGGGCAGTGTCTTCTCCCACGTAGGACGTGACAGGATGAGACAAAACGGCCTTAAGTTGTGCCAGGGGAGGTTTGGGTTGGATATTAGAGAAAATTTCTTCATGGAAAGGGTTGTCAAGAACTGGCAGAAGCTTCCCAAGGAAGTGGTGGAGTCACAGCCCCTGGAACTGTTCAGAACCCCTGTGGATGTGGCACTTGGGGACTTTGGTTTAGTGGTGAATATGGTGGCCATGGGTTGGCAGATGGACTTGATGACCTTAAAGGTCTTTTCCAGCCTTAAAGATCTGATAATTCTTCCCTTGGATGAGTTGAGAGACCAATCTCTGAGCAGGGGGTAAGTCCTAGAAACTAAATGTGTCTTTTGCTGGAGGGGGAGATTATTCGACCTTGAGGGACCTGAGGTGACTGTTCACAGTCCCAAACATGACATGCCCATGGCAAGGGGTTGGAATTAGATGATCTTTAAGGTCCTTTCCAACCCAAGACATTCTCTAATTCTATGATTCTCTAATTCTAAGATTTTATTATTCTACTTTTTTCTTTCCAGTGCAAAGTGTCATTACTTCTGTTAACTCGATGAGCCGTGAGTGTGCACGGGAGCTGACCTTGCTCTGAGACTTAGTTATGAAGGTTAAATTCCTCCATCCAGCCCATGAAATATTAATAGGTTTTTTTTTTCTCACTATTTCCTTACCATTCTGCATCTTGTACAGAAAGAAAAAAGGTTCAGGACTTAAACTTGCCCTTGTTTAAAATGGAATAAACAGAGAATGAAGTCAGGAGGTTTATTTTAACCTCCCTGGTTACCTCTGTGCAGCTGAAATGGTGGGAAAGGATATAAAAACCCTCCAGAATCTGCTCCAGCACTTGGGAGAAGTGGTTTAATGGACTCAGTCCAGGCTGCTTTGGCTGCTGGAGGTGGGGCACGTACTAATTGCAATCCATCAGCTTCAAGTCCATGAAAGCAAATCCACCTTCAGCACGTTAAACTGATATTTCAGGATGCTGGAAAACAGTATTTTCCACTTGTTTCTAGGCTGTGGGTATATTGGGACCCCTGTTCAGGGCTGCCCAGACCCCAGAACAGCAGGGACAACAACAGAACAATCCCACACCCCATTCTAGTCCAGAGCTTTCCTGCTCCTGCAGCAACTGGGATGCTTCAACTCCTTCATCATTGACATTCCCAGCGACTCCTTTCCCTGCTCATTCCACATTCATGCCGAGTTGCTTCCTTTCAAAACTCATTAGTGGCATTTATCCTCATTTAAATGAGGAGAAGCCACATAGGTAAGATATACAGATGGCACATTGTCTGTGGAGAATCGTTAAAACTTGGAGGAGATCAAAAAACAAAGAAGGATATTTTGCTGAGGAGATAAAAACTCCTGCAGCAAATTATCTGTGGGAGAAAGAAAGACAAAGGTCTGCTGGAAGGCAGGGCTGGCTCTTGGGAAGGAGTCAGGCATCCTCTGGAGGAGCAGAGGGGAATGTGGAGAGAGAATTTCACCTCTCAAAATAGCAAGAAAGGAAAAAAACAGAACAAAGTGATGAAAGAGGTGGGAAGGCAAGAGTGAGCTGATGAGCTGGAAACAGAGGACCTGTGGGAAAGGAAGTGTTGCTCAAAGAGCAAAGTTAGATGCGGGACGTAGAAGTGTCCCCAGAGCTCAAATCCTGCAGTCTTGGCCACATCCTGGCTCAATGTCCAAGCAAAGACAGGAGATGCATCAGCAATTCGCTTCTTCAGGCATGGCCAGGGATTGTGGACCGTTCTCCAAGGAATGCTGCTTCATGACCAGAAACCTTCTCATTTACAGCATAAATGGAACACGTTTCCACACGTTCCTTGCTTCATCTTTGCCTTTCACACTGATGTTATTTTTCCTTTCTGGGTGTTTAACCCCTTGGCCCTCCCTGAAGTTTGGGAGGTGAATTAGTGATTAACTCCCACCAGTGAGGAAGCACGGAGGATTTTCCCAGCAATATGACCCAGGGTGTCCTGTAACATCCATACCATGTAGGATTTCCCATGACCTGAAGCATCCCACAGATTTTGACCTGTTTTCCCTTGCATATTTATTTCGGCCTTAGATTCAAAGCCTTAATTTATGTAGCACAAATGTACCTGTGGTATCTTATAATGACTAGTTTGTCTACAAAGGCTCAACCCAAACCCCAGCGCTGTGCCAGCCACTAAGAACAACATCAACCCTATTCCAGCTGAAACCAGGACAGCAAGGCACACTTGGTCCATGTTTGAAGCTTCTGGGTATTGTCAGGAAGTCTACAGATTTATTGGGTTAAATTGGGTCCAGCTGTGGCAAAAGAAACTAACTTAATAGAATTATATAACCAAAGAGTCAGAGAATGGTTTATGTTGGAAGGGACCTTAAGGATTATCTCATTCCAACCCCAGAGACACCTTCCCCTAGACCAGGTTGTTCAATTTGACCTTCAACACTTGCAAAGAGGGTAGTTTTAGGTTGGATACAGAGAAGAAATTCTTCCCTATGAGAGTGGTGAAGCTGTGGAAGAGCATTCCCGGGGAAGCTGTGGATGCCCCTTCCTGTAGCAGCCAAGCAACTCAGAGCCACCGAACGTGTCCCACCACTGGGAACAGACAATTCCTGTGTTAAGCAGAAATTATCAGTTTGGCAGCAGAGTTTCCTCTAGAAATGGTCACATTAGTCTTTCAAAGCCTTAAAAACGTACAGAAGCACTAACAGCATCCTGGAATAAAAAATACAATTACTATTTGGTTTTATGGCGTTCCCCCGGGCAGAGAATATAAAGAAAAGCATCCTGCAATTAAAAGGGATCTGTAAAATGAGTTCTTGACCCACAAGCTACACCCAAACAACTGCTGTCATCTGTCAGCAACTAATAAAACCCTTCTGCTCTCACCTCAGTGACTCATTTAGAAAGACATGGAGCTACTGGAGAGGATCCAGCAATGATGAGGGGTCTGGAGCCTCTTTCTTGTGAGGAAAGGCTGTGGGAGCTGGGCATGTTTAGTCTGGAGAAGACTGAGAGGGAATCTCACCAATCCATATAAATATCTCAAAGAGGTGCCACGAGGATGGTGCCACATTTTTTTCAGGGGTACCCAGGGATAGGACAAGGAGCAATGGCCATGAACTAAAACACAACAAGTTCCACCTCACCATGAGGGTGGAGGAGCACTGGAACAGCTGCCCAGGGAGGGTGTGGAGTCTCCCTCTCTGGAGACATTCCAAACCTCCCTGGACACTTCCCTGTGTGACCAACTCCAGGTGACCCTGCCTTGGCAGGGGGGTTGGACTGGATGATCTCCAGAGGTCCCTTCTGACCCTAAATAATCCTTGATTCTGTGATTTCAGACTGTTTGGGGACAAAAGCTGTTCAATCCCTCTGGGATTCTGCTTGTGCTTTAAAACATGTTTTTCCTGGAGGCTCCTCCTCACACCCAGCCCTGACTGCCCTCACTCGCTCTGTATTCTTGTCTGTTCTCTGCAGTTTAGTCTCTGTCATTTCTATTCTCCCACTGTTCAGCTGCAGGTCCCTGTTATCTCTTCAATTGTTTGCAAGAACACTGTTTAAATGATGGGCAGAATTAGCAAAGGATCATTCCTCCCCTGGAGTGAAGCCAATTTTATTGGAGTTGTTCCAGCCTGGATGAAGCTTGGAGCAACCTGGGCTAGTGGAAGGTGTCACTGCCCATGGCAGGGGCTTGGAGCTGGATGATCTTTAAGGTCCCTTCCAGCCCAAACTGGTCTATGTTTCCATGATTCCAGCAGTCAGACGCATCACCATTCCCAACATCTGCCTGAGGAAGCTGGGAAGGGTGAGTAAGAGCTGCCTTCTTACCCTAATTTTTTTAAAAATGCCACATTTGTGTATTAATGGGCATTGTTTTCCTGATTCCAGGTGAGCTTGGAACACCCAGCTGGACCAGCAGGAATTACAGACTGAAGAGCTGATGCATCCTGGTTATTCGTTGTCCAATGAACACAGCTCAGCATTTCCCAAATTCCTGCAGTGCAGTTTTTATAGTTGTAAAGGAGAAAGCTGAGGCAGAGGGAGGCTTAAAAAAGGCTTCAGAAGTGATACATGGAATAAGGAAAAAGAGGATTTTTCTCTTTGGTTTTGTGGACTTATAAATTCCTTATCCTTCTTGTTCTGGGATTTCCATCAGGTTTTCCAGCTCTAGAATCCCTGACCATAACAGGTCCTACCTCAGCCATGAGACTGTTTTGAAACCCAAGGGATGCTACGACTCAGATTAATGATCCAGAGAGCCTCTTGACCTGATTCAATTCACTCTGGCTTCACATTTTCCAGCTGTTTTCTCCAGGCACGTGGGTGAGAGGCATCCTTTAAAAACCCCAGCTCAGGTTTCTGAGCAATCCCATGTCTCCAACAATTGGAGTTTATAATAAAGATCCATGTAAATACTCTGGGCTTGGCAGTAAATACTTAACTGAACATACACCAAAGCACATTTAGTGGCAGAGGGAGAGTGTGTTGTGTCCAGGGAAGTCTGGTTATTAGGGGAATTTTCATGGCATTGAGAAAGGCCAAACTGAAACACAAGAGCTCTCCATGCCTTGTGCTAAGGGGTCATTTTCTCCTGCAGAACTCTGAGGAAAGAGGTGTCTGTGCAGAGGAGTCAAGTTATTTTACCCTCTTTTATAACCAATAATCAGCTATAACCAGCAATCAGCTCAGCAGCCTTGTCATCCTCTGTCACTCACTCTGCCCACATCCAGCTGGAACCATCAACTCCAGCTTCCAGCTTTTCCCAAGTGCAGAAAGGTGAAATCAGTCAGAGAGAATCTGGGAAGAAACTCTAGAAGAGGTTTTGTAATCAGGGAAGAAAACTGCTCAGCATTATTAGCAGGATGCACCTTTCACATACGGTCATATTACAGTATGGAATGTGTATTGGCACAGAGGATTTGCAAAGTCCAGCTGTTTGCAAGATCCAGCTGTTTGCAAGCCAGGTACTTGGAATGACGTCAGCCACAAACATTCAAAAATCAGGAGATAAGGTTAAAAATGACAGGAATTAAACAATGCAGTGTGAGTTCATTTATTAATGACTGCAGGACATGGTGTTTTCATTCAATTCTGTGCCTGGAGGACATCGAGGGAAGGCCAAGTAGTTCCTCCTTCAGTTCCAAAACACTTTAATTTGGGACAGTCATCCATGTGGCAAAAGGTCTGTCACCAGGAATCACATCAATCAGGACACTGAGGGTGGCAAAAGCCACCAGTCCTGTGACCCCACAAATTGCAATTAGATCCCAACTCTGGAATGATTTCATAGTTAAAATATATCATAGGTCATTTTTATGAAAGATTAGTAATCAGTCCAACTCTTCCAGAGAATTCATTGACCTTTTAGGGCACCCAAGGTGACCTAAGAAGATATTCCAGTGGGGATTCAAAACATGAGGGGATATTTCCCCTCAGAGGTTCAGATCTAGGAATGTCTATCTCTGTAAAAATTGTATTTATTTTTCTGTGATTTAAAAGCTACAAGTACAATCACACAATGGTTTGGGTTGGAAGGGACCTTTAAGACCATCCCATTCCAACTCCCTGCCACGGTCAGGAACACCTTCCACTAGACCAGGTTGTCAGAGCTCCATCCAGCTCCAACGGGGAGGAAAAATTGCATTTCCTGCCTTACAGTCACAGGAACAAAGCACGTTTAATCAAAGATTATGACCACTTTTATTGAAAATTAGTTTGGGCCATTTCCACTCTATTCCATCTGTAATTAGGGAGATAAGGGAGATGGGATTTGGCAGGGAGACACAAAGTCTCAGTCCAATAACTCTGCCACTCAGGGTACGGAGATGCCGTCACCTCCTTGGCTAAGAACTGAGTCTTCCTGTGAGCCATTTTTAGCACTCGGTATTAAGGGTTCCTGAGCTGCCCTAAAGCCACTGGGAGAGGCTGAAATGTGCATCCCCCACCTCAAACCCAGCACTGCTGAGAGACTTTGATAAAAATATTTGCTGTAGAGCGAGAAAAACAGCCCACTGTCACCTTTTTCCCATCCAGGTGACACAATTTACAAACCAGGACTAAGAACTGCCAGATTTCCAACTAAACCTTTCCACTGCTCAGAACACTTGGGAGGGACAAGCATTGTTTCCTCACTGGGCAAAATGTGCTTCAGACTTCTGGGGCTGCAGGAGCCAAGGGAGGCACCCAAGGACTGGTCAGTGCAGTTTGGGGCATTAAATGTGGTTGGTGACAAGGCTGGCATTGGAAGGAAGGGGGTGTTGTAACCAGGGCTGTGTCTTGGGCACTCTGATGGTCCAAGTCCATCTGTCTTGTGTTGATAACTCAAAAGCAGGAAGAAATGGTAGATGCCACCCATGTTTCCTTGTGAGACACCACCTGTAGCACCAAATCCAGCTCTGGGGTCCTCAGAATAAGAAGGAAGTGGAGCTTCTGGACAAGTCCAGAGCAAGCCAAGGAGATATTCCGAGGGCTGGAGCCCTTCTGCTCTGGAGACAGGCTGGGAGAGCTGGGGGTGTTCACCTGGAGAAGAGAAGGATCCAGGGAGAACTTAGAACCCCTTCCAGTGCCTAAAGGGGCTCCAGGAGAGCTGGAGAGGGACTTGGGACAAGGGGTGGAGGGACAGGAGACAGAGAATGGCTTCCCACTGCCAGAGGGCAGGAATAGATGGGATATTGGGAAGAAATTCTTCCCTGTGAGGGTGGGGAGACCCTGGCACAGGTTGCCCAGAGAAGCTGTGGCTGCCCCATTCCTGGAAATGTCCAAGCCCAGGTTGGACAGGACTTAGGGCAAGCTGGGCTGGTGGAAGGTGTCCCTGCCCATGGCAGGGGGTTGGAATTAGAGGATCTTTGAGATCCACTCCAAACCAAACCACACTTTGTTTCTATGATTCCATAATTCCCTGATGGGAGCCACCACTGCACACTCTTCATCTACAGAGGAAAAATAATCTTCACATCAAACCCACGACAGCAGCAAACCCTCCATGGATGGAGGTTCTGGTCAGACAAAACAGTCCCATCAACCCCATGGTCCTAAAAGTGTCATCCAGACCTGAAGAACCTCTGTTGTGGTTGAGATCTGCTGCTGGTGGTGTCTGAAGGCAACAACAAACCCAACTTGGCCTAAGCTGTGTCCATAGAAAAATCCTTTCCACCCTGGCAAAAGAATAGTATTTAGGTGGAATTTTTGTATAATTTTAGGTGTGCAGTCCTTGAAAGAACTTCCTGGCTCTTCTCAGCTCTTCACATCAGCCTTATCAGGGCGTAACTCTTTGACGTTTATCTTTTATTTGCCCAATATCTGAGCAGCCCCTGAGCTGAGCCCGATGGCAGAGCATCAACACGGAGGATTTCTAGAGCACAAAACATCACCCTCTGCTCTGCCTGGTCCGAGCCTTGTCTGAGCTGGAAAATTTACAATAAAGCTGTTGGATTGTCCCTTTTTAAGATTATTTGCAGAGGCACATTTCCTCCGAAAATCTTGGCAGAGCTCCTAAAGCCAGGCTTCCTTGAGGAACATCAAAGAATTGACTAAGCATAAAAGTTGTTAAGCCTTTCAGACTCTCTTTGGTCGTTGAGTTTACGCTCTCCTGCCATTTGGGTTTTTATGGGCAAATGCACAGACAGCATAAACTCCTCGTGATATTTCCAAGTGGAAAACCAGACTGAGATCGTCTTGGAGCGTTTCATAAAGGGATGGTGTGGAAATGGGGCATCATTTGCTGACTGCACAAGTAATTAAATACGCAGAAAAGATGTAACTCTCTCTAAAACTGATCACAATTATCCATTATTCTGCTCTCGCTTTAATGGGTGTTTATACTAAAAGCCTGTCTGAAGTTTTAACTGGAGTGCTGTGAGTGACATCCACATAATGAAATGCAGTGATTTAATATCCTTGAAGTTCCTGTTCCCAGAATGATCCCAATGTGCTCTGTATTTTTTTAACAGCCCTGAACAATGGAATTCAAAATATTGGGTTTCCCTTTACATGTCTCCCTTTCGTTACTCTGCCTTAATGAACTATGAAGTCATGATCAGACTTGGAGAGGAAGGCAAATACTCATTTTAGAATATCAGAGCAAATTCTTTGTCTCTTGAAAAGCTCTCTCTTCTGAAACTTTACCCTCTCAAATAAGGTACTTAATTTCATTTATTTGGAAGGTCTCAATGCTTAAAGCAGAGCTACAAAGGCCTTCAGAGGAGGATTCATCTCTGTGCCTTATCTGCAAAGTTTTTAAGAGAAAACACCATCTGGAAGTGCCTGTTTCTCTCTACCAACTACAGAAGGAGCTTAAACACTTACCTAAAATGAGTCATTAATTTAGGGTTGTTAATTTAACTGAGATGGACTCAGCTCTCAGAGTTTAGGATTATATAGTCTTAGCTGCCTATAGGGTAAGGCACTGCCCCCCATTTGTCCATCATAAGCACAATTTTGTGAGTTTATCACAGAATCAGAGAATGGTTTGGGTTGGAAGGGACCTTGAAGACCATCTCATTCCATCCTATTCCATGGGCAGGAACATCTTCCACTAGACCAGCCCATCCAACCTGACCTTGAATGATTCCAGGGATGAGTTTGCCTGGAGCTGATCTATAAAGGCACCTCCCTTGATTCAAAATAGAAAAATCCATCACTTTTCTCTATATAAACAGTCATTTCTACCCATATTTTTAAATGTTTGTCCTGTTTGATATTGGAGTTTTTTTAACCTTGTTTCCCTCCCGTGGCTCTTGTTACACGCCTCTCTGCTGGATTAAAGAGCTGTTAGCAACTGTGTTGTTTTTTTAGCTTTTCCCCTTTTGAAAGGCTTTATTCACCTAATCAAATCACCCTCACTTATTTTGTTCAGCTAAACAGATGGAACAGGCTCCACATAAAATCAGAAATAAACAGGAATGGCAACCTTAAAACAAAGTAGATTTCTCCCAGCTTTGAGAGATCAGCTTTAGATGGTAAAAAGTTCTCCATGTGCTCCCTATTCTCACATCAAATAAATAAATAAATGGGATTCTGGAGGTATCTGAGTAGTGGTGGGATGCATTTCTACTTGTTTTCTTAGGGGAAGCTGCAGTCCCTGAAAGTGGACTGTAACTAGAAATAAGGAAAAATATTGGCAAAAAAAAAGACTTTCTAGTGCAAATTTCCCACATCCCATTCTGGCCTTGATAAACCAGTAACAACCAAGGTTGGTTCATGGCTGTGGGAGGAGGACCAAGGCTGGAGGTGAATCCCAGGGTGAGATTTCTATGTGTGATTGAGTGAAGAGGGCAAGGATAAAGCTTAGTCAGGAATAACTTCCCAAAGACAATTTAGGAACTGTCTGAATTCCATGCTCTTTGTTCTCAAAGTGCTCCAATCACTACAACAACTCTGTATCTCTGAATATTCCTTAAAAGATTTGGTGGAACAGTCTAGGGAAATATAATTATTTTGATTTTTTTTTTGCAGTTAAAATGTCAATATTTAAAATTTCCAAACCTTTCTGAATGCTCAGAAGGGAATATTTCCACTTTGAAAACACCATTGGAAAGAAACACACATTCATTTTACTGGAATATGAGCAGTTTGAAAATAAAACTGAAATTACAGTTTCCTTTATTCTTAAGCATCATTCCATAGTTCCTTTATCTTGGCCTTTGTCAAGGTAGGGGAGAAACTGGTCACAAGGTCCTAAGGAAGTTTAGAACACATATTTGGAAAAATATTTTCATGGAAAAGATTGTAAAGCATTGGAAGAGGCTGCTCAGGGAAGTGGTAGAGTCACCATCCCTGGAAGTGTTAACATACAGACATGGCACTTGAGAGCAGAGTTTAATGGTGAACATGGTGGTGGTGGTGGTTGGATTTGCTGATCTCAAAGATCTTCTCCAACCTTAAAAAAGTCATGATTCCATGATAAGAAGGATATTTTTCAGGCTTTGAAATCCCCCTGCACATCTGCAGCATCACATTCAATGCTGATGTTGCATCAGTAGCCCTGAAGCCAAGTGGCTTTTTCCCAAACTGTGGACTTGTCCCCATGGACTCCTTCCTTTCTCTTCCTGCCTGCTGAATTCCCAGGCAGAAGGACCCAAGAAGGGTCAGGCAGAACCTTGAAACACAGCCCTGTCCATCTCCTTGGAGTGCAGGGACTTGAGAAAGGAGCCAGAGAAGGAATGCTCAGTGTTTTAAGCCTGTCCCTCCTTCTCCAGGTACATTACAGGATTATGGAGCTCTCAGTCATGTATTCTGAAGTTTATTAATGGAACTGGCATGTAATAAGATAGTCTAAATATTTCAGTTGTGATAACCTTCACCTTCTCTCCCTCCAGTATCTCACTATTACATTTCACTGTGTTCCTAAGGAGGCTTAGTCTGCTTGTTACAGCTGGATAATTCTTTTATCACTCCAAGGCTTTCTACTGGATCTCTCTCTCTCTCTAAATCTTCCTCCTTAATCATTCTCACAAAGTCTTTCTTTTTTTATTCTTAGTTTGGAGCCAGAAGTTCACCCACCAGGCCCCGGCAATTCCCAGCACAGCCCTCACTCCTTGTCAATCATTCTCCCTCAGAGCTGGGAGTGAGAATCAGAGATTCAGGGAATAGTTCAGGTTAGAAAAGCCCTTTAAGATCATCAAATCCTGCTGTTATCCCAGCACTGTCACAGCCATCACTAAACCATGACCACAAGTGACATATCCACACACCTTTTACATCCCTCCAAGGTTGGTGACTCCACCACTGCCTTGGGCAGCTGTGCCAGGGCTGGGCAACCCTTTTGGGAGAAGAGATTGTTCAGTATGCCCAATCTAAACCTACTCTGACTCACCTTGAGGACACTTCATTTTGTCTTGTCACTTGCTACCTGAGAGACCAACCCCCAGCTGACTGCACCCTCCTTTCAGGGAGATGTAGAAGGTGATAAAGTGGCCCCTGAGCCTCCTTTTTTTCCAGGCTAACAATTCCCAGCCCTCTCTGACATTCCCCGTAAGACTTTTCCTCCAGACCCTTCAACAGCTTTGTTGCCCTTCTCTGGACACTTTCCAGCACTTCCATGTCTTGGATTTTTTATTGTCTTTTAGTGAAGTTGAATCATAGAGCATTCTAAATCAGAAAGGACACAAAAGGGTCGTCAAGTCCATCTCCTGGCCCTGCACAGGACAACCCCAAAAATCCTACCATGTGCCTGAGAACATTGTCCAAATGTTTCTTGACCTCTGTCAGGGTTGAGGTCACGACCACTTAATGTGCCCCAATGTGTTAACCACCAGTGTTAAAAGTTTGGGACTTATGGATGGAAGTGGGGGCAGAATGATGGAAGTTGGCTTTGTAAAGGTCAATCCATCAGTATTTGGAGAGGTTGTCACTTTGGATAGCCTTTAGTTGCTATGGGTGGATGGATGGATGGATGGATGGATGGATGGATGGATGGATGGATGGATGGATGGATGGATGGATGGATGGATGGAGCTACTGTTTATTCTCAAGACTGAGATGTGCAAACAAATATTGACAATATTCCAGCTTCTGCCCTTCCTGGTTTCTGACCTGTGGGCAGTGAAAGGAAATGGTTCAGAGGAAAAGGCTGTTCCCTCTCACAGAGGGTTGAGAAAGGCCAATCTCAAGCACTTCTATTTCTGACATCTGCATGCAGATGATTAGAAAGCCAGGCTTGTTGAGTCTCCTCAAGAAATTTAAGGTGGCTCCATTAGCTAAGGAATCCAAGACAGATGACCTCGAGCAGCAGCCAAGATCCCTGAGCATTCCCTGCCTTTGGATATCCTTTTTTCTTAGATTACATTCCAGCTGTGACCTGACCTGTCATGATAAAACCTGAGCTCCTCTCCAGCAAGCTGCAAATATTTCCATGTTCCACACAGTTAATTCTTCTATTTCTCTTCCT
Organism: Thripadectes ignobilis; assembly: GCA_035584755.1. Lineage (NCBI taxonomy): Eukaryota > Metazoa > Chordata > Aves > Passeriformes > Furnariidae > Thripadectes > Thripadectes ignobilis. Next base: position 149,122,947 of record JAWMRC010000078.1, read on the forward strand.
CTGATTCCTTCAGGAATTACAGAAACAGAATCCTAGAATATCCTGAGTTGGAAGAGATCCACGATGTCACCAAGCCCTGTGCAGGACAACCCCAAGAATTCAGACATTGCCTTAGTTATTGTCTAATTCCTCCAACAATGTGACAGGCTCAAGAGAATGGATTCAAAGCTTTGAATGCAGAGTTGAGGGGCTTTTTGCTGGTGTGGTGGGCATCTTGGAGGCATGGAAAAAGCCTGGAAATTTCCCAGGGATGACATCCAGCTGGGGCTTCTGCAGCTTTGTGATGGTTCCCGACATCATAAAAACTGTAGTGAATCATTAGCCCACATATTCAATGTCAGAGAAGAGTGTTCAGCTCTTGTTTTTGAATTCTGCCCTCCCACTGTATCTGAAGTTTTCTTAAGCCACCCTAGTTTTCTCTTCCTATAATGCAGCCTTTGTTCTGGCTCAAAGAGTTTATTTTCCACCACAGATTTTCCAGATTTGACAAACCTCCTGTCATGACACTGAAATAGCTCCCCTTCCTTCTGTCCCTCTGGAGAACTATGGTCTTGGTGGTTCAATCACAGACTTCTTTCTTTCCTTCATCCTCACTGTCAAGGATCTCCTGGTTTGGCTCATCAAGTTATGCCCACACATGCGTGCCTTAGAACCAGACAATGGTTTGGGTTGGAAAGGACCTTCAAGATCATCTAGATCTGCCATGGATGGGGACACCTTCCACTAGACCAGGCTGCTTCATCCCATCTGGCCTTGAGCACTTCTAGGGATGAGACAGCCACAGATTCTAGGGGTAAACTCTTCCAATACCTCAGCATCCTCACAGGGAAGAATTTTTTCCTAAATTCCAGTCTAAATCTACTCTCTTCCAGTTTGAAGCCATTGCCCCTTGTCCTGTCACTTCAGGCCCTTGTCAATAGTCTCTTTCCATCTTTCCTGTAGCTCCCTTCAGGTACTGGAAGGTCACAATGAGGTCATCCCAAAGCCTTCTCCTCTCCTGGCTGAACAATCCCAGCTGTCCCAGCTTTTCTCACAGCAGAGCTGCTCCATCCCTCTGATCATCTTCTTGTCCTCCTCCAGAATTGCTCCAACAACTCCATGTCCTTCCTGTGCCGGGGACCCCAGAGCCACGTGGGGTGTCATGTTGTGTTTGGGAATTGGCACATCCCAATGGCCCAGAAAGAGAGAAGTAATTCCCATGAGTGCAGGTTGCCTGGAGAACATCATGACAGACACGCCAGCAAACATCTGCAGCTTCTTATCACTGTCCCACATGTGAGAGAGGTGCAGTCAGGACTGCAAGGAGTGCCAGGCAAAGAAGTTTGACTGCAATTTTTCCCCTGAAAACATTGGATTGACAAGATCCATGCAGAGCAGGAAAGCTTCAAAATAATGATGGTGAAGGGCTGCAAATTAGCTGCATTTTTGTGGGAAAAAGAACAGGGGGATAATTTTCTCACCTGTCAATCAATGAAATCATCTGGATGGCCTGAAAAAGAAAACCACCTAAAAACAGTATTCCCAAAGACAGAAGAATGCAAATGATCATTAATTGACCCGTGTAGGTGCCAGAACATGAAGAACCTCATGAGGGAGAGTTCCAAACAAGGTGGTTTTGATGCTGAGGACGTATTTGAAGTGAAACACATCTGTTTGTGTTTGTGTGCACGCACAAGGAACGTGTGTTTCTGCAAATGATCATTTTCCAGTTAGCAATCAAAAAAGGCTGGAATAGAAAAGGCTGGAATGCTGTTTTGATGCCAGGACTCCAGGCTGGTGATTTCTGACAACGCAATGTTCATTTGGCTGAATCCCTCTAATTGCTGTTCAGCAACACAAATAATTGTCCTGGGGGAGGAAGTCGTCCCCCTTAACTCTTTGTTTTCCCAAATCAATTGTGCTCATCCATTCAGGATATGGATTTTGCTCCAAGCCTTTGCTCAGAGCCCTCCAGGAAGGTTGGTAGACCAGCATATTTGATGGAGTTCTGGAAAACAACCCCCCACCCCAGACAGGCGTGTTCTTGCCATCAACATGTTCTGCACCCACCTTTTGTCAACAGCTGACAAGGAACCCAAAATACCATTCAATTAAAGTCCTCTGCTTAAAACATGATAAAGAATTCAGCCCTTCACTGGAAAGTTTGAAATAACAAGCCTGGGAACAGAAAAAAGACCTAAGACATCACTCTGACCCCCTCAGGATCAACCCACAGGGACCTTCACTCTCCACTCCACAGCCCCGGATCCATAAGATGATGGTTTTTTTCTCTTCCCCACATCAAAACTGGAGGTTTAATTGTATTTTTTTGTTCAGGCTGCAAAGCCACCAAAATGCAAACCTTCAAATGACTGAGTGTTTTGACACTCAGAGTTTAAAACAAAAGTAAAAAGCTGTGTGTCTAAACAGAGACCAATTATCTATGAGTCATTCTCCAGTTGAGGGGTGGGGAACTCATGGCTCAGTGGACTGTGCTGCCAGATTAGTTCACATTAAATTAGATATTAGGAAGAAATTCCACCCTGTGAGGGTGGGGAAGCCCTGGCACAGGTTCCCCAGAGTTGCCCCATCCCTGGAAGAGTCCAAGGCCAGGTTGGATGTTGCTTGGAGCAACCTGGGGTAGCAGAAGATGCCCCTGCCCATGGAGGGGGGAGTTGAAACCAGATCATATTTAAGATGAGTTCCAACCCAACCCATTCCATTTTTCTATTTTTTCTGCTCACACTGGGACTCAGAAACGTCCCTATGGGATTACAGTTCATCCCACTCTCTCCATAATTTACTTCTCTGGGATTTTAACTTGAGTTTGCCTGTTTTCCTGGTAAATGGATCAGCTCCATTAGGTTGACTCAGAGCTGCTGACAGGTACGTTATTTTTTAACAACTACAGCGTTCCAAATGCCAATCCTTCACACCAGAGACCCACAAAACATATTCTGGCAGGTAAATAGGCACTTGATTGACATTGTGATGTAATTTAAAAACAGACATATTACTTTGTAAAGTCTTCCCCAAACTTTAGTTTTCGATGCAAATTTCTGCAAGTATCTCTTCGTGCCAGCAGGGTTTGCTGAGAGCTGTAGGAAAAGATTTCACTGAGAAAACTCAAGTTCAAGTTCACTTGCCAGGCCTGCAGAGCTCACTCAGTAAATAATCTTTTAAAGTTTTAAAAGTGTTGTGTTTGATGGAATATATCATGAGTAGCCTGGAGAAAACAGGTAAGGGTTAATTGCTCTGTTTTCTCCAGTGTGATGGTGAGAGGTGAGCAGGAGGAAGAATCAGAAGAAGCAAAACCAGCTGGTTCTTTATTTGTTTGGTCAAAGGTTGGACTTGATCTCAGAGGTCTTTTCCAACTTTAGTGATTCTACGACTCAAAGTGTAATTAGGCTGTGACAGGATAGGATTAATGTTAAATCTTTTTAGTGGAGCTCAGGGAATAAATGGATAGCTCCTGGAAGATAAATCCATCAAAGGCTGCTAGGACACAGGGAGTATCTCTGGAAGTTTCCAGGATAAAAAATGACTGAACTGTGGGAAACTAGAAGGAAAAAAATCTTCCTGTTATCACTCTTGTACTTATTCTCTTCCCATTCTTGGACTCTTGGTTTTGGACAGAGACAGCAGAGCAGTTCAGTGACTCTTTATCTGACAAAGTATGGCTGGTTTTATGTTTTTGAGTGTGTAAGGGACATAAAACGAAGCCATACAAAAATTATGTGATGGAAGAGAACCAAAGTGAAGAAGAGAAAGAAGACTGAAGAACATGAGCAGTAAAATCATCAGAGCAAACACGAAGCTCCAGGACCCATCTGTATCAGGGTTGGAAGGGTCAGCAAATCTCCTAGATGGTTGTTCATCCTGATCCTCCTACATCATTGGGGTGTCTGACCATTGAACTGGATCCAGGTCACCAGCCCTGCCAGTGGGTCACTGGTGCCTGAGCAGGAGATGACAGCTCATCATTCCTTTGACATCTCCCTCAGGATGTGCCGCTTCCTCTGGATCTGCCATTCCCAGGCCTGAAGGAAACAACTGACTCTTGGAGGTCCACTTTGAGTGTGTCACTGTACTACCAGGAGCTACAGGGTCAATGGACTCAATAACCAAATCCCTTGCTGACTGAAAGACCCTTTTCCAGCTGCTGAAAATTGACCTACGAGTCAGAAGATCAGCTTTTTATTCCCATTCCCAGCTTTATTGCCCTCAGTAACTCTGCACAAATCCTTTTTTTCCTCCACATCTCCATGTTTTATTATCTCCATTACTTCTCTTAAGTGAATTTTCGGCCCTTCATGACCAGTTTTTCCCTGGTCAGAACAACCCTAGGAATGAGAAAGACCAACCTTGAAAATCTTGGTCTAGTGGGAAGTGTCCCTTCCCATAGCAGGAGTGGATAGGATTTTTTAGGTCCATTCCATGATCTTCAAGGTCCATTCCAAACCCTTAACATTCTATGCTTCTATGATTCTTAAGAACAGTTCAAATTTAGCCTGTTAAAGGAAAAAGAACATGATTCCCACTGACTTCTAGTGATGGTCTTGTAGAAGAGCAATATTTAGGACACCCTCTAGAAAGGAGAAGTGCTCAGGTGTTCAGTGGATGCCACAAGAGTCACAAGGATCTTGTCTCAAGTCCATGAAGGTGAACAGCCCAGCCAGACTGTTCATGACTCCCCATATTCCTGCCATGCTGGTGACACCTGCCATGAACCTGGAGTGGGAACTCTTTGTTGGCCAAGGCATGTCTTCTCACTTCTCAAGAAGAAAGAGTAATTTTAAAACAACAAAACTAATGCTCTCATGCACATGGTGGGATTTTTGGGGCTGTCCTGTGTAGGACTAATTTAGACTTGTATGATCCTTGTTGGTCCCTTCCACCTGTGGATATTATTTGATATTAAAAAAGTGAAGTTGCAACTTCTTGTCCACATCCACCCACCCTGGGTGATCTCATTGCCACAAGAACTTTAGCATGGACACCTGGAGCTCTTCTGTCCATGGTGGTGTCAGTGGTCCCAGTGCTGGGGTCAATATGGGGGGACCACATGGTCACTGGGGCAGGGGGAAAACGAGCTCTGCTGAGGAGGATGGTGCTACTGGCCGAGGTGACCAGTGTAACTTCAGGTTGGGGTTTCTGTTTCCCTGAGAAGGAAGAAGATCCCTTGTACTTAAAATCGTAGAATTATGGAATCATTTAGGTTGGACAAGTCTTCTAAGACCATTGAGTCCAACTATTCCCCCAGCACTGCCAAGGCCACCACTAAACCCTGTCCCCAAGTGTCACATTTACACATCTTTAAAATCCCTCCATGGTTGGTGACTCCATCTCTGCCCTGGACAGGTTCTTCCAGTGCCTGACAACCCTTTTGATGAAGAAGTTTTCCCTGATATCCAACCTAAACCTTGTCTGGTGAGACTTGAAGCCATTTCTTCTTTTCACGTATCTGTAGAGTCAGAAGGTCTCTACAAATTCCCTGTTTCTCCTTTGAAATCCTTTCCCATTCCCTTGATTTTACTGGATTTTGCTCCACTGGCCTCACAGATCTCCTGGAAATGTTGGCATTGCAGCTCCATGTGGATCCCCAGGAGCAGAAAGGAGCTGTAGATGGAACTGATCCCTCTGCCATGGAAAAAGCAGTGGGTAAGGACAGGTTTGGAATGATTTGTTCCAAGAACCTGGTGGCTGCTGTCCCAGGCCAAGTGGCCAAGACCCCTGGGATTTCTTCAAAGCACTAACATAGCACATGATGTTGAGTGGGTGCCAGGATCAATTTATCCCAGAAAACACACACCTGATAGGGATCTGAAATCATTTTGCATTTGAGTAAGAAGGGCTTTTCCTTCAGATTTGTTTAAAAATGTGGCCCCAGATCAGCTTTTGTAAGAAATGAGGGTTTTTTCCTATTTGTCTGAGCCTTGTGTTTGTCTATCACTGCCTAAAATTCCTGGAAACCCAGTGAAGCAGTTTCCAAAAAAATTTCACAGCACCGGAGATATTAAACATAGAAATCCCGGGACATTTTAGAAGAGAAAAGGGACAACTGAATTTTGATCCTCACTAAAGCAAATATTGTTAAGCAAAGCCTTTGTTACCCACCAGAAAGTCCAAAAAAGGAAAGAGCGAAGACATCCCAGCTTGAGCAGCTCTACGAAAATGGAGCTGGAGAAGGGTCTGGAGCACCAGGAGAGGCTGAGGGATCTGGAGGGGCTCAGCCTGGAGAAAAGGAGGCTCAGGAAGGACCTTCTCACTCTCTACAACTCCCTGACAGGAGGTTGTAAGAGTTGGGGGTCATTCTCTTCTCCCTGAGACAAGATGAGAGGAAATGGCCTCAAGTTTCACCAGGGGATTGGATATTGGGAAAAATCCATCCCCCAAAAGCCCTGGAACAGGCTTTGACACCCTGAACAATTCTGATTCTACTTCTTACAGCTTTTTTTCAACCTTTTGTCCTTTTTTATTTTCCGGGTTAGACCCTCGTCCCTTTAAAATTTCTCTTGGAATTGCTGGATTCATTTGAATATGTGCATTTTTAATTGGCTCCCTCTATCAGTGGCCATCGTGCTGGCAAAGTGTTGAGTGATCACTCCAGAAATAGAGCATTTCTAATGCTGCCAGAGCCACTTCAGCACTTTGATTCACTTTCCACTCTGCTGTACCACTTTAAATAACCCAACTGGTGGCATGTTCTTCTTTCTCAGCTGCCAAATAGAGCAGGGTTGGGTGGTCCCTGGCAAGGGGCCTGCACAAAGATTTCCAGGTCTTTCTTCCCCCCTTTCTTGAATGAAATGTCCTCCAATTGACATTTGAGGGTCAAAAACATTTTAGATGGGAAGGGGAAGGGGAAGG
>JAWMRC010000078.1:149129892-149148085 GCA_035584755.1 Thripadectes ignobilis
GAAGGGAAGGGAAGGGAAGGGAAGGGAAGGGAAGGGAAGGGAAGGGAAGGGAAGGGAAGGGAAGGGAAGGGAAGGTAGAACAGCTTTATTTTCCTCCTCTGGACTCATTCAAGGACATTCACATCCTGCTTAAATTGTGAGGCCCAGAACTGCACACAGCGGTCGAGATGAGGTTGTACCGACACTGAATAATCATCTCTTTTGACCAGCTGGTTCTCTTGGGTTTGGTTCACCCCAGGCTTGTTCTTTTGTCTTCCAGGAGAAAAATAAACTCTGTTTGCCAATCTGGAGTTGTTTTAGCTACCTTTGCACCCTGAAATTGGACAGAAATAAAAAACATGGAGGAATTTTGATTTAATTAGGGATTTAGAAAGAAGTTCTTTGGGCATTACAGTGGAAGATGTTAAAGGAAGAGTTGAAGAACAAAAATGTGGTTGTAGAAGAAATATCATAGAATCACTGACTTGCATTGGAAGAGATCTTCAAGGTCATGGGCAGGAACACCTTCCTCTAGACCAGGTTGCTCAAAGCTCCAACCCACCTGACCTCAACACTTCCAGGGATGGAATCTCGTGCATTGCAAGGACTCAAGTAATTTTTTATTTTCAGTAAAGCTTTACTGGAAGGACCTGCCACTTCACCACCCAGACCACTGCCTTTGGCATCACATCTCCAGGTTTCCTCTCAGAAATCTGAACAGAAGCAACTCTGCCACAGCTCAAATCCTTTAAGATTCCCTCCAAGGCTCCTGAAAGTCCTCTTAGACAAACACACATTTGCCTGATGGCAAATCCCATCTCCATCTTCACATCACAGTAGCACAACAAAATCAGCAGCAGGAGCAGCCAAGGTTTGGTAGCAATGATTTCATAATGATGTGTGGAACCTCCTCCCTTCCGTGTCCTTCTCATGTGAATAAAGAACCCTGGGGTGGTTTTTAGTGCCTGATCAGCTTTAGAGATGCCTTGGACTTTGCTTCTAAATTCGGATCTTTGCTGGTGGTGGGGACAGGGAATGATTGAAAATGGTTCTTGACAGGGCACCTCCTGTGAAGATGTGAAGGCAGGAAGCTGCAGTTTCAGCAGGTTAAATCAGCAGACACGGCCAGAGTGTCTCAGAACCTTCAGCCTGATCCTCACTGCAGGACACTCCACCTTTAAGGTTGTTTTGCCTTTTAACATTCGAGGTTATCCAGGAATTGTTTGATCCAATGGATCAAATCCTCTTTTTCCTTTTATTTTGGGGATCAGAAGAGAAAAGCCTGAAAAATGTATGACATGCACCTAGTCCCACACTTTGAGGACACAGACCCAGCTCTCCAGAAGAGTAGTCAAAGTTCCTCGTGTAGCAGCACATATTTTTTTGCTGCCAGTTTAATATCCAGAAGATTTACAGAGTTCTGAGACGCTTTCTGCCCTGATTCAGAAATTGGCAGTGATTAATTACACTCAATAACTGTTACAAAACTCTACCCATTGATTATATTTAGCATTAAAAAGAGACTTTGAATCAGGTTTCTTTGAGTTTGTGCAGCTTCAGTTTCCAATGGATTCTGTCATACCTTTGCTGGCTGAGCTAAACAGTCTGTTCCTGATGTAAATTTTCACAGAGTGTGATCAAAGAATTTCTTGACCTTCTCTCTGATAACCAGGCTCTGTTCATTCCATTTTAAGCCAAATCCAGTCCTTTAATGACTCTCACTGCCTTTCTCTGAACTGCCTCCAATTTATCAACTTCTTTCCGCTCTACCACAGGCCATAATCTCACCAGTGACAAACAGAGAATTAACACAACCTTGGCCTAACTGAGCATCCATGTTTATCCCTCAGGGAATCACATTAGCCCTTCTTGGCTTCTGCATTGAAGTAGGAGCTCATATTTGGCTGATTATCTGCCATGAGCCTTTCTCAGAGCTTTGTAGAAGCCCTATAAAAAAAATCAATCCACTCTATATGTTAATTTGCACGATGGAGTCGGGCCCTGATGGATGACTGAGCTGCTTTATTTGCTCTCAGACGTATGTAGAATTCTGACCTCATTGAAACACACACTATTTGTCTGAACACAGTTTACTAAATGACCCATGTGTCATCACACAGACAATCCCATCCTTCTTACTTAGTCCTCTGCAAGCACAGTGACATCTATAACATTTGATAGTTATATTTTATTCCTGCCAACCAAGAGGGGAGAGGGGGGGAAGCGTTTGATAGCGAAGGGCCAAAAATTGATCTTTTCAGAAGTCCATTATAAATAATTATTTGGCACTGGACTGGCAGATCCTGCATTATCTTAGAGAAGAGCTGTTGCACAGAGGATTTATTACTTCTTGATCTACAGTGGGAGAAAAAACCACATCTGTTTGCTGCTGAGATGCTCCAAGGCAAAACAAGGAGAAGAAGACTCTGTTTCCCTTTCAAATCCAGAGAGACACAAGCTGGCTAAAAATGAGCTTCAAAAGCACAAAGACGTCATCTCCACCAAGACATAATGATGCAGGAGCGTGGGCTGAGGACAACAGCCCACTCAGTGGATGACAGGAGTGAGGTGGGAGATGCTTTCAAGGAATATTTGTTGGTCTTACCTCTCTGCCTGCTCAGATCTTCTCTTTTCCTGCTCCTTTTGCTACCAGTTCTGCTCCCCAATGGCTGGGACGCTGGTGGAAAAGGGACTTCATAGTTTCATGGAATATCCTGAGTGTGAAGAGACTCACAAGGTTCTCAAATCCAATTCCTGGCCCTACACAGGACACCCCAACAATCCCATGTGCCTGAGAGCCTTGTGCAAACCCTCCTGGAGCTCTGGCAGCTTTGGGGCTGTGCCCACTGCTCTGGGGAGCCTGGTCAGTGCCCACCACCCTCTGGGGCAAGAACCTTGTCCTGATATCCAACATAAACCTTCTCTGGTTCGATCTCAGGCCATTTCTTTGACTCCACATCACTACAAGTGATGTGATCTGCACAAAATGTACAAATGCAGCTATGACAATGTGAAGAAATGTGCTGAATTATAATAAAACTTCCTGGAAATGGGAATCACAAGCTCAGAGACCCTCCCAGGAAATGATGATGCTTTTGGAAAAAGGAGTATCAGACAGAACCACCCCCCAAAATCAACAACTGCAGGTGGATGAGGCAAATCCCACCTAAATCCAACGAAAGTGACCTAAAGCCAGATATTGAGTCTCCCTTTAAAAGCCAGCTGAAGCCTGTAAGAGAGGGGGACACCAAGGACAAGAAGCAGCAGAAAATTATCCCACTTCTCCCAATTTTCCAATAATTCTGACATCATTTGGATGACCTGGGGCTATAATCCCTTTATTTATTGGAGTAGAAAGCTATGAATCAGTGTCCTTACTGTTCTGGGTGCACAATAAGCATTTATAAATTACTTTCTATGATCAGCTAATAACAAGACAGACCCTGCCATGAAGGAATGAACATCTAAGACTTACTTTAATTATAGTTACTACTAATCCAGCTGGGCAACATTTAATGCACAGTATAGACTGCAGGGAGGCTCAAGGAAAGAATTCAGACTAGTTTATTAACCACTTGTTCGGATTTTCCCCATGTTTTTCAGGAATTATCTGTGTGGATGAAAGTGGTTTTCTAAAAGTATAACCATACCCACATGAAAAGTGCTGTTGTTTCCTCTCTGTAGAGTGACAAGTCCCTTTCCAGAGTTGCAGACCTCAAGTAACCCCATTGCTGTGGGGTTTTGAAAACACTCTATGAAATCCATCCTTTTTCATTAGGAAACAAACCCAGCAAAGTTCGTTCAGAGCATTCAGAGTCTGCACATCAAAGTTAATTCCTACGGAATTAGGATGTCAATTTAAAGCAGGAAAAAACACTCTTAATTAACAGACTTTATGGCTGCTGTTGTTCCATAATAAACAAAGCATGTGCCAAAGAGTCTCTGCACTGGATTTAACTCATTTGAAACAACTTCAATACATATTCAGAGGAGAAATTGATAAAGATGACCGATGTAGTGGCCTTCTAGCATGGAGTGACATCAGTGGACAAGGGAAAGGTTACAGATGTCATTTATCTTGACTTCTGTAAATGTTTTTACACAGTCCCCCACAACATCCTTCTCTCCAAACTGGAGAGAGATGGATTTGATGGGGGAAGAGAAGGCTTTGGGGTGACCTAATTGTGACCTTCCAGTACCTGAAAGGAACCTACAGGAATGATAGAGAGACTGTTTACAGAAGCCTGGAGGGACAGGCCAAGGGGGAATGGCTTCACACTGACAGAGAGTAGGATTAGATGGAATATTAGAAAGAAATTCTTGGCTGTGAGGGTGGTGAGGCCCTGGCACAGGTTGTCCAGAGAACTGGTGGCTGCTCCATCCCTGGAAGTGTCCAAGGCCAGGTTGGACAGGGCTTGGAGCACCCTGGGCTAGTAGAAGGCATCCCTGCCCATGGCAGGGGGTTGGAATGAGATGATATTTAAGGTCCCTTCCAACCCAAACCATTCCATGGTTCTATGATTCCATAACTCAATCCAGATTTCCTCCCCAGAGTGGGAAGCCATTCCAAAGGGAGAACTGTTTAACTTTTTTATCTGCCCCTCTCGATGGATCATGAGGATAAAGAATGTTCCAGACTCATCATGCTCAGTTTTAAGTCCTCTCCAAATATTTTTTGTCTTTTGGAGTATTTTTTTTCCCCTCACCAAACTGGAAATAATTGTCTGTGATATCCAAATTAGTCTGTGCAATTTTCTCAAGAACATTTGTAATTTAAATTGGATCAACAAAAGGATGGGGATAAAAAAAAAATATGTTCATTTCATGCTCATTATGTATCTCAGCGAGACTGATGACATTTTAATATTAACATGGTTGTCAGTTCCATAGAAAAAAATTAAGTCTACTTAATATTCCAGACTCTGCTGATTGGAACATAGTTATTCCTGACAATGGAAAATCAATTGCTATTCTAATTAAAAAGAATAGCAGAGAAATAAGCAAAACATTTTTAAAAAAAGGAAGAAATACATTCCATATATTAGAGAGAAGCCTGTGTTTTCTCCTCCTGAAATCCCATCTCCTTGTAGAGGGTTTTTTCCCAGTTTCCTGGTTTGGACTTTGACCTTGAGTTGGACGTGCAAAGTTGAGTCAAAAAGTCAAAGAAGCACAAAAAACCCCAATATATTAAAAACTTCTGGAAGTGGGAATTGGTCTCCCTCTTGCAGACAGACACTTGGACTCTGTTAATGACAATGAGAAAGTCCTGAAACTCTTCTTGTTTGCATTTTCTTGCAAAGCAAAAGTCAAACAGAATTCCCTCTTCCCAACTTCACTTGCAAAGAGATTTTCCAACTGATTTTTTTTTCTGCTTTTCCCCCTTTCTTTTCTTTTTACATCCTTTTAGCTGCGAACAAAGCCAAGAGAAAATGGGTGGTGGGGAGAGGGAAAACATTTAAAATATTATACTTTAATTAGGGTTTTTAAAAGGAGAAATAATTCACATTGATAAAAGGAGAATTGTTATTAAATTCTCTGTCCTAACAGATATTCAAGTCCATTCTCCCTCTGAGCTGTGTGTCCCAGAACTAACCCTCTTTTTAGATGTACTAATTATCCTTTTCCTTTAAATAGAGAGTGTGAGCAAACTTGACTAAATCCCCATTTGCTGAGCACAACCCACTCTTTATTGACTGCAGGGAACTTTGGATCCAGCCAGATCCAGAGGGGAATTCTGGAGAAAGAAAAGTGAAGGCTCTTCCTGGATAGCAGTGCTGGGCTAATGGTTGGACTCAATGACCCTAAAGGTCTTTTCTAACCTGAATAATCTGATTTTATCTTCCTGAGTCTTCCAGTGAATCTCCCCAAGCAATTTAAGATGGTGTTAACAAGTATTCCTGCTGAGAAAGGGAGATCTTCCACTTGGCTGCTCTTACCCACGTTTTCCTAGAAGATCAAGATTGTTACAAGTAGTGGGAAAGGTGTGAGGGAAAGGAGGAATGAAAGAAAAAATAGAACTGACAGAGAAGCATCAGGCTGGAAAAAGGTTATTAACAAATTCACCCAAAGATCGGTCCTGGGACTCTTTTTGCTTGATTGATTTCATTAATCATTACGGAGCAAAAAGCAGGTGAATTTTTAGTTTAATACACAATTTTCCAAGGAATTTCCCCTGGCAAGAAGAATCAAGCTATCACGAATGGAGAAACAAATGACCTAGGAGATAAACCATTGGAAACGAGATGGAATTAACAACATGAGCTGCAAGGACCAGGAGGAAGAGCATGTGATTGAGAGAGGGGGTTACAGAGGTGGAAATGATGGAGAAGAAAGTTCCAAGGGTGTGAATCAAACTCAGTGGTGTGAAACCTCTCCAGTTCAACATTTGCCGTCTGCACCACAGGTAATCACAGGCTAATCACCCCAAAATCACTCCAAAGTCAATAAAGATTGACTTCCTGTATTGACAGAGTTGATAAGATGAATTACCCAACAAAATGCTCGTGTCTTCTTCTAGTTGAGAAGAATAATTAACACCTTAAACAACACTGACTTTATTGACTCACTTTCTCTTGAGTCAAGGGAGTGTGGTGGAACTCATGCCAAGATAGATGCCTCCACTCTACTTCCTCACAGTTACCCACACTAGTGTGATAAATGCAGCCCTGTCAAGAATTCATTGATATTTTGGAAGGAAATATAGAATGAATTATATTATTCAATTCCCAAGTCCAACTGTATGTGGAACGTCACGTGCAGCTCCAATCACAAAGGATAAATCCCACTATGATCTGGGGCAACAAAAAATAATGAGGGTTTGGAGGGCAGGAGAACCTCTCTGACCTAATGGGTGACTCTTTGAGCTCAGTTCATGCAGCTCAACAAAGGAATGGCTGGGCATGGATTCTCTGCTGTCTGTAAATACTCTTGGGAGGGAAAGGCCAAGGAATAAAAAGGGTTTGAACTAAAGGACGTCTCTGGCAAAAGAACAAAGAGATCTAAACCAGCTGTGCAGAAATGCAGGCAAGAAAATAAGATATTGCTGATGATTAGAACAGCCTTCCATGGGGAGAAACAGAGGCAGAAACCTTCCTGGCATAGAGGACATTTGTTAAAAACCAGATCTGGAGTCAAGGTGGCCTTTGCCAGTGCTGTTTCTACATTCTCACTTGTTCATGGGCATCTTTTGTATCTCCAGTGCCACAAAGATGGCCAAAGGGCTCCTCTTGTCTGAGAACAGGCTGAGGGAATTAGGGTTGTTCAGCCTGGAGAAGAGAAGGCTCCAGGGAGACCTTGTAACATCTTCTAGTCCTTAAAGGGGCTCCAAGAGAGCTGGAGAGGGACTTTGGACAAAGGATGGAGGGAAAGGACACAGGGAATGGCTTCAAACTGCCAGAGGGTGGGACACTGGGAAGAAATTCTTGGCTGGGATGGTGATGAGACCCTGGCACAGGTTGCCCAGAGAAGCTGTGGCTGTCCCATCCCTGGAAATGTCCAAGGTCCAAGGTTGAACAGGACTTGGACCAACCTAGTCTGGTGGAAGGTGTCCCTGCCCATGGCAGGGAGGTTGGAATGAGATCTTTAAGGTCCCTTTCAAGCCAAACCATTCTATGATTCTGTGATTCACAACCAACCCCTTTTGCCTCTCACATTTCTCTTTAGCAGAGGTTTCCTGAGGTTTCCTAAGCTTCCCACAGCCCAGCCTAGTGAAGGAGAAAATTAACTCAACAAATATGGACAGATTTAACCAGCTGCTCCTCTGACTTTATTATTATGCTGAATTGCCTCTAAGTTCTTTGCCCAGCCCTCAGTTTGGCTGCCACTCAACCAAGGGGCCAGAAGAGATGAAAACCATGAGCTGAGAGAAGAATAAATCCCCTGTGACACAATCAGTGTCTCATGCTAATTGGTTCTGGCTCGTTCTGACCAGCAATTAGTTTTAATAGCCCAGCTAAGTTGGGTCTGATGATGTGATATCACCATCAATCACATTAATGACCCATCTGCTGGGAAGGCAAGGGAAGGTGTTATCGAGACCAACTTCAGCCCATGTTGTGACTGTCAGCTCATGGCTCTACTGTTATTTCTGAGTTCAAGAGGGGTCCATTCACATCTGAATTTTATTTTCAGCCGAGCAGAAGTTTATACCCATCCCGTCCAAATGTGGGCTCTTGCCACCAGCATTTAATCTGGTCCTGCCGAAATTAGGAATGAGAAACCTCCAGATGGCCAGTCAGGTCACTGAGGAGCTGAATTGTCCCTGGAAAGCACTCAGCATTCCTCGGTGGAAGCACAATAGCCCCATAATGGAGGTACTTCATTTCACTGCTGAAAACCAGGTGGGTTTAAGCTGAGCCTTTGTGCTTTGGGAGGAGGAGAAGAGCTAAATTCATCAATGTCACACTGTTATAAAAGTCTGGTTGCTTTAAATATTTTTGTGGCCCCATCACTGAAACAATGCCATGTTTTCTATTTATTAAAATATCTATCCTCAATTAGAGTAATACAAGTGCTATTAAAAGGCATCACAATGCTGTTTTATGGGAAATGTCAATGTTTAAAAACAACTTTTTTTAAAAAAATCAAAATAGAGATAGGATTCTACAAAACAGGGTTTCTGAGGAAGACCCGAAATTCTTTCTTCCACTTTAAGTGCTGATTATTGCTGGTACATGATGTGGAACTTATTTCATGGTAGCAACAGAATCATGGAATGGTTTGGGCTGGAAAGGACCTTAAAGATCATCCCATTCCACCCTCCTGCCATGGACAGGGACACCCTCCACTATCCCAGGTTTCTCAGAGCCCCATCCAACCTGGCCTTGATAATTAATTAATGTGCTGTCTAGATTTCTAAGGAGATTATTCATAACCAAGTCTCAAAACTTTTTAAATTACCAGACAGGGAAAATGAGGCACAGGCAAATGATGTGGTAACTGAGAGAAATCCTCAGCAAATTCTCTCCTCCTCTTCTAAAACATCTGTGTCTCCTTTTGATTCAGGTACCTCCTTTTCCTCCTAGGCTGCATTTTCCTCCAGATAATGGGATGATAATCCCTGTCTCCATTGATGAACGTGACAAAAATCATAGAATATAGAAACATTTAGGTCAGGAAAGCCCTCTAAGCTCACAAAATCCAACCATTCCCCCAGCTGGGAACTGAACCACATCCCCAAGTGCCACATCCACATGGTTTTAAAACCCTTCCAGGGGTGGTGAATCCACCACTTCCTTGGACAGCCTGTTCCAATGCTTTCCATCACTGTGGGAATCACTGCAGCAGGTTTGATGGCACCCAAAGCTTAAGCAAACCAGGTTTGGTTATTCAAACAGTCTTCTAGGGCAACCAAATGTAGTGCAGATGAGCTTAAAAATTATCTAATCACCCTGGAAGGGGCTCCAGGTTTGTGGTGTGACACAGACCAGAAACACAGAGGAAATATCCCAGGATATTTTATCCCTCAGGTGGGGTCCTTCCCCTTTCCTCTAAATCCCTGGGTAGGCAGAAGATGTTGGACTAGAGGGACTCCCTGCCAAAAGAAAATTACCATTTAAAAATTGCTCAAAACGAAAAGGATCCAAGAATTAGAGGACAAAAAGCAGCTGCTGATCAAAAAGCCACCAAGCAAACAGAACACAATCATAAGGAGCAAAACCCTCAGGAGGAGTGAGGGGTCAGAAGTGTTCCAGGTGGAAGGCAGAAGGGTTAGGAGTTCATGAATTCCCTACAAATCCAGGCAAAAGCTGCTCTCATCCGTCTTCGTGGATTTCTCCCCACTCCAACTTCCCATTGAGCAGGTCCCAGCAGAGTCAGGACAAATGGAAATAGAATTGTAGGCAGTGTGTGAGTGTGGATTTTTGGCTGTTGCATTAAAGCTGAGCCTTTGATACAGAAGCAAAGGATTCGGGTTTTGCTTCGCTTTTCTGCAGTGGATTTATTCAGCCTCATTTCCCCAACAGGGGTTTTTAAAAGGAGAGATGTTCTCCTTTGCCACATGGACACGCACTTTGGGAAAGACGGGACTTCCTCTGCCAGCATAATGGGCTTAAAAATGTAGGAAATCAAGACAACTCTTATCCCTTGCTCTTTCCTGCTGCTTGGTGGGGTACAGACACCTCTGCTGGAGGCTGATGTGGATTCACATCCCACCATCACAAAAAGGGTTAAACATCGGGCATATACTTTATTAATAAATTATTAAATCAATAAATTAAGCAGTCCTGTGAGGACATCCAGGTGCTGATTTCAATGCCATTCTGCTGTTTGAATGGCTCGAGCCAAAAACATTTCCCTGGGCACTTCTCGTGGGCCAGGAGTTGGGACAGCTCTGAGATCATTCCCAGCAGGCAATACTGAGGAGAAGGCCTCATTTGGGAAAGCAGGAGAGCTAAATAATGGGAAATATGTCACTCTGGGCCAGCTGGAACTTGTCCCAGAGGATGATCCTTGAGGAATTTTCATTTCTTACATGGGTTGGGTCCTCACCCTTCTGGGTGTGGCTAAGAACTGTCTAACCCCTCTGCTTTCCCTTTCTCTCCACAGTGCAAAGTGTCTCATGTTCATTATCACCATTACCAAAAAGCCTTTTGCAGAGTTTCCTGTAAGAATTCCCCTGCCCTAAACTCCACTGACTGAAAAGGGAGCAGGAATTCCAGCTGGGTTGAGCTGCTTGGGGGCAGAAAGTGGATTTCAGGCAGAGAAACTTATAAATCCATGACCAATCGGTGCTGTTGGATGGTGAGATGTGTTTCACTTCTCCCTGATTAAGAGAATCACAGAATCATGGAATGGTTTGGGTTGGAAGGGACCTTAAATATCATTTGTTTTCAACCCCCTTCCAAGGGCAGGGACACCTTCCACTAGCCCAGGTTGCTCCAAGCCCCATCCAGCCTGGCCTTGGACACTTCCAGGGATGGGGCAGCCACAGCTGCTCTGGAAATCTGTGCTAATGCTTCACCACCCTTATAATAAAGAATTTCTTCATAATATCTAATCCAAATCTACTCTCTTTCAGCTTAAGGCCATTCCCACTTGTCCCTTATTTTCACATTAAAATTGCAAAGGCTCTCCCAGAGCAGTTCACTTTTACCAATGCTGTGATTCACTGAAGAGCTTTATAATGAGAATAATTGCTGAAATAGAAATTACACCTGTTGAATTATACACAGACACATCTGCACACCCCCAGGCCAGGACTCATGTCAGATGTGAAAGGGACTGAAAGCCTCGATGTGGGTTTACTGGAACCCACTATTCTAATTGTGAACACGAGCCAGGTATGCCCAGGTGGCCAAGAAAGCCAATGGCATCTTGGCTTGTATCAGCAATAATGTGCCCAGCAGGACCAGGGTAGTGACTTTCCCTCTGTGTTGGACCTTGTGAGGCCATACTTCAAATCCTGGGATGAATTTTGGGCCCCCTCAGAAAAAGAAGGACATTGAGGAGCTGGAGTGTGTGCAAAGAAGGGAACAGAGGTGGAGAAGGGTCACGAGGAGCAGCTGAGGGAGTTGGGGGACCTCAGCCTGGAGAAAAGGAGGCTCAGGAGGGACCTTCTCACTCTCTACAACTCCCTGCCAGAAGGGTGGGACCAGGTGGGATCAGGCTCTGCTCCCAGGAACAAGGGACAGGACAAGAGGAAACGGCCTCAAGCTGCACCAGGGGTGGTTCAGGTTGGACATCAGGAGGAATTCCTTCATGGAAAGGGTTGTCAAACATTGGAAGGGAGGTGGTGGAATCACCATCCCTAGGGGAGTTTAAGAAACTACTGGATGTGGCACTCAGTGCTCTGGGGTGGGTGACAAGGTGGGGTTGGGTCACAGGTTGGACCTGATGATCTTGGAGGTGTTTTCAAACCAAAGTGGTTCTGGGATTCTGTGATATCCTGTGCGGCTCTGAAATAATCTTAACAGCAGATGAAGGTTTTCCTGGAGTACAGTCTATTTAGCAGAAAGAAAATCCATTCTCTCCTCTCGAGGATTTTATAGCAAAGGTGACGAGGAGCCAAACTCAAGCAGCATTAGAATGTCCTGCCCGCACATCTCCTCTCTTTCGAGGTATTTTAAACCACATTTGTCACCCTGGTATCTGAGCTGAGTATCTCGAGCTGGCTTCAAAGCCCAAGCCAAGCATTAATTCAAAGCTTTAATGCATTTTTCAGTGAGCTGCAAAATTAAAATGAACTTGAAACCTCCTTTTTGGGCTGATGCAATCGCCAGGTGCTCCGATCGGAGAAGTGTTTGCTCCTTGTAGGGATGAACTCACTGCCTTGGAGGGCTTGGGCTGAAAGTCAGTGTGGATTGTGTTATTTCTTAAAGAGAATTACTGAAAATTGCCTGATTTTTACTTTGTCCAAAAGAAACTTCACATTTGAATGGATTTGGCTTTTAATTTCTGAAGATCTACTCATTGTCCAAATGGTTTTATTTGGCAATAAATTAAATTAGTTTCCCAGAGTTAAGTCAGCCCATGACAGTAACTGGTGAGGGATCTCTCCCTGTGTTTATCCCAACCCATGAGATTATATTTTATTATATTTTATATATATATTAATTGTTATATTTTTTACATTTTCTCTCCCCTGTCCAGCTGAGGAGGGGAGTGACAGAACATCTAAATGGGCACCTGACATCCAGTCAGGGCCAAACCCCCTCCCAGATATTTAGAGGAACTGAGTGTTTGTAAAAAGGAATGGAAGGCTGAAAGTGGCAAAAAAAGTCTGACTGTTCTGGTTCTTTTTTCAGGCCCTTTTCACTCTCCAGTGCTCTAAAACAGGTAAAATTTATCTCCTTAAAAAAAAACCTTTTCAACCATGAACCCTGAACCTCAATCTGCATCAGGAGTTGGACTTCAATAATCCTTGTTTCTCCCTTCCAACCTGGGATATTTTATGATTCTGGGATATCTGAGGAACTTCCACGGGGCATATTTTAGGATTCTGGGATATCTGAGGAACTTCCACGGGGCATCAGTGGAATGAGAGCAGGTCTTACGTACTCTGAGACCTCTCCTTTCTAAGTTTGGGGTAGGATGACCTTATTTTGGTCACAGCAGGCTACTTGCACTTTCATTGCAGGTCAAGAGAGGAATGTCAGGTCCATGGAGTCATAGAATAAATATCCTGAGCTGGAAGGGTCATCAAGTCCAACTCCTGACCCAGCTTGAGTGTCTGAGTTTGTATCACATCTTGAACCTGAAAAGATCAGGGACATCATCATCTGGAGATAAAAAGTGGCCAAAGACAGGGGTGATCACCTCAAAAGATGTTATGCAAACAAGGTCAAGTGGTTTCAAGGATTAAACCTGGCTCCTCATGGAATGTTCTGTTGGGATATTCAGATGGATACATGTGTTGGCACTACCCTGGCAGAGCTGTCACGGTAGTATGTTTAATGAGATATTCTGCTGAATGACATGTTTTATTCCAAAGGAATCACACCCTAGAAATACCTAACCCTTTCCATGGTCTATCCACAGTGAAAACCTCCACAAAAAAGATGGGTCAAGATGCCTCAACTTCAGATATGATCCCAGCTAATCCTGAGATTCTGGTTTAGAAGGGGTTTGAGCTATAAGAACATTTGTCTCGGAGCAAGGAAGAGATCCTGGATTTCCTAGATCCCAAGAAAGCCCCCAAATAACTGGATCCATCCAAACAACCAAGGGAAGTAAAGGTTGTTTCCTCATAGGTGGGGAAAATCCTCAGCACACCCCACCGAAAAAGCAAATTAGCAAAGAAAGGGCAGTACTGAACTCAACAATAAGGAATTGAGATGCATCCCTTCACTTCAGCCTTTTTTCCATGGAAAACATAATTAATAGGAGCCAATGAGCCTGGGAGGCATTTCTGCAGCTCTGGGAAATCTGATGCTCAGGTTCTGGGAATATTTGCTGTTCCTTCCACAGATCACGAATCTTCCAAGAAAAGAAAAGGAGCAGAAAAAGAGAAAATCATCCCCGTATTGCCAAGAGGATCAAATCACACTGATGGATCCTGTCTCGGGAGGGACCCGGAGCCCAGAATTTCTAGAACAAACCAGCTGATATTCACTCCACCAGTTTGGGGTGGAGATTTTCATTTCAGTCAGCCCTTGGCTGCTTTTCAGGTCTGGAGAGTGGCTGAAAGAGCTTTTTTTTCTGGAAAACCAGTACCTTTCTCCTACTTCAGTTCCATAGCTCTGGACTTGCTGTATTAATTAATGTGTGTAATTGGGCTTCCTGGTAGAACTCAGCAAACCCAATGAGAAGCAGGAAATGCTTGAAAGTTCAAAGCTTACCTTTAATTTGACCAGTTTTCCTACATATTCAGCCTCATTTTGTACCATCAGTGGGTTCCTGAACTGAAGGATAAGGCTCTTTATTCCAACCTCATCCTTCCCTTGCCCTCGGGCAGCTCCAACCCCCTCCCTTTAATTATCGCTCCAAAAGCATCGAGCCCACGGTTACATGAGTCACAAATTATATCTCCCAGCAGTGCATAATGCTCCTTTTCACACCTCCAGAGGATGAGTCATTAAAAATAGGAGGGAAAAAAAAAAGATATTCGACAAATTCAACATTCCCCATTGATTGAAACACAAGGAAAAACTTCAAAAGAGAATTTACTGGTGGACAGCTCACTTTGAAATGGTTTTGACTGGGAGAGCTCATGTTAAGTTTTGGGGTTGTGCCGGAAGCAGTGTTGATAATGAAGAGACTTTTTGTGTTGT
Source organism: Thripadectes ignobilis (assembly GCA_035584755.1). NCBI lineage: Eukaryota > Metazoa > Chordata > Aves > Passeriformes > Furnariidae > Thripadectes > Thripadectes ignobilis. The sequence goes on from JAWMRC010000078.1 coordinate 149,144,580, forward strand.
TTCCTTACAAAGTAATGACTTTTCTCCCTTCTCCCTTCCCAGTTCTCTCCCACATCCCACTGGGTGGGAGTGGGTGAGTGGCTGTGTGGGGTTGAGTCACTGGTTGGGGTTAAACCACGACAAATCGATTAAATCTGGAGTTTGTCTTCAGGTGAGTTTTGCCTCAGAAAGCGCTGCAAAGGAACAGAGCTGTGGAGTTCCCACCACGGCTCTTCCCAAATGTTCTTTAATTGGGAGCAGCAGGAAAAGTCAATCATGCAACAAGAGGAGGGAAGAAAAAGTTGAAGAACCTTCTCCTAGTCAGCCAACAACAGGACAACGGGAAAGGGCCTCAAATTGCACCAGGGGAGATTCAGGTTGGGTAACAGGGAAAATATCTTCACTGAAGGAATGGTTGAGCATTGGAACAGGCTACCCAGAGAAAGGGTGGAGTCACCATCCCTGGAAGTGCCCAAAAAATGAGTAGGTGTGGCACTTCTTATTATGGTTTAGTGTCCATGGTGGTATTGGGTCAAAGGATGGATTTGATGATCTTGGAGAGCTTTTCCAATGTTAATGCTTCCATGATTGTATATAAACAAGGAATCAGTTCCCAGTGCTTGTGGAGATTAATCAGGAAGGGGAGAGACACGGCACAAGAAGAGTTGGAGGTTGGGAATGAAGGCAAAGCAAAAATGTTTGAGTGTGGAACTCAAACAGAAGCTGAAGGCACCTGGTATGTCCAGGCAGGCATAGGGTGGATAGAAGGAGATCTCTGGTCCAATCTCTTTATCAAATCAGGGCTGACTTTAAAAGAGAATCAGGTTTCTAAAGTCTTATCCATCTTGATGTAGCTCAGTCATCCCGTATATCCAGGAGATGTCCAAGGCCATGTTGGATTGGGCTTGGAGCAACCTGGTCTAGTGGCAGATGTCCCTGCCCACGGCGGGGGGTGGAACAAGATGAGATTTAAGGTCCCTTCCAACCCAAACCATTCCATGATTCTGTGATTCCATGAGTAAATGGCCAACCCAACAGGCTCGTGGGAGCACTGTGTGGTGTTTCCCTGGGAAATCCAGAATATTTCCCAAGGAAAAGCACCATCAGTCACGTCATTGGCAGAGGGTTCTTTGTCCCCCAAGGATGGTTTGGGAAATTTTACTTTAAGGGTTTAGTTTTGGTTTCTTTTAATTTTGCAATTCTAATTCATCAAAAAGGGAGATATTTCCAGGAACAGAGACAAAGAAGGAAGATTCCCCTCGGTCTGGGATATTGCCAGGTGAGCTCCTGCCTGTTATTTCATCCACTGGTGATTAATGAAATCTCAGGAGTGAAGCTTCTAGTCAAGATAAATTTCTGGTAAACAGGCAATGAAATAAATGTGAGAGGAAAAGACTGTGGAGAAACAGAGGGATCCATCAGCACCTGCCAGCTCAGGAAAACAACTCTCCTCAAGCAGAATATGCTGAGGAAGCTGCTTGGAAAGCTAAGCCCCTGAAAGAACAAAATGCCTCACATTTCATCCTGAAAAGAGGAGAGATTGCAGGGAAAGCAGAATATATGCAGATGTTTTCAGTCTACAAAGGTCTCTTTTGCCTTAAAAATGTTTCTTGGCTTTATGTTCTTTTATTGCTCTGCTTGTTCATCACATCCACCCTCTGTTGAGGCACTGACACCTGAGTTCTTTCCAGCATCAGAAATTCAGAAAAAAATATTTTTTCCTTCTCTCCCTCTCCTTTTGGACCAACCTGAGGATTTCTTTCCTCCCTTTGCTCCTCCAGGAGCAAGCAAATAAGGATCAGAACCTTTTGAGCCCTGTTCTTTCTATAATATCCAAATACATGAGCTCAGGGCTATGAAGTTATTTGGGTTTAAAAATCCTCGATTTTCATATTTTCCTTTTATTGTTTTTTATTTTTTGGAGGGGAAGAATTCCACGTGGCTTTGACTTTGAAATCCCAATAACCATTTTGTCCACTAGGCAGGACCTTAATTGTTCACAGATAGTTTCTCATACCAGCTGAAGATGCCAGCGCCAAAGATATTTAAGGTTTTAAACTGACTTTGGAAGAGCATGAGCCTGAAATATGGCAAAAGACAGAGCCAGACACCTTAAAAAAGGCTGGAGTGAAGTTCTGGATGGATGTAATCCAGTCCAACCCTTCCTACAATCCTCATCCGACAGACCTTCATCAAAGCCACTTAACTGATAACAACAATGTCATTTAACAAGATCTTTTTCCTCTAGGAGGTGACTCCGTGTAAAGGGTTTTACCAAGGCAGGAGGGGAGCTGAGCGCAGATGTTTGATGAGGCTGACACATCTGGGTGGATGCTGCTGGAAAAGGATGGCCCAAACTAGTGTGCCTCGTACCAGTATCACCTCTCCCAAAAGGGTGATGGAAACAGAGAAACCAAATTTGTGCTGCTACAGACCAAAATCATCAATGTTATTACAGTTTAGCTGAGTAGAAAATAGTATTTCAGGGCTTGAGGACCTCGCCTGGCTTATTATTTTGCTGATGCAGGTAAGAAAAGTTAAAGATGGATTTTCTCACATCCCTGGAGATGATTCCTCGAGGCTTTTGGGTGTTTTGGTGTTGTCTGGACTGTTTAATTTCGTGCAGAACTGGAATGAGCACAAGGCAAAGCCAAGGTCTTCCCTGTGATGTGAATGGACAATTATCTGCTCATGGAGAACATTCCATGTTTTCTTCTCTCTATCATAACACAGTGTGAACAGGAAAGTTGGAAAAACACTTTTTCATTCTACCAGGGGATCATATCAATGATGGAGTCTTGGATTTGGAGTCAAAGCAGACCCCAGTCCTTTAGAAAGGGCTTTCCCTGGAGAGGTGAAATGGGAACAAATCTTTCTGGCTGGATTTCTGAGGGAACTCAAGTGACACTGTTGTTTGCCAGTGGGAACTGGGCTTTTTTTGAGAAGAAAGGCTGGATCAATATCTCAAGTGACTTCAGAGGAGTCTGCCCATAATCCTGATTCCCATCCATCTGATCTTCCCACCATCCCCTTGGTGGTTTAACTCATCCTGACTCTCCAGGGGAAACAGAGCTATCAGTCATGAGCTGAGTGGACCCCCAAATCAAGCCACTCTTGTGTTAGTGACAGGATGAGGGGAATGGCTTCAAACAGGCTTGGAATGGAAATTAGGAAGAAATCATTTATCAGGAGGGTGGTGAGACCCTGGCACAGGATGCCCAGAGAGGTTGTGGATCCCTGGAAATGTTCAAGACCAGGTTAGAGGGGCTTGGACCAAGCTGGGATAGTGGAAGGTGTCCCTGCCCATGGCAGGAGGTGGAACTGGATGATCTTTAAGGTCCCTTTCAACCCAAACCATTCCATCATTCCATGGCTCTGGGATTATCCAGTGGGAATAATTGATGTAAAAAGAAGAGGACCCACACCTTCTTCATGGACTGGAACCAGCACAGCCTGGAAGGTCATGCTGATGCCTCCAGAGCTCAGAAAATCTCCTCTCCAGATGTCCTGGAAAGCTCCCTGATCTT
>JAWMRC010000078.1:149157883-149175254 GCA_035584755.1 Thripadectes ignobilis
AGTGTGGGCTCAAGGGTTGGACTCAGTGATCTTAGAGGGCTTTTCCAACCACAATGATTCTGTGGCAAGGTCATGTGGTGTGAACCTCTGAACCCTTCTCCCACTTACCCCTGTGGTTTTGTTCCCCAGGTGGGATCTTCATCTCTCCACAACTTTTCAACCTTCTCCATCCTTTTCCTCCCAAATATCCTTGTCTTTCACCCTGTCATCTCATTATGACCCCTCCTTACTCCAGCTGCTCTCAGCTGTCACTCCACACAGCTCCATCAGCCATGAGGGTGATGCCAACCCATCACCACCATGAGCTCAGGGATGACTTGGTCTCCTTAAGCACATCTCTCCTCTGGGCTGCATTGCACTGTGGGCTCAGAAACCAGAGCTTGGGTGCTCAAAGAGCATCTAAGGAGCAAACAAGCCTTGATACCTCTCCTGGTTCTGTGCCCTTCTTGGATCAAGGTGTGGAATCATAGGATTATAGAATGGTGTGCCAGAAGGGACATCAAAGATTATTCAGTTCCACCCCCATGCCATGGGAAGGGGCACCTCCCACTGTCCCAGGTTGCTCCAAGCCCTGTCCAACCTGGTCTTGGACACTTCCAGGGATGGGGCAGCTACAATTTCTCTGGACAGCCTGTGCCAGGGCCTGCCCACCCTCACAGCCAAGAATTTCCTCCTAATATTCAATCTAAACCAACTCTCTGTCAGTTTGAAGCCATTCCCCCTTGGCTGTCACTCCAGGCCCTTGTCAATAGTCTCACTCCATCTTTCTTCTCAGCTCCTTCAGGTGCTGGAAGACCACAATTAGGTCACCCCAAAGCCTTTTGTTTTCCAGGCTGAACAATCCCAATTCTCCCAGCCTTTCCTCCCAGCAGAGCTGCTCCATCTCTCTAATAGCTTTGGTGGCCTCCTCTGGAATTGCTCCAGCAGCTCCATGTCCTTCCTGTGCTGGGGACCCCAGGGCTGGAGGCAGCTCTGCAGGTGGGGTCTCACCTGAGCAGGGCAGAGGGGCAGAATCCCCTCTCAGGCTCTGCTGGTCACGTTTCTGTTGATGCAGCCCAGTACAAGGTTGACTTTCTGGGCTGCAAGGCCAGGTCTTGTCCAGCCTCTCATGCCCCATCACCCCCAAATCCTTCTCCCCAGGGCTGCTTTCCATCTGCTCATCCCCAGCCTGGACTGATCCAGTGCAGCACCAGCATTTATTTGCTCTTGTTAAACCACAAGAAATTCCCAGAGGCCACTTGTTCAGCTTGTCCAGGTCCCTCTGGATGTCCCCATCCTTGAGGAGGGTCGACCACATCCCTCAGCTTGGTGCCACCTGCAGACTTGCCCTCATTGCCCGTCTCATCCTGTGTGTCTCTTCCAACATCACAGAAAACCTTCCATCTCCTTCACAGGAGCACTTTTAAAAGTGTTTGAAATACGAAACAACTTTGAACTGAAATAACTTGTTACAAACAAAATATTTCCATTTTCAGCCTGTTTTGTTTCTTTTTTCTTTTTTTTTTTAAAGAATGCAACTTTCCCAGAGCAATTAAGGAAACTTTTCACCGAGAAGGAAAGAGCTTTTCAAGGCATTTTTACATAACTGAAGAGGGCATTGTTGTCCTACCATGTGCTCAACTTTCTCCACAATGAAGGTAATTTTAAATATCTGTGCTCTTATAAATAGATCTATATGGATCTGGATTTTTCTAAGTGTGTGTATATGTTCCTTACATTCTATCCTGGATAAAGCTGGAGTGGTGGCGTAATACACATAATGGGATGAGTTAAATGTCAGCACAGAGTGGGCGACTCTGGTGTTATTCCAAACATTCTTGCAGGGCAGAAAATTTCAAGAATTCACCGATGAATAAAGGCAAATGGCTTCAAATAACGCTCTCTCCTTTTTAGAAACTTCTGTTCCTGAAGACTTTGATGCTCTAAAGGAAGTTCACAGGTAACCTCCACTCCCCACAGTCGCTTCTGCCAAGGAACTGCCATTCTTAGAGGTGGTTTTTCCATCCTTTTCTGGAGGCCTCCTGGTTGGATTCCACGTCTGCTCTTGCCAAGAAGCATTTTTGCTGGAATATTCCTGCTGAATAAGCCTTCAGTTATTTCAGCTCTGTGTCAGAATAACATCACTGCTTTCAGCAGAGTTTCCAGGACCTCAAAAGAGAGAAAACACACCAAATCAATCCAAAAATGACAATTTTAGGTCTTCGGTCTTCCCAGTCTTTGCGGTTTTATGTTAAATAAATTCGTTACACCTTTTTCCTTCCTTCTGTAGGTTTAGGTGGTGACTTTATCTGTGTTTTTCAGCCCTTTCTAAGTCACCAAGACCTTTTCAAGAAGAAAGGGCTTTCTTTTTAAATAACTCGTGGGATTAAGGGAGGTGACTGTGTGGCCACATCTCAAACAGCGCTTCCACCAAGAGGCATCCCTTATTCCTGCTCCTGGCAGCTCAGAGATCAAACTGTGCTGTGACACTCAGGAAAAAGTAAGAAGAAAAGGTCAAGGAGGCTAATTTGTAATTAAAAGGATGTAATTAAAGGGATGAGTCATTCCACAAGTGAGCTGTGAACCTTAGCTCATCTCTTATCTGTGCACACACCAATGGCTGCTGGGAGCAGGGGGTTGGAGACTTCCTTCATTTGAATGTTAAACATCTGTTTGGGGCTTGCTAGGAAAAAAAAAACCACTCTTTGGACTTCACAGCCTCCAAAGAGGCCTCATAGACAATCCCTGTAGACCATTCCCACCTATACTCTTCTCTCCATCCCCGTATAATCTTTTCCTTATGTTGCATTTCTTCTGAGAGTCATTTGCCAAAAAAAAAACAAACACAAGAAGTTTTCCTGAGAAGGTTGCACCTGGAAAGGTGCTGGGGGAGGTGCACTGGGAGGTTCTCTCTGCAGAAAGGGAGTTATTGCAGAGGAGAAGGAAAAAGAAACAGTGGGGACTTGGGAGGAGGATCACAAACTTTGGGATGTATGACCGTCATGGTAGAATCATCATGGAATAATTTGGGTTGGAAGGGACCTGGAAGATCATCCAGTTCTAACCCCCTGCCATAGGCAGGGACACCTTCCACTATCCCAGGTTGCTCAGAGCCCCATCCAACCTGGCCTTGGACACTTCCAGGGATGGGGCAGCCACAGATTATCTGGGCAACCTGTGCCAGGGCCTCACCACCCTCCCAGGGAAGAATTTCTTCCTAATATTTAATCTAAACCTGTTCTCTTTGAGTTTAAAGCCATTCCCCCTCACCCTGTCACTCCATGTCTTTGTCAAAACATCCTCTCCTCAAAACATCTCTTTTAAAAAGATCATCCTCTGAGGATGCCAGCAAGAAGGATGAACCTTGTACCTCAGATGCCATTTTCCTCTCTTGGTCTGCCATTTTCCTTTAAAAAGAGAAGTTTCCTGGGTGTTCCATCATCCCTTGCTGTAGGACTCTCCTTTCCCAAGCTCATCCTGGAGCTCAGGAAGAACAAAGGCAGATTGATATGGCTCAGCAAGTCCTCCAGAACTGACATCATCCAACAAAATTTTGGCCACCTCATCTAATTAGAAAGCAAAGAGCTACTTCCACTCATGGCAATACACACATCTTTATATATAAACATATAGATATGTCTGTGAAAGGAAGCAGCTCTTACTCCTAATTAACTGCTGGCTCTCCTGGCTGAGCTCCAAGTTCAGCTGCCAGATGGTGATGAGCCATCTCCTCTCTCCTGCTTTTATTAATGACCTAGCCAAGAGCAGATGCTTCCTCCGTGCACTGCAGGATTGCCTGGAGCCCTTGGATGGCCAGCCCTTGGACTGTGTTGGTCATTAAATCCTGAATATCTGAATTCTGGCTCATTAATGCACAGCTTGTTGAAGGCCTCTGGTGCAATTAAGTCTTCAACTGGCAGCAGATTCCTCTGGAACAGCTAAATCAGGACTCGTGATGGAGGCTCAGGAAAAGTGAGATAAAAGGATGGCTGCAAGGCAAAGTTCCAGGGAGCACATCCTAAGGGACCATGTCCACATCTCCACCCAAAGGAACCATGTCCACATCTCCACCCAAAGGGACCATATGCACATCTCCACCCTGAGGAACCATATCTGCATCTCCACCCTGAGGGACCATGTCTGCATCTCCACCCAAAGGGACCATATCTGCATCTCCACTCAAAGGGACCATATGCACATCTCCACCCAAAGGGACCATATCTGCATCTCCACCCCAAGGCAGCACATCCACACCTCCACCTAAGTGGGCACATCCACATCTCCATCTCGAGCTCCATGAGAAGAAGACAAGACGAAAGCCCTTTCTTCCTCATTAGAAGCTCCCTGGTTTCTCATCTCAAAATAATGGTGGTTACTCCCCTGGGCTGGCATAGAAATGCTCCCTGACCCATTTCCAGGGGACTTCTCACCCAAAACAGATTGGAGGTGAGGAAGGCAGACACTGCACTGGGCTAACAAAGACCATTTCTTCACAAAACTATCTTCTAGATAAGCATGGAAAGGTTGGAAAGGCACATTTCTTCCAGGCAGAGAAGCACAGATCCCTGAGCCAGTGCCAGTCAAGGTAACCCTACAACTGGAACCAGTATGGCCTTACCTCTTACATCCTCCAGAGGGCCTGGAGGGAGCAATTGTCATCTCCAGTACAACACCACATCATGATGGTTGAGGTTTTCATGCTCACAAACCCCTCAGCATGGTTGGAGGTGCCCTCCAGCCTTTGTGTCAGGACATGCAGGACTATGCAGGACCTGCCCATGGTGGGGGGTTGGGACTGGATGATCTTTAAGGTCCCTTCCAGCCCAAACCACTCCATGATTCCGTGATTCTGTGACATCATGAACCCAGTAAGGAAGCCACAGCAGGATCTGTTGTGCAGGGGATGTTGGTCCCACAAGGAGAGGAGAGCACTGGGCAGGATCCTGAATGTGAAGGAATAACAAAGGTAAAAAGGAGCCTCAAGTTTGGACCCTCATCCCCAGATCAGGGAACGTCCAACCACACCATGTAAGAGTGAGCTGGGAAATTGGTCCCTCTCCAGAATCACCAGGCTGAAGGAGCTGTTCTAGAGAACAACACCCCTGCTGGAGCTCCTGAAATCCTCCCCTACATCCCAACAGCTCCTTTACTCTTCCCTTACATGACAGTGGCTGTGCCACAATTATTCCAGGGAACCCCAGGATCCATGGATTGAGCTTCAATTCTCCCAGTTTGTACCCTCAGCTTTCTCACTGCCACTGGGTTGACCTCAGGCAAATTTTTACTGCTCTGTTCCTCAATTTCCCAGTGGATATAAAGGAGAATATTCCCAGTGGACTGGATTCTCTTTTGTCCCTCTGCCCCACACAGGAAGGACTTTATCACTTACCTGCCCTTCCAACACTCCTGCTCCCTCCACAAGTGCAGGATGCCTTTCCTCTCAAATTATCTGTCTTCCCTCCCAAATTATCTCACCAATTAACACCATGAAGATAATTTGAAGCAATTTAACTCTCAGCTGTACTTCTGTTCAAGGCTTCTGCCTCCATTGCAGACCTGAGGAGAGGCTTCTGTGTCTGAGAGCTCCACGGTTCTCCAGCTGCATCTGCTGGTCTCATCAATATTCCTTCCCTTGTGAGCTTTGTCTCCTCACTGAAATGCTGGGGGATAAGCTATTGAGGAATGTTAAATAAGACCAGCTATGATTACATGACCCCCTAATTAATATTCCCATCAGTGCATTTTTCAGCTGCATCACTTGAGTGGTTGAGGTTGCAAAGAATGAGGGAGGGTCCAAAACCACTTGTCCCTTTTCAATCCTTCTTCTCTGTATATTCCATTTCCTGGCTCCTTCAAAGGTATTCCAGAATAGTTTCTGTATTTATGTCCCCAATGGCTCTTTTTTTCCACTTTTTATTTGTTCTCCCAATCTTTCTCTGGTGGATTTAAGTGAGTCTAGGATGGTCCCCATCTAGAAGAATTCCAGGAGAATTCACTTTTAATAAGGGCAAATAATCCACCTGAATTATTTCCAAATATTCCTATTTTTAAATATTCCTGTTGTCATGTTTTTACAGTTTTTCACAGAATCATCACAGAATTGTTAGGGTTGGAAGGGACCTTAAAGACCACCTCATCCCAATGCACCTTCTGTGGGCAGACTCACCTTCAACTGTCCCAGGTGGCTCAATGTCACATCCAGCCTGGCCTTGAACACTTCCAGGGAAGGAACAGCCACAGCTTCTTTGAGAAATCCATTCCATTCCCTCACCACCCTCACAGGGAAGAATTTCTTCCAAATATCCCATCTAAAACTCCTCGCTTTCAATTTAAAGCCATTTTTGAACACTTCTATTAAGCTTCTTAATATTCAGGAGCATTGGCAGGAGCAGCTCAGCTAAAATATTCAGAGGGAAACACTTCCCAGCAAGTGAATTCCCTGGATTTACCCCGGAGACTCTCTAAGATGAGCTACACTTACCCAGCCTACAAGAAGCAGCATGTGGGGATTCTCCAACCAGTCCCAGGACCCACTCCACACTCCACTTTCAGTGGCCAGTCTCTCTTCTCTCTTCTCTCCAGGGGGGTCTTCTGGATATTATTTCAAGCTGATTCCATCAGAGAAAAATGCAGTTATTGATGGAATCATGGAATCATCAAGGTTAGAAAAGGCCTTTAAGATCATCAAGTCCAACCCTCAGCCCAGCACTCTGTTCCCCATTAAACCATGGCCTCAAGTGTTGTATCCACATGTTTTTGGAACACTTCCAGGGATGGTGATGGGATGAATTCCACAGTGTTTGTGATGTGCCCTCATGGACAACATCCAATTCCTTCCTGTCTGACCTTGGCAAGTGCATCACAAATGTTGTCCCAGAACGGCAATAACTGAATTGCAAAGGGAAAGAGCAGAAGTTGCACCAGCACATAAAGAAAGGGGGAAGGTGGAATCCAAGTTACACTTCATGCAAAGATCATGGAATCATAAATTCATTTAGGTTGGAAACAACCTCCAAGATCATCAAGTCCAACCTTTGACCCAACACCACCATTTCCAATAAACCATAACAAGAAGAGCCACACCTCCTCATTTTTAGAACACTTCCAGGGACGGTGATTCCAGCACTTCCCTGGGCAGCCTGTCCCAATGCTGCACCACCCTTTCAGGGAAGTATTTTGTTCCTGATGTCCAACCTGAACCTCTCTTGGAGCAACTTGAGGCTCTTTCCCCTTGTCCTGTCAGACATTCACTGTTGTCATGAGGCTAAGAGCAAGTTCCATGGTCAGTCAAAGTGTTCACATTCTTCTCATGAACCTCTGACATCTGTATTGAGCTCCCTGAGCTCCTGCTTGGGATCTGGTGGGGATCAGTATCCCAGTCCCCTCCTGCCTTGTGTTTCCTTGGACCTCTTGCCTGGTGAGGTGGCAGAAAAATCAAAGGTAAAAGTGCTTTCCAAACCGTGTTGGAGGGTAAAAGAGCTCCCAGCTCATGGGAGCAATCACTGTTGGCTCTCAGAAAAGCCTGTGCTGAGCACAGCAATCCCCCAGGAGGCTTCCAGGGAAAACAGGATCTGTGGGAGCACAACCAGCCCCTGCAAAGACTCAGACCTGACAATTCCTGGGGTGAAATCGGTGCTGGGGAAAAACTCTGAGGGTGCTTTGGGAGATGGGATTTCCCTGCAGTGCCACCCTCTGCAGGAGAAGTTTGTCCTGCTGGTGAGTCACAGAACTCCTTCCCTTGGGAGAAGGATGCTCCTTCAGGCTCTTCTCTCCCTGTCTCAGCACAGCACTCATGGGGTGGGCAGAGCTCTGCTGGACCTTCCCACTCTTTCTTCCCATCATCCACATGCTCAGCATCCCATATCTCTGTGGTCTCCAACCAAGCAGGCCCAGAAGGAGATTGAAAGTTGTGTTTGGGCAAGGACATGTGTTCCCAAAGGAATCCAAACAAGTCTTCACACTCCACTGTGGTGTTGAATAAACCAGAAGGGATTTTATGGAAGAGGCATCAAAGAAAAGCCTTTCCCATCCCTGGAAGTGTCAAAGGCCAGGTTGGATGGGGTTTGGAGCAATCTGGTCTAGTGGGAGGTGTCCCTGCCCATGAGATGGTCCTTTTCAACTCAAACCATTCTGTGGTTTTATGAAAAACACACTCAAAACAAAACAAACCACTCGAGACAAAATCTATAGTCAGGAGACAATATATCAAACAATACATAGAGCCAGGAGATAAGATATAAAGCCCTGCCAAAGGAAGTCTAGGCACTCATACTCTTTTTTTTTTAAAAAGGAGGGGGGGAATCCATGAATCCAAGTCCTTTTCTTAATTCCTTACTTAAAATAACAGTGAGTTTCCTCCTTGTTTCCATTTTTTCCACACAAAAGAGAGAAAACAAAGACTTCACAAGCCCTTATGATGAATTGAATGCAGTTAGAGCAGGCAAGGTATTTACAAGCTGGGCTTAATAGAAAGGTTTATCAAAGGCAGTGTAATTACCAGACACTTTGGGTGCCTGAAAACAGAGTTGTTATGAAAAAAACTGACCTGGAAAAAAAAAAGCTGGAGGAGGAAATAAAGGAGGAATTCACAGGGACACGTGGAAAAACAAGTGGCTTTCAAGCCAAACTGGTGTCTCAGCTTTCTTTACACAGAGAATAAGTATATTATGGCAGGGCAGGATGACCAAGGAAAGCACAAAATACCTGTAATAGTGGGAATAAATAACAGCAATAAAAGGTCAGGAGGTGTGGGGGATGTTCCTACCCAGTATTTGAGAGGATATTTATTAAGAAACTTGAGCTGCATCCTCAGCCAAGCCAAATGGAACCCACACACACTTTGATGGTTAAGTCCAGCCTTCATTATTTTGCCAATTACAATCCCTGGACAATTAAAAAATTTTTAAAAATTGGGATAAAATCACAGAGCAGTGCTGGGGTCTGTTTTATTAGAGATGCCAGCTGCAGGTGACCATGGAATCAAAGAAGGGGTTGGGCTGGGCCGGAAGGGACCTTTAAGATCATCCAGTTCCAACCCCCCTGCCATGGAAAGGGGCACCTTCCACTAGCCCAGGGTGCTCCAAGCCCCATCCAGCCTGGCCTTGGACACTTCCAGGGGTGGGGCAGCCACAGCTTCTCTGGGAATTCTATTCCAGGGCCTCACCACCCTCCCAGGGAAGAATTTTCTTCCTAATATCTGATCTAAATCCACCTTCCTTCAACTAAAAGCCACCCCACCTTGTCCTACCACATCTGATGTCCATCTGATGAGATGGACCCAGTGGGGCTCCCCATGAGCAGGGAGAGTCAACATGGGATTTGGTCAGACTCCAGACCAGACCCTGAAGCTCCTTCAACCCTAAATCCCATGATGGTCATCATGGATATGGTACCTTTTACACTGCAAACCCCTCCCATTTCACCCTTTCATGGATTTCTCCTCAAAACCCTGGTCCACCTGTGCAGCTTCCAATCAGTAATAAGCAAATGGAGAGTTACAAGCACATGGTTTTTAGGTTTCTTACAGAAAACACGAATTGCAAACAAATCAAAACCAGGCCAGACAAAGCTGTGTAGAAAAAATACTATAAATCCTCCAAATTTCCTAGTAGCACAATTTTATAAGCGTAGTAAAAAGATTAACCTATTCCTGTCAGAAGTCTCATGGGTTTTACAATGCTAAGAAACACTAAAGGAGGCAGATATTTTGTGTTACAAATTGTTAAAGTTGCTGGTGTTGAATTAGAAGGAAATGTGAGTCCCTGTGTCCCCAGCCATGGGGAGTTCAGCATCTTTTCTTCTGTAATTCCTAATAGAAAGTTGCATTATTACTAGTATTTAAGGGCATATTCTTAATTTATAATCTTATTTCCAGGCAAACGATCAAAACATTTGTCTGATTTGTGTATTCAGGGCTTACCTAAACCAGCCTGATTTTGTGCTGTCACTGACAGGGCTGTTCAGACAGAAAATTCATTTTTTCTGTCCACTGTGCCCATTTCTTTTGATCCTTCTTCCCATTTCTTTTGATCCTCCTTCCACTGATCTCCCTTTGCTGATTATCTCACGTTAAAAACTTTATAACTCTCCAAAACTTTGTCTCTCCTGCTACATCCCCATCAGCATCATTTTATACCTCACTGCTCAAGGCTTCAAACCGAAGGAGGGCAGGTTTAGGTTGGATATTGGGAAGGAATTCTTCCCTGGGAGGGTGGGGAGGCCCTGGTTCAGGTTTTCCCAGAGAAGCTGTGGCTGCCCCATCCCTGGAAGTGTCCAAGGCCAGGTTGGACAGGGCTTGGAGCAACCTGGGATAGTGGAAGGTGTCTCTGCCCATGGCAGGGGGTGGAACTGGATGATCTTGGAGGTCCCTCCCAACCCAAACCACTCTATAATTCCATGATTTATTCTTTCTCTCTCAGAGTTGTCTTTTCACTGCTGCATTTTTGCAATCTCTACCATTGTCCTGTGAAACTTCTGTACAAATATGGACCAGGGACTATTTCCAATAGCTTTGATTCAATTCTCCTGCTTGGAAGGGTAAGAGAGTTTGTAGAGTGTGCACAAACATTTCTTATACACCATTGGCCTCTGTGGCAAAAAATAATAATTAAAAAATGGACCCAAACCAAATCAACCAAAGCAAATATATTACAAAGATATTTATTTGACTAAAAGGAGCTTTTCCAAGCATGTTTGATGCTTTGTTTTTGGAATTTTTAAAAGGGTTGCCATGGATTCAGAAATAACTGGCCACAAGGAAAGAGCAGAACTGCCCCAATTCCTGCAGAATTTGTGTTTGCCCCTCTGGCGTCGTGCTGAGAGCAATCCCTCACCTTTGGCAACAATCCCTCTGCCATAAAGGCTTCCAGCCCTGAGGTGAAGACCTCAGTGAGGAGATGGACCTATTGGAGATGATCCAGAGAGAAGTAAAATCCATCAGCTCTGAACAAAAAAATGTGGCCAAGGAGGAAAGAGCAAAATCCTGAGGTTGTTTAGTCTGGGAAAGCACAGATGGGAGGCTGGAAATAGCCAGAGGTTTTGCAGGAGGTAACACCAAAAGCCACAAAAAGCTGAGAAATGGTGGGAGAAATCCATAAAGACAAGGAAAGGAGAGTGGTCTGGATGCCACAAAGCCACAGGCATCCAAAATTAGGGAAATGTGGTGGGAGAAAGCAGTCTTTTCGTGGCTTCTAATCATGGAATGGTTTGGATTAGAAGGGTCCTTAAAGATCAAACCCCCTGCCATGGGCAGGCACCCTTCCCACTGCACCAGGCTGCTCAGAGCTCCATCCAACCTGGCCTTGAGCACCTCCAGGGATGGAAAGAAGGTGAAATGTTTGATTTTCCCTGTGCCACCACCGATGGCCACTGTCAGAAGCGGCCCGTGAGCCAGGTGGGCACTTTGATCTAAGTGGGCACGACTGTTCTCCCCTTCCTGAGCAGCAGGAACTTCCCCAGGTAGGTCTCTCTGACAACTAATCAGTCCTGCTGCTAAAAATAACTTCTGCTTATCCCTGCTCGAATCATTCCAGTAATTAATAGGAAATTAATTCAAGGCAGGCTGCGATGCCCCTGAGAGCGAACGACCTTGCTTTGTGCAGGGAGGAGGAATTAGCCAAGGTCCATCCAAAGTGAACCATCAAAATGGGAGGAACAAGTTGGCCCTGAGACCCTCATTGCAGTTATCCCAGCAGGTTTGGGGACCACAAGGGAGGAACACCTTTCCTACTACCTCTTTATCTATTCCCTGACCAGAAATTACATCATCCTTGATATTTTCTTGGAATCTTTGACATTTCTTCAGTGATTTTGTCTTTTTATTGTTCTTGTTTGCCTCTGGATGCTGTTCCTACAGTTCTGTAAGTCTGGTCTGTTGTAGTTCCATTCCTGTCCATCCCTCTATCCATCTGCCCACAGATCTGGCTGACCATTCCTGTCCATCCCTCTATCCATCTGCCCACAGATCTGGCTGACCATCACCCTTCCAAGGTCCAACAAGGAGAAGGTTCTCAAAAGTCTGGACATACTCTCATTTTGGTGAAAAGTGGTCAAAAAGAGGAGAAACACCAAAATGAGTGGTCTCACCAAAGGATCTCAGCTGCCCAGCCACTCTTAGAAGCAGCATCTATCTGGCCAGCAGGAAAATCCATACCCGGCCAAAGAGGAAGGAATCACAGGAGGGAGCCCAAAGGTGGGTAATGATGCAGGAACAGGGAGCTTAGAGACCTGAGGGTACAGGGGATGGGAAACTAAACTTCATTAGCTCAGAAAATGTTAAGTTGAAGGGGGTGATTCTGCCCCTCCAGTCTCCTGAGACCCCACCTGGAGCTCTGTGTCCAACTCTACATTCTGAAATATCAGAAGGATGTGATGCTGCTGGAGCAAGTCCAGAGGAGACCACAGAGATGCTCCAAGGGCTGGAGTCCCTCTGCTCTGGAGACAGACTGGGAGAGCTGGGAATGTTCAGAAGACATTAAAACCCTTTCCAGTGCCCAAAAGGGCTTCAGGAGAGCTGCAGAGGGACCTTGGAAAGGTCCTGGAGGGACAGAACAAGGGGGAATGGCTTCCCACTGACAGGGCAGGGTTAGATGGGATATTGGGAAGAAATTCTTCCCTGGGAGGGTGGTGAAGCCCTGGCACAGGTTGCCCAGAGAAGCTGTGGCTGCCCTATCCCTGGAAGAGTCCAAGGCCAGGCTGGATGGGCCTTGGAGCAACCTGGGCTAGTGAAAGGTGTCCCTGCCCTTGGCAGGGGGCTGGAATGAGAGGATCTTTAAGGTCCCTTCCAGCCCAAACCATTCCACGACTCTCTGAAAAATGCACCCCTCTTGGCTGTTCCCAGGGCACGGCGTTTGCAAATCCATCCCATCCATTTGCATCTTATCAGATCTGTGTTAATCCCAGACACATTCCTGCCCACCCTTTGGCATCACAGCTTTTGCTGGAGAGGCTGAGGAGGCAGGAGATCATCCCTGTGCTCCGTGCTGGGCTGTGGGATCGATCACAGACAATCTTCACGTGGGATCTCTGGAACCTCTGAAAAGGTCATGGCAAAGCAGGAGCTGCAGTTTGGAAAGGTCAGGCAGGGGAAGGGATCTCTGTCTCCTGCCTGGAGGGGTGAGAAGGATGACTTCAGTGACAGAACTTTGAGTCACACCATATCTACCTTTTTTCCCCCCTTTTTTAGTGCCCATTTATTGTTTAGAATCTGCAAAAAGGACCATCTGCAGGGATGTGGCCCATTTAAGGGTGAGCAGCCAAGCTCCTGCTGGGATCAGTAAAGACTGAGCCAAAAAATGGAGCTGGAGGAGACAATTTGTTTATCCAAAGGCAGGGGTTTGCTTTAAGATAAGTTGGACAACACCCCAAGCTCACCTGGGAACAGAGAGTGGCCTGGGTGGTCACAACACCCCAAATAAATCAGGTGAGCTCTTTGCTAGTGCCTGATAAGGGAAGAAACTCAGAGACACTGGAGCAGAGTGTAATGAATTTTTTTTTCTAGTCTGTATTGATTAATTTTATTACTTTAACAGTGTCAGGGCAGGAGGGAAACACTTGGAGAGAGAAACAATTTCATTCCCCCAGTGCTGCTCCCCAAAGAGCCTCCTGGTCAGGAGTTAAAATAAGATTAAAGCCAAAATAAAGTCCTTTCATTAGAACCCTTAGATACACAATATTTATCATAGAGTCATGGAATGGTTTGGGTTGGAAAAGATCATAAAGCCCATCTTGTTCCAACTCCTGCCATGGGCAGGGACACCTCCCACCAGCCCAGGTTGCTCCAAGCCCCGTCCAACCTGGCCTTGGACTCTTCCAGGGATGAGGCAACCACAGCTTCTCTGGGCAACCTGTGCCAGGGCCTGCCCACCCTCACAGGGAGGAATTCCTTCCTTATAACCAATCTAAATATATCCTTCCTCATTTTAAAGCCATTCCCCTTTACCCTGACAAATTAGCAAATTCACAACGACTTTGAGAAACTGTGCCTTGGTTTTCCAAATTGATTTTCCAGCTAAACAGTTAAAACAGGAGGAAATGACAGATATTAATCAGAATTCCCATTATCTCTCCTGGTTTGTACCACTCATCTTCTGCTGTCCTAAGCATTAGAGCATTTGATAAAGCAGCCAGGAAAAGAAGCAACTTTTTAAACGAAATAGTTTTTGTAAGATTTTGCCAATTCATCAAAACCAAATTGCTTCCCGACACCGTATCTCAGTGGCCCAATTAGTTTATAATTAGTTAACACAACGTGGAACAGTTCTAAGCAGAGGGACAAAGACAAGTGCAAGCTGAATTCCAGGCTCTGTGAACAGAGCAGCTGCTCAAGCAAAAGGAAAAATGACTTGAAAGGACTCATCCTGTATCTCCTGCATCTTAATTTCATGTCCTGACCAGTGGAGACTTGCTAGTCCAGATTGATCTTCCTCCCTCTACCTGGGTTTGATTCCAAAATCCATGCTGGACTTCAAATAGCTTTATTATTTCTTCAGAGTGTTTCTTTGCCCACAAAATCCTGTTTTCCAATCCTTTGTCAATGAATTCAGAATCAAGTCACAAAATGTGCTGTCAAGTGTTTCTTTCCCTCAAGAAAATACTTGCCCTGTTTGTAAGATCGTGAGCTGAGCTCCTGCACCAAAGTTTCTTCCCTGAATTTTTTTAAAGAGGGAGAAGCACTAACACACCTGGGTACTGACCTCAAATAAAGGGAAAAAGGACAAAAAATTTAGAGTTTATGACCTTTGGATGAAGGGCAGACAACTCAGGAGGGCTACAAGGATGCCAGGAGGTTACACAAGGAGAAAATTAGAGATGCCAAAGCCCTCCTAATGTGGGGTTTGGTCTCTTCTCCCACATAACAAGCAATAGGACAAGAGGAAACAGCCTCAAGTTTCAAGGAGAAGTTTAGTTTGGATGTCAGGGAAGACTTCTGCACCAAAAGGGTTGTTAAGCTTTGGAACAGGCTGGCCAGGGCAGTGGTGGAGTCACCATGGAGGGATTTAAAAACACGTGGATGTGACACTTGGGGACATGGGTTAGTGGTGGCCTTGGCAGTGCTGGGGGAAGGGTTGGACTCGATGGTCTTAAGAGGGATTTTCCAACCTAAATGATTCCATGATTCTCTGTGAAAGGAGGGACCAGAAGTGGCCATGAATGGAGTGCAGCCATGGTCACATGAGGAGCAATGGGCCCTGTTGGTCCACCACAGGACTTGGTGTGTCCTTGAACCAGATCCTCCCTTTTCTACCCTGGAAGTGTCCAAGATCAGGTTGGATGGGGCTTGGAGCAACCTGGGCTAGTGGAAGGTGTCCCTGCCCATGGCAGAGGGTGGAACCAGAGGACCTTGAAGGTCCTTTCCAACCCAAACCATTCCATGATTCTTTGATTCTGTTGTTCTACCAGCACCAACTGGACTGGAAATCTCAAGCTCTCCCCCACCAACATTCTGTGGTTTCCTATAGGGAAAAGATAAATTCAATCATTCTCCTGGTGGGAGGAAAAGGTCCCAGAAGCAACAAGGGCACCTGAGGGTTCTGGTTTGAGATCTGATGTTGTCCTGTTGTGTGATCTCAGGAAAGTACCGTTTTCTGCCTGTATTTTAAACCACCTTTTGCAGCGTCTGTAGAGAGGAAGCTGCAACTCCTGCTTTGTGAGAGGGTCAGGGAGGGGTTTGTGAGGCCAGAGCAAGCACAGAACCCTTTGTGGTCAAGCACAGCCTGCTCTTCCCACCTCCAGAGCGCAGGGCTAGGAAAATGTCCTCTTTTAATCCTGCAAACAACTCTGGGATGCACCAGGTGACACCAGCCAGGGCTGGCAGGGATCCCACACGTCGAGCCTTTTACAACCAGAAGAGCTCGGCAATTAGCAAAATAACAAAAAAATAAAAAAAAAAAAGTCAAATGCATTTTTGATGCTCTGAAGTTGCTGGGTTTGTTTTTTAAACAAACAGTCTGGGCTGCTCCCACACTCCGAGGGGTTTTGGGCAACGCAGCAACAGCACCATCGTATGGGGATCTCCAACCTCTGCAGCCTCAGAATCCTCTCCTTCCACTCTGCAGACAAGATTAAAACACCGCGGTGCGATTCATTTGCGGCGACGCATCGATTTCATGGTTGTCAGCAAGAATGTGGGCGATGTGAAGGTGAACTTTTCCTCCAGGGCTGGTCAGGTTGGCTCCTGAAATCACCAGTGCCAAATGGGAATAGCTGGATGGGGCTGGAGCCTCGCGGAAACGCTCAAGGTCAAACGGTGGTTCTTGCTTGTTAAACCTTTTTATCGCTCCCTGGTTGTACTTGTGAGCACCCACAGAGCTAAAACCTTCCTTTGGGGTGCAAGGAATCCCAAGTCCTGTTTGCCACCAGAGGAAGAAGAGGCACAAAGGAAGACACGAGCCACAGGTCTGCAAGTAGCCCAGTGATAGAGATCATTTCTGTATCCTCTCAATGTTCTACTCTGGAAGATGCCTCAGGAATCCCAAATGTGTCTCCATGTGCTCTGGAGCTTCTTTGAACAGCAAACCTGGACATCAATCTTTGTAGGCTGAGCTGGACCGTGGCATGGAACAGTTTAAAGCGTCTGCAGATGTAGCAGCTGGAGCCTCTCCCTGCTCCGAGGGCAGCCCTGGAGCAGCAAGAATCACGTTTCCTGCTGCTGGACCAGCAGGAATCACGTTTCCTGCTACTGGACCAACATCATCCATGTGCACAGGACAGTGGAAAACAGCTGGATGAGAAAGACTTGAGAAAGGCTGAGATAGGGGACATGCTGTGGCCTTTTCATAAACTCACAGGATGGTTTGGGTGGGAAGGAACCTTGAAGATCCCTTGAAGATCATCTGTTCCAACCCCCTACCATGGGGGTTTTGCCTTTTCAGGATGTTCTGAAGTAGCTGTGTGGAAGTTACAATGGGCTAAAGAAGGATTTTCTCTGCTTTTTCCACTCCTGGATGGTGTTTGGAACATGTACAGTGAGCTGATGCTGCCTGCAAACCTACTCAGGCTGTAGGAATGTGAGATTTTAGATAAGGGGGTTTAGTGACCAATTTGAAGCAGGGAAATGGGAATTTCTAATGGCTGCACTGCGGTGTTCCTGGGAACACAGCCTCGGGGACATTCAACTGTCCCAAATCAGGATGGGTGGGGAATAAATGAGGCTGAGTCACTCAGTGGGAGTAAAACAAATCACATTAGAGACTTGGCTGGAAGGAGGGAAGCGTGGATCCTAAATGAGGCATGGGATTGGATAGGCAGGAACACAGATGGAGAGATAAGGGGAAAGAAAGATTTCAAAATGAGTAGATGTGCAGATGCTCCCAGAGACAGATGGATGGATGGATGGATGGATGGATGGATGGATGGATGGATGGATGGATGGATGGATGGATGGATGGATGGA
>JAWMRC010000078.1:149176151-149193296 GCA_035584755.1 Thripadectes ignobilis
TGGCTGCCCCATCCCTGGAAGTGTCCAAGGCCAGGTTGGATGGGGCTTGGAGCAACCTGGGCTGGTGGAAGGTGTCCTTGCCCATTGCAGTGGGGTTGGAATTGGATGATCTTTAAGGTCCTTCCCAACCCAAACCTTTCCATGATTCTAAAATCTCTAACATCTTCCAGGCTCACTTCCATCTCTAACTCCTTCCAGGCTTCCCTACAGCCTCTTGAGATGACTTAACCAAGTGGTTGCCACAGCCCAGGAAATCAGAGAAACTTCCTTTTGCCTTTGGAGCTCCTCACTATCTCTATCCAGATTTCCCAGGCACTGTTTCACCCACTGCCCATCCTGTCCTCACATTTCCAGCTCACTCCTTCACCTCCATGCTCTGCACCACAATCCATCCCCATTTTCCCAGCCTGACACCAGGCAGGTGAGCCAGAATAGAGCAAATGATCAAGTCCTCTTTCCCTCCTTCCCAAACAGAGAGCTCCAGACCTGCATCCATCAAATCAAATCCATAAAATAGCTATAAAAAAAACCAAAAAAACCCACCCCCACCAACCCCCAAGTGATTTGTAGGCATATTAGATTCCCACGGGGAGTGGATTGCCTTTCCCATGAAGGCAGAGGACTTGGGGAGTTTATAACAAAACACCACGCACACACAATCCTATGGATAACAGCCTGTTAATGGATGTGGAATTATAACGGAGCACGTTTGCCACCTTCAGGATTCGTGCAGGAATTGCACTTCAATGCCCCAAAAAACAGCGAGAACCAACAATTTCTGTAAGGATATTGCTGGGATCTCACACAGCCTCGGGCAAGCAGGGCTGGAGGATGGACAAGCTCTTAGCTCTGAGTTTCTCTTTCACGGCACCACAAGTTCTGGTCTTTGCTGACTAGTTCTAGGAGAGTTTGGCTGGCAGCAAATCAGGCTGCTGAAGATGAAATGTGCTCTCCATCTTCCTTATCCATGAGTTGTTTGAAGGAAGAAGTATTTAATTCAAAGCCTGGATGGATTTGATGGGGAGGTTGTGTTTTCCCCTTGGCCCTGTCCTTCTGTAACACAAAGAATCAAACCCTACAATCGTAAGGGATTTAAAAAAATAAAAATAGCCTTAAATATATCTGAATAAGGAACAGCAGTCTGAGAATATGTTGCCTTATTTTTTATTCAAAAATTTGGCTATAAATGATGTGCTCTGCAAAAATATGATGAGGCAAAAGCCAACAGTCACAGAAAGGTCCTGGGCTGATTTTTTAGGTCATTTCTAAACAGAAGAGTCCAAGTGGAAGCATTTAAGATACCCACAGGGAAACTGAGACTTGTCAAATCATCTTCTGCACCAGATTCTCCACTGGTGTAAATCAGGGCAGAAGTTTTAATCCATCACTCATCCCACAGCTGCTGATCAAGGACAATGATCCACCAACAACCTGAAATTTGGGAACTGTCCTGAGAGCTGAACTGCAAACAAGCAAGTCCCTGAAGGAAATTACTGCAAAGCATTAATTCCTGAGACTTCAGAAAGAAAAACCCTAAACTAAGCATTGAATTTAGAAATAAAAAATAGCCTGTTTTCTTCTCCCCCGGCACATCCTGAGAAGTGGTCACAGGATGTGAGGAATGGGAGAGGACTCTGGTCAACCCACCAGAGCAAACATTTGCACTTGAGGCTGGAATGTGACTCAACTCACCCTCTCTGTGATGAGAAGTGGCATTTTTTTGGACAAGCCTGCATTGTTGACATTACATGGGATGTGAGTCAAGTGTCAAAAACATGCCCAAGCCTCTACCGGACAGAGGGATTGGCACACAAAGAGAACAATGTCACAGCACAGGTGAAAGAGCTAAAAATATTACCAAAGCCACCAGAAAGTCCCTCTGGTTTCAACACTCCTAAAAATGAAGACGGTTTTTACCAGAATATGGACAATACACAGGAATGAGGGCGAAATGAGCACCTCCAAAAAGGCCTGGAATGACCCGGAAAAGGCCAATGCACTTTAATTTATCCACATAACTCGCCATCACATACCTTGTTATCACGAGTGTCACTCACACGCACAGATAAATAGCTGGAGTTGTTTATTAAAAGAACATTTTGTCCTTGATTTAAACACAATAGCTGCACTCAGGGTGGCAACAACGGGGGTGGAGAGCCTTGTTCACGGGGTGCAACTGCAGCCTCACTGGCTCCGGAGAAATGCATAAGGCCGGCCTTGTTCGGAAGAATTTGGGGCTTTTTCCACTTGTGTGAACACTTTGCCCAAGGGTAGGAGGGGAGGCGGGGGTGGAGGGGTGGAGGGGAGCCCCTGGCAGCTCAGAGAGGGGCAGGGAGGAGATAGGAGAGGCACCTTAACACAAATATCACAAAGCCACCCCTCCCTTGGTCCAGCGAGCAGCTCGCTCAGGTGCCTTCGGAGGATGCCCTTCTGGGCATGCCCAACCTGTGCCTGCCAGGGTATATAACCTGCCCCACGAGGAAACAAGCCCTGTTCAGCTCCACTGGTCATCCCAAAATGAAGGCTTTCCTCGTCCTCCTGCTGGGAGCCCTCCTGTGCGTGGACTCAGGTAAGGCACCTGCCCTTCATCCCCTTCCAGCAGCTCTCCGGCCAGGAGGAAAGGCTCCTGGTGGGGTTTGGAAGCCTTGGCACGTTGTCATCCCGAGAAATTGGAGTTTTGGTGGGGAAAATATTGCACTTGGTGGGGTGTGATGCCAGTGCTGGGTAGAGCAGCTTCCAGGCAGCATAAATCCTATACAAAACTGAGATCATTGAAAGCCAAGTTAATTAAACAAGACCGTGTTGTCACGGAGGGAAGGGAGGGGTTAAGTGGGGTGGGAGGATTATTTTTCCCTTTCCCAGGCTTTCAAAAATTGCAACGTTTCTGCAAAGGGAAGTTGCCTTCCAACTTCTTTTCTGCCCCTTCGTTTCAAAAGCAGGCTCTGGCGCTGCCTGGATTGTCAGGATTTTAGTAGGGCAGTAAAAAAGAGAATGCCATGGGGTGTCATTTTATAGGCTGGGTAGGTGAGATTTGGACAGGGGAAAAAAAAGGGTTTAAACCAGTTTTTCCCTATCACCAGAGAAGAAGAGAAGCAGATCTGGCCAGAAATGTTTCTCAAACAGCAGAGGATGCTGAAGGACTGAGCTGAGAAGGGTCTTGCACAGTCCTGGGCAGACCCTCTCCCCTCCAACTCCCATCAGAGCACTCAGAATTTGGCTTTCAGTGCATTAAAAATCAGATCAATGTGAGAACAGAGTGCAGCCCTCAGACAAACTGAGGTTTGGCTCCTTATTTCTGTCTCAGTCGTTTCCACCAGAATGGCTTGGACAGAGGGAGAACAAGCACCCCAAACCACTTCTTGTTCCTGCTCTGAAAAGCACTAATTGAGGCTTTTTTGTAAATACTGTTAATGCTCTTCCTAAAAGAGAATTTTAGGGTTCAAGGTAAGGATTTGTGGGATTCATGGCACAAGCTTTGTGGTCATGGGGCTAAAGTACGAATATATATGTAATATATTTATATATATATGTATATTAAATCTCATACAAGGCTTCAGTGACACCCTGGGGCACGAGGAGATAATAGGAACAGGTAATTACCCCGTGATTTCACTCCTCTGGGGACTCTTTTTCATCAGGGCTGGACACTTGTGAGCTGCAAGTCTTATCCTGCCTTTGCCTGATGTGCACAACCAGCCCAGAGCTGCTTTTTCATCCCTCATGTCCATGAGGGGGTGGGAACTGGGTGATCTGGTGTTCAGAGGGAGGGGAAGGCTGAGTTTGCACCAACTAAGAGGGGGTGGTGGAGAGCACATATCACAAGCTGGTCAAACTGGGAAAAAGGTTGAAAGGGATCTTTCAAATTGCTGTTCCATCTTTCCCTCAGGCTCGGAGAAACCTGGTCTAGAGGGAGTTGTCCCATCCCAAGGCAGGGGTTTGGAAGTAGATGATCTTGAAGGTCCCTTCCAACCCAAACCACTCTGTGATCCTCTTCAAGCCCAGCTATACCTCTGGTCTCTTTTTGGTCCCTCATTGCACTGACCACATCTGAAAAGTCTTCAGCACCTGCAAAAAATTACTCTCACCTCAAGCAGGTGTATTCTCCACAAAAAATGGGAAAAACCCATTTTTTTTTTTTCCAAAACAGAGGTGCCATCAGCCTTTGAGGACCCACAGGAATAGTCCTGTTTCTCAGTTCAAGAATTAGGTTCCCTTGACAGCTTCAAAGAGATTGAATTCTGGAATTCTGTGCCCTGCTCTGGTATCCTCAGCACAGGATAAACATGGACCTGTTGGAGCGAGTCCAGAGGAAGCCATGGAGATCCTCCAAAGGCTGAAGCCCCTCTGCTCTGAAGACAGGCTGGGAGAGCTGGGGGTGTTCAGCCTGGAGAAAAGAAGGCTCCAAGGAGACCTTACAGCATTTTCCAGTAGCTAAAGGGGCTCCAAGAGAGCTCAGGATAAACTTTTTAAGAGGGTCTGTTGCAATAGGACAAGGGATAATTGTTTAAAGCTAAAAGAAGGTCGATTTATTTAAGACATTTTTTACAGTGAGGGTGGTAAAACACCGGATCAAGTTTTCCAGAGATGTTGCACATCCCCCATCCCTTGAAATATCCAAGGATGAGGGTCTGAACAACTTGGTCTAGTGGAAGGTGACCCTGCCCATGATCTTGAAGGCCCTTTCCAACCCAAACTTTTCTGCAATTCTACAATTCTACAGTTCTCTTGTTTGACTTCTCACCCCTCTTGGTCTCTTGCAGGTTCATCTTTGCAGTGTTACAGCTGCAAGTCACAGCTCAGCAACTCCAAGTGTCTGGCCAAAGCGACATGCAGCGACAAGGAAGTGTGCAAGACAGACGTGATCAGTAAGGAAAAGGGGGGGTGGACAATGTCTTGGTTGGGATGTTGGAGCCAAGTTTGTTCCCAGCTTTAGGTGTCCAAGCCAGTCCAGCCTCACCTACTCCAGATATACCAGCAAAGCTCAGAGCACAGCAATGTTCCTCACTTCTGCAAAATTAGGTTTATTTCTCTTCCATAAGCCCCAAAATTATTTGCTCACAAGGGCAATAGTTCAGTTTATGCTTTTGAAATACATGAACACATGAATTAAAATGTGAGGGGCTGAGTCTGAGGAAACCTTATTGTGAAGTTAGGAGGAGCATTCACTTAAAAGAGAGGATTTTAGGTGAATTCAAGGAAAAGGGGGGAATTTCACCTACAGCCAGCTCTGACTGCAGCCATCTGTGTATTTAACAGCTCAGGATATTATTCTCCCACTCTTGATCTGGTCTGCCCTGTCCAGATCTGTGGTGACAGCTCAGTTGCTCTTAGACCCAGGGCACAAAACCCCTCAGTGAGGTGTTCAAACTCCTCCCTGTCAAGCATAGATAGAACACCTCCCTAAGCATTATCCTGGTTGGAAATGTGCAAATCCATGACATTCCCAGGCTGGAGAGCCAACATGTTGTGTAATTTATTGCATATGGAAAAAGGCTGGTGCCCAGGACAGATTATACAGGATCAGCAGATCTGATGGAGATCGAACTCTGCTTGAGTTACTGAGTTATCAGCTGGCCAAAAAAATAGGCTGTGCCTCTCAGAAACAAATCAAACAATAACTCTGCCATCTGAAACGGGCAGAGCCGTCTTTCCATAACATCCCTGGGTGTTGGAAGGCTCCTGAAACAAGGAAGTTTGGGGTGGGGCTTGCTGATGCCAGAGGGCAGGGCTAGATGGGATATTGGGAAGAAATTCTTCTCTGTCAGGGTGATGATGCCCTGGCACAGGTTTTCCCAGAGAAGCTGTGGCTGCCCCATCCCTGGAAGTGTCCAAGGCCAGGCTGGATGGGGCTTGGAGTAACCTGGGCTAGTGGAAGGTGTCCCTTCCCATGGCAAGGGGTTGGAACTGGATGATCTTGAAGGTCCTTTTCAACCCAAACCATTCTCTGATTTTTTTCCCAAGAAAAGAGCTCAGATAAGAACAGCATCTCATTATTCAGTCTCACAAGGCTTGGCTGGCATTGAGTGCTGGTAGTAATGGTCCTGCTTTCCTTCCAGGGGTTGTAGGGCTCTTCAGCATCATCAGCAAGGGCTGTGACTCGACATGTGAAGAATCCTACCAGGAC
The DNA here is from genome assembly GCA_035584755.1 of Thripadectes ignobilis. NCBI lineage: Eukaryota > Metazoa > Chordata > Aves > Passeriformes > Furnariidae > Thripadectes > Thripadectes ignobilis. The sequence continues at coordinate 149,182,276 of JAWMRC010000078.1, forward strand.
TTCAACGTAGGCAACAGGAATGTCTCCTGCTGCAGCAGCGACCTCTGCAACGTCAACGCCGCTGGCTCCGTGCGGTCCAGCTATGGGATGGCAGGAGGGATAGCAGCTGGTGTGCTCTGGATCTTCCTGAGCAACAAGTTTTGAGGAGCAAAGAGGCCTCCCATGACCACAGAAAGCCTTGGAGCACCCCTTTTATAACAGGAATTGTAACCAGGAGCAATGCGGTGTGTTGGGCATCCCGCACCCTCGGAGCTGACGGCAGCTTTTTGCCATATGACAGCTTCTTCTTCACCCTTATTGCAAAGCTGTAGTGCTACCAGGTCTGAAAACGTGTTCACGCTGTCTGCAAAACACCTAAAATAAACTTATTTCCAAACCAAGGGTGAGAGTGTTTCCTGTTTATCACACGGTCGTGTATTCCTGCCCCAGCAGCAACTGCAGGTGGGTTTGTCGTGTGTCTGGTTCAGTCTTGGTGCTCCCTGTGCAGTGTGACCTGATCTCCAGGTATCCCACCCAGTGGGTGAGGGAAAGGCTTCCTGGACTCCAGCAAAGCCTTTGGTACTGTGTCCATGACGTTCTCCTGGGAATGGCTTGGAGAGGTGCAGTCTTGGCTGGGTTAAGAACAGGCTGGATGGAGGCTCAGACAGTGGTGGGGAATGGTGTCACACCCAGCTGGTGGCTGGTCACTGGTGGTGTCCCCCAAGGATCACTGCTGGGGCCAGTCCTCTTCAATGTGTTTATTGATGATCTGGATGAGGGGATCGAGAGCACCCTCAGGGTGGGAGTGTTGATCTGCTGGAGGGCAAGAAGGCTCTTCAGAGGGATCTGACCAGGCTGGGTTGATGAGCTGAGGCCAATGATATGGGGTTTGATAAGGCTCAGTGCCGGGTCCTGCACTTCAGTCACAACAACCCCCTGTAGCAATACAGGCTGGGGGCAGAGAGGCTGGAAAACTGCCCAGCAGAAAAGCATCTGGAGGTGCTGGTGACAGCAGCTGAACATGGACCAGCTGGGGACGAAGGCAATGCCAACTGGCTTGTGCCAGAAGTAGTGTGGCCAGCAGCACCAGGGCAGTGATTGTCCCTCTGTGCTGGAAACTGGTGAGGTCACAGCTCGAGTCCAGTGTCCAGTTCTGAGCCCCCCGTGACAAGAAAGACACTGAGGGGCTGGAGCGTGTCCAGAGAAGGGCAACAGAGTGGGAAAGGTATAGAGAGTAAGTCATGAGGAGCAGCTGAGGGAGCTGGAGGGGCTCAGCCTGGAGAAAAGGAGGTTCAGGGGGGACCTTCTAACTCTCCACAACTCTGACAGGAGGATCAAGCCAGGTGAGGGTCAGGCTCTGCTCCCAGAGAACAAGGGACAGGACAAGAGAAAACGGCCTCAAGCTGCACAAAGGGAGGTTCAGGTTGGACATTAGGAGGAATTTCTTCACAGAAAAGGTTGTCAAGCACTGGAAGGGGCCACCCAGGGAAGTGGTGGAGTCCCCACCCCTGGAGGTGTTCAAGAAACAACAGGACGTGGCACTCAGTGCTCTGGCCTGGGGGACAAGGTGGGCATTGATCACAGGTTGGATTCCATGATCTTGGAGGCCTTTTCTAAGCTAAATGATTCTGGGATTGTGTGGCTCTGTATGTGCTGAGAGGTTCCATGGCAGGGCAGGATAGAGGTGGCAGCTGTGCCTCCAAAGCCTGAGGGAGTCTGGCTTATGACAAACTCTGGAAGGCACATCCCCCAATGAAACCTGTGAAGAACAAACACACCTGAAGGGGAATGACCCAGAGACCATGGAACTCTGCACCACGTGAGACAAGCAGAGCTCACCTTCCCTGCTACGTGTTCACACAGCCAATCCCCACACCTCCCCAAAGCTGTAGCACCCTTGGGAAGGTGGCCAGGACTGCACACTCAGGTGGAGCACCATGATGAGCAACAACCACTGGAGTGAAGTGGAAAGGTGTCCCCACGGTGTCCTGGTCAAGCATATCAGTTCTGGGATTTTCAGTCTCCATCCTGGCCAGGGTGGCATCCTCTGAAGGATCCCATTTCCCACAGGAAACTTTCTTCTTGATCTATTCACCAGGCTGAAGGGGTGTTTATCCTGAAGGTCCCCTGGCAGATCTAGCAAGAAGAGTGGAAAAAGCAACCATCAGAGCTCACCCTCTGGTGCCTTGATGGAGCACCCACCTGGGGCAACACACCCAATTCCACCCCCTGGTGGGACACACGCAGCGAGAGAAGGGGAGGAGGAAAGAGTGGGGAAAACATGGAGGAAGACAAGAGTGGGGGATGAGGTGCCCTCAGGATGGGACTAGGAGTGCTGAACAAGAAGGTGAGACTGGGGTTTCCAGAAGATTTGTCCAGGTCATGAGATACCCACATAGTCATTTATTCCCTTCCTTTTAACAGGTATTTTCCTTTTTCACCCATGATAATGGTTTTAGGCTGAAAGAGGGTATATTTAGATTGGATATAAGGAAGGAATTCTTCCCTGTGAGGGTGGGCAGGCCCTGGCACAGGTTGTCCAGAGAAGCTGTGGCTGCTCCATCTCTGGAAGTGTCCAAGGCCAGTTTGGATGGAACTTGGAGCAACTTGGCATACTGGAAGGTATCCCTACCCATGGCAAGGGGTTGGAATGAGATGATCTTGAAGGTCCCTTCCAACCCAAACCATCCTGTGATTCCAGAATTCCATGTTCTTTCCCCATTCCTGGGACTTCTTGCTTGTCTGTCTCTACCTGTCACATGTAAGTTTAGTTCACATCTGATGAAGAAGTGGCTCAGAGCACTGGCACAAACATCACGTTTTGCCCACTTTTCCTGGTGTAATGAGTGTGCCAACACTCAAGCTTCAAATATGTGGAAAACCACTTCAAGCCCTCTTGGATCCTGATACCAGTCAGGTGTCTGAGTGCAAGGCAAACTCCAAGCTCTAATCTCTCATATACTGTTACAGCTTCTCCATATAGTTATAAATTCTGAGTTAAGTTTTGCCTTCTCCGGATGGTTTACGTTATGGATATAAACTCAAGTGATCCAACCTTGCACTGGGAGATCCTTTGGCAAAAGGAGAAGAGAAAGTGTCACAGAAAGAGGCCTGAAAGAAACTCTCAGGTAGCTTTTCCAAGCTACACAAGTGTGAAAAACAATGTAGAAAACATTCTGTTCGAGGCCAGTGCACCAAAATAGTTTCCCTATAAAATATAAGAAAAGGAGGAAAGGCAGAGTGTGGAGATGGTCCTGGGTGGGAGCAACAAGAACCACGAATTCAAGGAGCTGTGAAGTCAGGACCACAGTGGGAGGAGGATTAAAAGGGAAAGAAGATTGGCCAAGAGGCCCGTTTTCCTCTCTGACACCTTAAGAATTACTGGAGCTGCAAGGGATGTGAAGAGCCATGGGCTGGAATAAGGAAGAACCATTTACCTGGTGGAGATGAGTCACCTGGGGGATCCACAGCCACGGGAAAAGGGCCAGCATCACATGTGGGATGGAGTCAGTGCGTGTCAGAAGATAATGACACCGTCTGCTGTTGTGAAAGAGGAAAGTACATAAACCCTTGGGATGCAAGGCATTAACGAGCTGCTAATTGTGGGAAGCAGGGAAGGGGTTTCCCCGAAGGAAAATCCAGAAGGAACCACCTTGTTTGTAGGAGTCCGATGTGGTTATTGGTGGTGGGAGGGTATGGGACAAGTGGGGTCATTTCTTCTGGCTTTTCCAAACCTCCTGAGTCATATCCCTGGAAAGGGGCTCGTCCAGCTGTGCATCTCCCAGCCAGGTTGTTTCCTGCATGGATGAGCAGCTCCAGGGACTCCCCATGCCAGGGAATCCTGTCCTTGCACTGCAAGAATGTCCCTGACACACCACTGTGCCTCCTTCTTGAAACAATTCCCAGGCAGTCAGGCCTTTCCCAAGAAGTAATTTGGCCACAGTGGTCCTTTCTGGAGGTTGGGAGTTAAAATGCCAAAACCTGTTAGCCAGCACTAGAGCCACAGGAGTCCCCAGGGATGCTGGATAAGCCTCTTCCAACTTCGGGAGAGGTCAAACACATTCATGGAATCATGGAAAGATTTGGGTTGGAAGGGGCTTTAAAAACCATCTCAGTCCAACTCCCCTGCTGTGGGAAGGGACACTTTCCACTAGACCAGGTTGCTCAAAAAACCCCATCCAACCTGGTTTTAAACTCTTCCAGGGATGGGAATTTTGGGGATAGGTGAGCAAGAATGGGGGCTGTTCATGTCTGTTTTAGCATCTTGGTCCTGTGTGACAATGACATCTCTTGGTGGAGCACAGCATTTAGGAGTTTCTTGCTGGAGCCAAGAGGTGACTTCCCCAAGCTCTGGTGGTTATCACCTGATGTCTAAACCCTTAGATGCAGAAAGGATGATTCCTCCTTCCAACTTCTTCTCTGAATATATTCTGGAAGGAGGGTAGGTTTGAACCACTGAGTGATTCTCCTTTGGATTTGCCTTGAGATACATCATCTCTGTGGACGTACCCAGAGCTTTCATGTGCAGTGCTGGAGATGGGTAGGAAGGGATGGCACACCTCCTCTTTGAGGAAAGGCTGAGAGACTTGGAGCTGATCATCCTGGAGAAGAGAAAGCTCTAGGGAGACCTTATTGTGGCTTTGCAGTACCTTAAGACTCACCAAGAGAGATAAAGAAGGGCTTTGGACAAGGGCCTGGAGTGACAGGACAAGGGGAAGAGGCTTCACACTGACACAGGACAGGTTTAGATTGGATATTGGGAAGAAATTCTTCCCTGTGAGTGGTGAGGCATTGGCACAGGTTGAAATTATGGATGCCCCATCCCTGGAATTGTTCAAGGCCAGGCTGGATGGGGCTTGGAGCAACCTGGTCTAGTGGAAGGTGTCCCTGCCCATGGCAAGGGGGTTGAACGGAATGATCTTTAAGGTCTCTTCTGACCCAAACAATTCTATGGTTCTAGGATTGTGGGTCCTTTCCAACTCATCCTATTAATGTAATTAAATAGCTTAGAGAAGGTGCAACTGGGAGAGGTCCTGACTAGGACAGACACAGCAAAGAACAGGCAAGGAACCCCCCTGAGTGGTGGAACTCGCTGCTGCTTGGTGGGTACCTGGCACAGCTCTGGCAGGAGCACAAACCCACACTCTCCAACCAGGTCAGAGGCAGAACAGCCTCCAAAACAACACTCTGAATTCTGGGAAGAGTTAAGAGGTGGCAAATTGGGGCAGATAAATGACTCAGCCACGGATCAGAACCTGGGCTGGGCCAGGGCAGGACCAGGAAGAAGATGGGATGTTTTCCCAAGAGCTGTGACTGCACAGTGTCCCCTCCTGCCTTGTAAACCCCTGACAAACCTCAGCAGGATTTGGTGCCTCCTGCTCAGATCTGCTCCCTCTGTCAGCAGCAGGTACAGGTAGCTGGCATCACACACGAATACAAGCCCTGGCTGGAGAACAATTTACATTTTGGGTGCTGAACAAACAGTCCAAGGAACTGTTTTTCACATGACACACAGGCACAACCTTTATCTGACAAAGAAGTCTGGGTAATTTCACCCCAGCAATTTGCTTCTTGGCATTGCTGGCTGAGCAGTTTTATCCATTCTGTCCTCTCCACACTTCTCAAAAGGCCTAAAATTGAGGACAGGGTCTTTAAACAACTCAATGCATCCTGTATGCAAGAGATTTCCATTCCACCAGGACCAAACCACAGTGCATTTATTTAAATAATAAACAGCTGGGCAATAAAATAGATGGTTTCTTGTGTTTTTTCCAAGGGCAGCAGCTGCATTTTTCCAAAGGCTGCACTTGCATTATGGACTAAATGTGAACATACAATTCATAAACACACAAGAGGGGAGATTTAGAGTGGATATTGGGAAGAAATTCTTCCCTGTGAGGTTGGGGAGGCCCTGACACAGGTTTCCCAGAGAAGCTGTGGCTGCCCCAGCCCTGGGAAGTGTCCAAGGTCAGGTTGGATGGGGCTTGGAGCAACCTGGGATAGTGGGAGGTGTCCCTGCTCATGGCAGAGGTTCTGGAATTAAATGATCTTTGAGATCCCTTCCAACCCAAACCATTCCAGGATTCTAAACTTCACTGGTAATATTAATTAGCATTCATCATCTCTGTGGAGAGGGGTTAGGCTTTACAGTATTTCCTACAGCACATTAAAAGTTACATCCAGTGCCTTTACCTGGTCTGAAAAACATCACTAATTTCCTCTGAAATCAACCCAATTTGCAGCAGCTGATTAAAAACTGGATTTCAAGCAGTCAGTGGGGTAGAGAGGCCAGATGAGCCAACCCTGAAGGACCAGCAGTCCCTTGCTGAGCTCCACATTTCCTCTGTGGCCTGGGGCAATTCACACAGTGTTTCCATTCCTCTGCCTTGTACAGATGTTATCAGGCCCAATACATTGAGAGATGCTCAGATAGTGACTTTAATGGGGCCAGGGGAGAAAATTAGGCTAAAAATAAGCTTGTATGGAGTCATCTGGCAGAACAGAGCCCGGGAAGGATTACCTGCTACCAACCATCCCTGCACAGCCACATTCCTGCTCTCATTTGTGCACACATTGTTGTGCAATGGGGATATTTTGGGGGACCAAATAGAGGAGAAAGAGAGGCTGCAGTTTGCTCTGCTCTGCTTGCTGTTCAGCCACTAAAAACCAATCCAAATACCTGCCCTTTGCAGAACAGCCCTAAATGAATTGTAGCTGCCACTCACCTGGGATGAGTCCCATGATGTCAAGTTTGTGCCATGACATCTTGAATAATCCCATTCTGTCACTTGGCAGAGCTGTGTGTCAGCAGTCCCTTGACATCTCATTTCTGACCTTACCCTGAGCTCTCTTAAGGCTTTTCTAAGCCCAGCCACAGGTTTTCCCTGCAAACCAGGTGCTGCATTCTTGGCTGCTCCGCTGATGCTCTTGATGCACAGGTTCTGCTGCAGCCCTGACCTCCCCCTGCCTGTGACTTCTCTGACTTCTCACCCACGAGCCCACTTTATGGGGTAAATCACCTTTAAAAAGCCACCAGATCATTCAAAAAGCTCTCACATTATCTCTGTACCAGGGTTTGTACACACAGGACGTCTTCACCACCAACAGTGGAAAACCTGGAGTGCTGAACTATGGCCATATGTTCACCTCTGAGGGTGTTTCCCCACAGGAATGACTCAAAGACACCATGACCCAGCCAAGCTCTGCTGGTGGCCCTCCATGCCTGGGGTAGTTTCCCCACCTTCCCTGCAACTGAGGTGACAGGGATGGGGCTGAGTCAGGAAAGGAAACTATTTTGCTCCTTCCTCTCTGCTTATTTCCACTAAAGATTCAATCTGGTCTCGAGGGAATTTGTGCAATGAGAACTTCACCCAGGGCAGGTGAGGGAAAGTGGAGTGACGGACTTGTTTTCACCACTGAGTTATTTGCAAGGACCCACCTGGGGTGGTGCCACACACAGTTTTGTCTTCTGCTTTGGAATTACATTCTGCAGCATCCTCTAAACTTGTTTTCTGCTGTATAACAACAATAACCTATTTGTCTGCTCTCATAGACAAATCCAAGAAAAAATGATGCAATCTTTGTCTGTGACATCCAGTATTTCTGCAGTGAAAAGAAGGGTGTTCATCCTGCTTCAAATACTGATGCTTGGGCAGAGATTGTTTTGGTTTTTTTTGACAACTCTTCAAGTCTCGTAATTAAAAAGAGAGGAAGGTGTGGCCAAAGTTTCAAATAGGCAACTGAGACGTGATGTAATGTGAATACACCTGACCTATTCTGCTCCTCTGCACGTGAAATGAACTTCAGAAAAATAAAGACTCGTCATCAGAATTTGATAAAATGGGTAGTTTTAAGAGAAAACAATTAAGAAAACAACCCCCTCCACTCTTTCTCTTGCAGGACACAGAGGCAGGGAATGGGAATTCTTTGTCAAGGGTGCAGAGCTCCTGTGCAGTCACTGCTTTTGGCCTGGCTCCAATTGCCTCGTGGCGAAATGACAGAGCATTTAACAGCAGTTCTCACACCCATGAACTATCAAAGACAGCTGTTTCCCTGCCCTTCCTAATCCCAACCCATTAATTTATTGCCTTTGATGGTTTTTTGCAGTAAATGTTCTGTTATCAGGTGCTCCTCACGTGCAGCAACCTTGCCCTGCTTCTCCTCATCCTTCTCCCAGGAGGATGGAGAAAGGAAACCATTTGCCTTTGCCATGGAGATGTGTTGATGTGGTGTCTTCCAGGGTCCATGGGAAGTGAGAAGTCTGAAGCTTTGTTTCCATCATGTCCATGTGAGAGGTGCCACAGCAGCTTCTCCTCAACCTTGAATCTCTCCAAGAAGGGAAGTCTTTTGGAGAGTGGCCATTGGACACAGACATTGAGAGAGACCAATTCAGAAGTGCAGAAATACCCAGACAGGTATTGGCTTTAAAGGCAGGAAAACCAGAGATATTTTTGAGTCTCGCTGTCATTTCCTCTCTATACTCCAAGTGACCTCTGAGGGCAACCACAAGAATCCTCTGTAATCCTCACATCTCCTCCTCCTTCCTTATCCACCCAACACAAGCAACGAGGCCACTGCAACAAATCCAACCATCTTCCCTCATCCAAACTGTGCCCTGCTCCTCCCTCGTCCCTTAATCCTTGTTCCAGTCACACCATTTCAACAGCTGCTTCCATGACCTGGATTTGCACGGGTTTGTATCTGGATGTCACTCTTTCCTGAACATCCAGGAGAGCTGAGGTCACTGTGTGGCTTTTTGGAGGGGCAGAATAGTTCTGGTTCAGGTTCTTGGAGAGCTTGAGGTGGACAGAGAAGACACAACGAAAGGAAAAGAAACTGTGGATCCAAACAATTTTATTCACACAGATATTTATTTCCTGAGGACTGAGACACTGGAGAGCATTCAAGGAGCTTCTGACAGAGAGTTGATCACAGAGCAGAGCAGCTGCCCCTGGAAATCTTGCTTAGCTACTGTAAAAACCTCTTCAGTCTCATTTCTACACAGAGAGTAATAAAATGTTAAGGAAAAAAAAAAGATAAATCCTTGCAGGGCTTTTATCAGTGACATCTGTATCCATAAGAGTCAAGAATTCACTGACACTTGGATTGCCTGAAGAAATTCAAATATAGTCACTGCCTGGGCCTTCCCCAACTACATTGTCCCCTTGTGATGCTCTTTTAACACTATTGTACATGTTCAGAGGCCCATGTTTTGGGATGAATTAAGCCCAAGTCATCATGCAACCCCCTTTAAAACCTGTTAGGATCATGCTTAGGAAGCACTGGAGGTGGGATAAACCCACACACACCTCAGAAATGCAGGCTGGGTAAAGGGTAAAAAAAGTATTTTCTTTAAAATATAAAATATTTAATACTTTTCTGACCTTCTAGAAATGGGACCAGCCGGTTTCAAGCCCAGAGGTGACAGTTCCAAGCCAGTAGACACTTCTGGGTATTGGGGGTTACTCATCCTTACTGTCACCACCATGGGTTAAGCTCAAGGATCTCCCAAACATTTCCTGGAGATGACAGAGGACTTAGCACAAGACCATTCCCAGGAGGCAGTTTGGAAACAAATAGTCTGTTTTGGCAGGAAAAAGAACATTAGACCATTCCTGCTTAGTCCACTTCAGTGCCAGAATCTGGTCATCAGCATCAGCGTCCCTGCCCATGCCAGGGTGGTGGAACTAGATGGTCTTTAAGGTGCCTTCCAACCCAAATTATTCCAGGATTCAATAATCTTTAATTTTTTTTAGATATTCTGCAATATCATTTTTCAATAACAAACATCTCTTGCAGTTGAAACCTGAGGGAAAAGGCTGAAGAGGAGGAGGTTTGTGGAGTGGTGGCATCCAGCTCTTGTTAAGCTGGGGGATTTCTGGGGCCGGAGAAATCTGAGCAATCTGATAAAGGAAACTCCTTTTCCAAATGGATCCAGGAGTTCTCCCTCCTTTAATCTACCCAAACCCTTGGAAAAGTGCCTTGAGCCAGTCACCACTTCAATCCCAGCCAAGGTCTGCAAAATGGTCATGCTGGGTTTTGTCCATGCAAAAAATCCTCAGCTCAAGAGTTTCACATCCGTGTTCTCCATGCTCAGCAGGAATAGTCATATCCAGACTGGAACAGCTTGTTTACCTGTAAAAGCAGATTTCCAAAGCTGTGTTAATTGGGAAGAGGGAGATTGGCGACACTCTATCCCCTTTTTTAACAATAATTTTGTTCTGGAGAAATGTCTCCTTCCCAGAGACCTTTTTGTAAAGCGGAAAAGAAGCGAAGAACAGAAACAGCTGCCCTGGAGTCTGGGCTGGCTGAGAATGGAATTAGTGATTAATGGGATGAAATTTAACAAGTCCAAATGGCAGATTCTGCACCTACAAAGGAATAATGCCAGGATAATCTGGGAGAGGGTTGGCTGGGGAGCAGAAAGGGATCTGAGAGCAGCTCAGCAGCACACCCGTGGCAGCCAAGAGGACAACCCACATCCTGGGCGTTCCAAGCATGTCAGGAGAGATGATCCTGCTTGCCTTCAGCATTGTTGTGCTTTCACCCAAAATATTGGGTGCAAACCTGGGCCCTGCAAATTAAGAAGGATTTGGATGTCCTTGAATGCGTCCACATGAGGGCAACAAAGCTGGTGGAAGGGCTGGAAGGCACATCCTGTGAGGATTCCTGGTTTGCCCAGTTTGGAGAAGAGGAGGCTGAGAGGGAACTTCATGGCAGCTCCCTGAGGGATGTGCTGAGCTCTTCTGCCTGGGATGCAGGGATGGGACATGTGGGGAAGGTTCAAAGCTGCACCAGGAGAGGTTTGGAGTGGACATTAGGAGGCATTTCTTTGCCACCAGAGGGGTCAAACAGTGAGACAGGATTCCTAGAGAGGTGGTCAATGCTTTAAATTGTTTTCAATTTTGGTCAGCCCTGAATTGCTCTGGAACTTGGTCATTGCAGAACCCTTCCAACTGAAATTTCCATCCTCTCCTCTCCTCTCCTCTCCTCTCCTCTCCTCTCCTCTCCTCTCCTCTCCTCTCCTCTCCTCTCCTCTCCTC
>JAWMRC010000078.1:149193396-149224874 GCA_035584755.1 Thripadectes ignobilis
TTGATGCAGGGCTTGGAACAAATAGGGAAAAACCCTGAGGGAGGGCCCATGTCCCCAAATTTTGGACTTTTTGAAGGCTCCACCAGAACTCCAAGCTCCTTGAGGAGCCACCACTAAGAAATGGCCATTTCCAGCCTGTTCCATCCTAGAATAGAAGTTAAAAATATGCTAAAGCAATTATGCCGTGGTCAGATTTAGAAGAGAATCACAGAATGGTTTGGGCTGGAAGATCATCTCATTCCAATCCCCCTGTCATGGGCAGGGACACCTTCCACTGTCCCAGGTTGCTCCAAGCCTCATCTAACCTGGCTTTAAGCACTTCCAGGGATGGGGCAGATTCTCTGGGCATCAGTTTTATTGTGTTTCTCTGTCTTTCCTCTGGTTCTCAAAGGAGCCAGGAGAAGTTCAAATGTGGATCTTTACACCCTAATTCTGCCCCATTACCAGGTACACCACTGTCTCCAAAAATTATTTCCCCTTAGAGAGGATCCATCCAAGCTCTTGGCAAGAGAAGAGTCCTGTGCTACTGAATTTCCTTTCCTGATGGAATCTCCATGGGAAAAATGGAAAACACCTTTTATGTGGAGTTAAGAGTTTATTATTTCTCTTATTACTAAGTATGAAAGCGTAACATTTTCATCAAATAATTATGATTAGTGAAGATCAAATTATTATAGACATGAAAAGAAAAAGGAAATAATGATAATAATGATGATGAATGTTTTAATGAAAATGCAGCTAAAATTGTTATTCTGATGTCATTAACAGTGTCAATGATGTCAATGATGTCAGTGACAGTGTTCTTGCCTCCCACCCTACTGGGAGGGACAGTCACTCATCTGCATCCTGAGCCCTCCATTAGGAGGAATATGGTGGTGGAAATGGATTCTTCTTCCTCAACAGGGTCCATGGGACTCATTCTCTTTATGATTGATGGATTCACAGAAAATTCTGAGCTGGAAGGGACCCACAAGGGTCATCCAAGCCCAACTCCTGCACAGAATGACCCCAAAAATCCCACCATGTGCCAGGGACTGTTGTCCAAACACTTCTTGAACTCTGGCAGTGTTGGTGCCATGACCAGTTCCCGGGGAGCCTCTTCCAGTGCCCACCCACCCTCTGGGTGAAGAACATTTCCACTTCCATGCCTTGCTCTTTCTACCTTGCTCAGAAGGCTCAGCTCCACCTCACATAGGATCTTAGTGTGTGTAGTACTTTTCTTTTTTTGACATTTGTTCTCTTTGCTGCTCCTAAAGATGTTTTTTTCCACCTCTAGGTCTCTGTTTCTTTGACTGCTGGTGAGTTGTTTAATGCCAAGCTGGTGCCCCTCCTCATATCACCCTAAGCCAACACTCTCTCTGCCACATCCTGCACATCCAGAGACTCACTGAGGTTGGAAAAGACCTCTGATATCCAGTCCAACCACTAACCCACGTCCCCAGGTGCCACATCTGGGCATCTTTTAAATCCCTCCAGGGATGGTGATCCCACCACTTCCCTGGACAGCCTGTTCCAGTGCTGGACCATCCTTTCCATGAGGAAAATTTTCCATTTCTTGAGGCCTCTGCTGCTGTAGCAGATCTGTATTTCTTTATGTCACTTGTAAATATCTCATTCTACAATCCAGCAACTCCTTGTCTCGGTGTAAACTTACAGTTGCACCATAGAAAGGTAAATAAAAGCAAAGTCAATTAGGCATAATCACCTGGCCAATTAGGAAAGCTCCCATTACCGATGAACAAAGCAAGCACAAAGCTCAGTTCAGGTCCAGACAAGTTCAGACAAAGCAAACCCAACAAGCCTCAGCCCCCAGGACTTGCAAACTCAGTGAGATGAGTGTGCCCCATTCCTGTTGATACAGAGCTGTAGCCTTGTCTCTTCCAGCTGGGAGCTGATGGTTTTAGTTGTCTCCACCTTTCTGGTGGTGTTCCATCAGCCACATGTGCTCTGCTCACCTCCCCAAGCCCAGCAGTGGCTCGACCTTGGTGCTGCACCTGGGGAAGGATCACCCAAGCATCAGTACAGGCTGGGGGTGATGTGCTGGAAAACAGCTCTGCAGAAAAGGAGCTGGGAGTTCTGGTGGACAAGGAGTTGTCCATGAGCCAACAGAGTGCCCTGGGGACAAAGAAGGTCAATGGGATCCTGGGGTGTATTAGGAAAAGCATTGCCAGAAGGTTGAGGGTCCTGCCCCTCTACTCAGCCCTGAGGAGGCACATCTGGAGTTCTGTGTCCAGTTCTGGCTCCTCAGGGCAGGAGGGCCATGGAGCTCCTGGAGAAGGTCCAGAAGAGGCTATAAAGATGCTGAAGAGCCTGGAGCATCTCTGGGAGCAGGAAAGGCTGAGGGAGCTGGGGCTGTTCAACCTCCAGAGGACACACTGAGAGGGGACCTGATCCATGTCTGTCAGAGCCTGCAGGGAGGGGGCAGAGCATGGACCAGGCTCTTCTCAGGGGTGCCCAGCAATGGGACAAGAGGAACGGGCAGGAACTGATGCCCAGGAAGTTCCACCTGAACATAAGGAAGAACTTCTTTGGTGTGCAGTGACACAGCATTGGAATAAGTTGCCCAGAGAGGGTGTGGAGTGTCCTCGCTGGAAATATCCCAGAACCATCCAGGTACAATCCTGTGCCGTGTGCTCTGGGATGGCCCTGCTGGAGCAGGGAGGTTGAATCCAATGATCCCACTGTGGCCCCTTCCAACCTGACCCATTCTGGGATTCTGTGACCTCAAACACTTTCCTATCTGTGCCCATGACTTAGACCCTCAGTGTCCATGGCTGCAGTGGAATGTTGTCTTGTTGTCCAAGACGATGATATAACACAATAACTGGGCCTGATTTATTTGTTTTGAAGTGCTCTTTGATGTGGACATTCTGTGACATCTTGGGCTGTGACTGCCCTGCTTGTCAACCAACACAGGGCGAGGACAGGCCAGTCTGAGCCCAGCAATTCACGTCTGAGAAGGGGCAATGCTGTGAAAATCCATGAAAGTTGTATTCCTCTCTGAGTTTTGTGAGCACAGAGTTCATGTTTCATGTGCAGAAGTGCTCACACACACACACATCTGGACAGCAAATAGGAAATGTGTGAGATTTGTTTTATCCTTATGGAGTGAGTGAGTGGCTGGGAATTTTGGTTATATCCTAATAAACCTGGGCTGCATCGAGAGCAGCACGAGGGAGGTGATTTTCCCCCTCTGCTCAGCTCTCCTGTGACCTCACCTGGAGAGTTCTGGTGCCCCAAACATAAGAAGGATGTGGAATTGTTGGAGCAATTCCAGAGAAGGCCACTAAGTTGGTGAGAGGACTGAGCCACCTCCCCTGTGAAGGCTGGCTGAGCAAGTTGGGGCTGATCAGCCTGGAGAAGAGAAGGTTGTGGGGAAAACTCACAGCATCTTCCAGGATCTGAAGGGTCTACAAAGGACCCTTCCTTCATCAGGAACTGTGGTGACAGGACAAGGGGGAGTGACTACAAACTGACAGAGATTAAAGGAAGGGTGAAAGTCATTCCATTTAATTCCAAATCCAGGCCAGAACTCTTACATAAATCACTCAATTTTCCCTGTAAAGATAGTTTTGTACCAGTGGAGTTGTGGAAGAAATGCTGATTTGAAGGCCAGTGAGGGATAATGGGAAGTATCTTAAACATCTGCTGCAAGACCACAAAACCTGTCATCTCAGTGAATAAACAATACTGAAAAGTGAAACTGGAGTTTGGTAATAAAATAATAAAATTCAAAATGATCAATAGAGTTTCAACATGACGTTCTTTTTATTCTGCTCAAAAGGGTACAGAAAACAAGAGATTTGAGCCTCCCTGGGTCAGATCATTGGCATGGGAACTTGAGTCTCCTGCCTCTTATTGTGGACACAGAAAGGTCTTCTTAATTTCTTGGGTACAAGGAAGGAGATCAAAACCAGTGGGGTGGAGAGGATCCACTCTAGGGAGATGTGCAAGATTCTTACCAAGGGTTTTTGCCTTAAATATACTTCACACAGCAGAACTTTTTAGTTCCAAGCCAACCAGCCCAGCACAGCAATGAAACTCCACGGTTAGTTTTGTGGGAGCGGTGGAAAACTCAATTAAAAAAATTGTGTTGGGATTTCCTGAGTTTTATTTCTCTGCTGGTCATGGGAAAAGGGTGGACACAAAAGGAAAACAATTTTTAGAAGCTGCTGAAGGTTTTTCATGAGGCATCCAAACAGAAAGCTGGGCTGGTAGGGGTTTATCCTCTTGTTCACTGGGTTCTTCAGCATGAAACCCTCACCAGCTCCTCACGGTCTAGTCCAGAAGAAGGCACAGAGGGAACTTGCCAACATCCCAACTGGCACAAAGCTGATGCTCAGACTTGTTGCACCATCAGCGTTGCACAAGTCAGAGTAGCAGCAGGACACGGGGCGTGTCATCCCAATCCCATCCACGTCGGATGGGACACAGACAGCGGAGCACATCTTGGTCACAGTTGAGACTCCAGTGAAGGGGTAAACTACCACAAAGAAAGAAAGAAAGAAGGAACAGTTGGGGATGGGAGAGACAGAGGAGAACTCTCCTTGTCCTTAGGGAAATATTCGGTGCCTTCACTACCAAAGTCTTAGTTCTGGTTCAAACACAACGTTCTTCCTACCAGGAGTAGAGGAAGGAGCTCCCACTGAGTGGCCACGAGCTGAGCAGCACTTTTTCATCCTGAGTCCTGCCTGGATCAGCTTTACCCAGCTTTTTCTGCCTCTCCTTGGAGTCTCCTCAATATCTCCAGCCTCTCCCAAGTGTGACCAGACACTTACCAGCAGGACCATGCAAGAAAGAGAACCTCCACCTTCATAACCTACAGATTATAGTGTGAGCTGTGAGGTCACCAGACAGACTGTCAAAGCCTCTGTGAGAGCTACAGAGAACTTCAGGCCATTTCTCCTTCGCCTTCAGATGACCAGAAGTTGGAGTCATAGAATCACAGAATGGTTTGGATTGGAGGGGAATTTCAAATCATCTCATCTCAACCCCCTGCCATGGGCAGGGACAACTTCGACTAGCCCAGGTTGCTCCAAGCCCCATCCAACCTGGCCTTGGACACTTCCAGGAATCCAGGGGCAGCCACAGCTTCTCTGCCCAACCTGTGCCAGGGCCTCACCACCCTCACAGGGAGGAACTTCCTTCTAGTATGTTCCTTCTCCTGGCTTTGATGCAGGGCTTGGAACAAATAGGGAAAAACCCTGAGGGAGGGCCCATGTCCCCAAATTTTGGACTTTTTGAAGGGTCTGCCAGTTCTCCAAGCATTTTGAGGAGTCACCACTAAGAAATGGCCATTTCCAGCCTGTTCCATCCTAGAATAGATGTTAAAAATATGTCAAAGTAATTGTGCCGTGGTTAGATTTAGAGGAGAATCACAGAATGGTTTGGGCTGGAAGATCATCTCATTCCAAAGCCCCTGCTATGGGCAGGGACACCTTCCACTGTCTCAGGTTGCTCCAAGCCCCATCCAACCTTGCTTTGGACACTTCCAGGGATGGGGCAGCCACAGCTTCTCTGGGAAAGCTGTTCCAGTGCCTCACCATCCTCAGTAAAGATTTTCTTCACCATATCTAATCCAAACTTACCCCTTTTAAGTTTGAAGCCATTCCCTGTTGTCCTATCACTGCACAACCTTTGTAAAAAATTAAAATCATATTTCTAGCCATGCTCAACACTGAGCATTCACTGGGAGCTTGCACTCCTTAAATATTAACTCCCCCCAACACTGCTTTCAGCAGCAGGAGCAGGACACTGCCCCACGGGAGTTCTCTTCCACCCTTCCACACTCAAGTGAAATGAGAGGAACTGCTCTCCACCCCAGCAGTTTCACCGGAGAGACACGGAGTCCTGATTAAAGGATGGATGAAGAAGTCACTCTCCTCACCGTCCTCCAGGGAATACATCGTGGTCTTGCACATGTTTTCCGCCTCCGTGCAGTTCTCGATGGCCACGCACTTCTCTGTCGGGGTCTCCTCCCTGCACGTGTAGCATTGCAAGGTGTGAGCTGTGAGGAGGGAAAACACAAGCCTGGCCTTAGTGGGGAGCACCAGAGCCTGTCTGGGTCCCTCCAGGGGCCTCTGGGAAGGGATTCTCCAAAATAATTGTGCTGAGAACAAGAATGAAATAGTAAAATGTGTTTGTACCAATGGGATGACAAATACAGTGGGCTGGTGGTCAAAGTGCCCCAGATCAATTGAGATCCTTTGGATCAAGCCAGGACACCCAGATGAACCTGGGCCCCTCCTCCAGATCAATCAGGACCCCCTGGATCAATGTGGGATTCTCCAGATCGATATGGGATCCCCAGGATGTCTGGAGGGTCCGTGGGAACCTTGTGATGATAGAAAAAGCTATAATGGGAGAAGAGGGGCTAATTAATTAATTAATTAATTAGATGTAATGTATAATTTATGCTTCAGCTGTAGAGTCAGAGCCCTTGTAAGGAGTCAAACAAGACAAAGCCACACACCCAGAAGACCCCATGATGCAGGAAGGACCTTGCAGCTGATTTACCTCGGCTCTGTTCTTTGTATCTCCTCTCCTTGTCTTTGCCCTAGCAGAGCATCAGAAAGACACCTCAGACCCAAAAACTCACAAAATCACAGCATGGTGGAGGTTAGAAGAGCCCTCTGGAGGCTCATCTAGTCCAATCCCCTGGTCAAGCAGGACCACCTAAAGCCTCTTGTCCAGGACTGTGTCCAGATGGGGGTTTAGTATCTCCAAGGATGGAGACTCTCCAGCCTTCCTGGGCAACCTGTGCCAGAGCTCAGTGTCCCCTCACAGTCATAAAGTGTTTCCTGGTGTCCAGAGGGAACCTCCTGTGCTTCATTTTGTCTGGTGCCTCCAAAGAAGGAGCCTCTTTGCACCCCCCTTTCAAGTATTAAAGGACATCCATAAGAGTCCAACTTTGAGCCTTCCCTTCTCCTGGCTGAACAGTCCCAGTTTTATCTCAGAGGAGAGGGCTCTTCCCTGGACTCTCTCCAGTATGGCCATGTGATCTGTACTGGGGAGCCCAGAAATGGGCACAGGACTCCAGGAGTGGCCTCACCAGTGTTGAGTGGAGGGGAAGGATCATCTGCCTCGACTGATACTTCTTTTAATGCAACCCAAGATGTCACGAGATTCCCTTCCACCCATTTCTCCAACCTGTCAAGGTCCCCCCCAGATGGAAGCAAGAGCCCCTGGTGTAGCAGCCACTCCTCCCAGATTTGTGTCACCCACAAAGTTGTTGAGGGTGCTCTGCCCCATCATCCAGACCATTGGTGATGATGTTAAACAGGACAGGGCCCAGTTTTGATCTCTGATCTCAAGTTACTGCCCTTCAAGCAGACTTTGTGTGATTGGTATTTGTGTCACAGTTTTCAATCCACTTCACTGTCTGCTCATCCAGCCCACACCTCAACAGCTTGTCCATGAGGGTCTTGGAACAGGATTGCCAGAGATATTGTGGACTCCCCATCCCTGGAACTGTTCAAGACCAGGTTGGATGGGGCTTGGAGTGACCTGGGCTAGCAGAAGTAGTCCCTGCCCAGGGCAGGGGCTTGGAAGTGGATGGTCTTTAAGATCACTTCCAACCCAAACCATTCCATGCTTCTATGACCTCATGGGACACAGCCTCAAAGATCTTCCTGAAGGCCACATTGACAATGTCCACAGCTCTCTCCTCATCTGCCAGATCAGTCACTTCAGCACAGAAGTTTATCAGCTTCTTCAGGTGTGATACCCCCTTGGTGAAGGATCTGGATTCACACACAAGTCAGACTTGAATGTGAGTTGCAGCTGAGGGATTTTAATGTGAGGTTGTCCACTCTGTCAGCTCTTTCCAGAGACTGGGAGCTCTCACACAGGAGGGTGTCCCAGACAGAAGGATCTGTCTGCACCAAATTTAATGATCCATAAGGAAAAATTAAGCACAACCCTCCCCTGGTCTGAGATTTCTGGGTTTGTGGGAAGAATATGTGAAAAGTTATGTTAAAAAAGTCATGGAATAATAGAATGGTTTGGGTTGGAACGGACCTTAAAGACCATCTCATTCCACCCCCTGCCATGGGCAGGGACACCTTCCACCAGCCCAGGTTGTTCCAACCCCCATCCAACTTGGCCTTGGACACTTCCAGGGATCCAGGGGCAGCCACAGCTTCTCTGGGCACCCTGTGCCAGGGTCTGCCCACCCTCCCATGCAAGACCTAAACATGACAACAGCCACACTTGCATGGGGAGAAGTTCTGCTCTGGACAGAGACCACAGAAACAAAATTTGGTACTCAAGACTCCAAATCCAATTCTGCCTTGTCCCTCACCACTGTATAGATGTTCTTCATCAGCTCCCTGTGGAGCTGCAAAGTCCCTTTCAAGCTGCAGGTGCCTCTCAGCTCCTCCACACACAGAATAACCCCTGCCCAAGTCTTTCGTTGTCTAAAGTCTTCTGAGAGGGAGAAATGTTAGACAAAAACACTGAAGAGCCTAGATTTCTGTGACAAAAATCACATTTAGGGCACTCCAAGCTAAAGATATCAAACCAAAACAGTTTTTGGCTTTCCTATCAACAACAAAGACATTTTTGGACACTTTTCTGGACATTTTTGCTCTCTGCAGGTTTTTCTGAGGGCCTCAACACTCGATCTAGGTTGTCTGCTCCAGATCCTCTCTTACAGACATCTGAATGTGTCTTAAAATGATAGCAATGAATGTTGGTACTGCCACAGCCCAGCATCTCCTCTCTGGACTGGAAGGCAGTTGTCACCTTCTCTGTGTGACATCCTGCTGAAATTCCTTTAAATCCCACCAAAAAAGAGCAATGATTCAGCTCCTCTCAGCACACCTACAATGGGATGTCAGCAGGCTCAGGCAAGCAAATCACTTTATGAAATTAGATATCAACTAATAAGCCAGGAAAAGCCCTTTTCTAAACAGACACAGCAATTTTCCTGCTTTTATTCAAAACAAACTTTATTATTCTGTTTTGCCCATTGTGGATTGATGTTTGGTTTGCATTAGTTCTACGTCTCACAGTTGCCAAATACATCTTTAGGGAGGAAGAATTGTCATCAGTCTCAGATTTCACGATCCTGGACAAATCCAAACCACAGCATTTATGTTCCTCTTTGCAAAGAAAACCAAACAAGCCACCTGCTCCTCCCCTGAAGCTCTGCAGGTCCAAGGATGGAAGAAGGAAAATGTCCTTACATAAGAAGGAAATAAATACAAATTAAAAAATCCTGATGTCCCAGTCAGGCACAGATAAAATTAGACCCTAAACTGCCTGGATCTGAGAATATCCCAATTAATAATTAACCTTGGCCATCCAGGAGAACACCAATGGAGCTTGGGATCATCAGGCTTTGTGCAAGAAGTTGCTGTGGTGGCAGAAACAAGGGATGGGGAGTCTATGCCAGGGTGTCCTTCCCACTGTGCAACCATCAGAGGTTGTGGCATCATTGCTCATGTACATCTGGTTGTCATGAGGGGATTCCCTACTTTCCAAGGGATTAAAACACCAGTATCCCAAAAGTCCTTCCACACTTGGCTTCATGGAGCTGGTGATGGAGGAGAAGCAACTGAATCCCACTGGTGGAAACAGAGGGGGAAGGTTTGCATTGCAAACTCATGGGGCTTGTTCCCAAAATCCACATCCCACAGAGGTCATCCCAAATATCAGGCTGCTTTTGTCCATCCAAGTCTATCCCCTCCAGTGAGGAGGCAGGGACAGGAAGCATTGAGGGAGGATCATGGAATCATAGAATAGAATCACAAGATGGTTTGGGCTGGATCTTAAAGATCATCCAGTTCCATCCCCCTCCATGGGCAGGGACACCTTCCACTGTCCCAGAGTGCCCCAAGCCCTGTCCACCCTGGTCTTAGCCACTTCCAGGGATGGGGCAGCACCTAACCCTTCTCTGGGCAGCCACGGATGGTGGGGTCATTCCTTATGGTGACAAACGCCCAAACCCTCTTCCAGATGGGGAAAGTCCCCAGAATATTTCACACTTGGTTGTTTTCCGTGGTGGCCTCATGAAATTTCCTTTGACTTTAAATAAACCACGGTGTGTTAATAAACAGAGCACTAAACAAAGACACAATGACAGGTCAAGGGGGAATGAAGAGGGCAGGGTTAGATGGGATATTGGGAAGAAATTCCTCTCTTTGAGGGTGGGCAGGCCCTGGCACAGGTTGCCCAGAGAAGCTGTGGTTGCCCCATCCCTGAAAGTGTCCAAGGCCAGATTGGATGGGGGGCTTGGAGCAACCTGGGCTAGTGGAAGGTGTCCCTGTCCATGGCAGGGGGTGGAATAAGATGGTCTTTGAGGTCCTTTCCAATCCAATTCAGTCTGTGATAAACATCCCACAGTAGCTGAGCCACCAGCTTTGTCCCAGCCCATCATGCCCACTTCTAACAGCTAAAATTTGATATACCACACAAATAACATATTTTTAGAGAGACTCCACACACACCGCATTAAACTGGCTGGTGACTTTCAAGGTTAAGAATTTAAAAAGGTCCAGAAAGTTTAAAATAACATTAAAAAAAGAGAGTGAGATCGAGCAAGAACATGTAAAAAGTGAGAGCTGCAATTTGCATTAAAGAAATTACATGGTATAATCACACCCTGCCTTTTAACACTTCCTAAAGAGCCTGAACTAACAGTCCCAATGACACCACCACAGTCCTCAATATCTGACAGGCTGGAAATGTTCCAAAGATAGATTCATTTCTTTTTTCCTTTTTTGCTTAAAACTGCTCCAAGTGGGAGATGTGGATTTCAGAGGGAACAGGATGCATCCTGTCCCATCACCCTGCATTTCCTGCAGGAATGTGGATAAATCAGAGCAGGAACTTACCCAACTCCACGCAAATGAAAGAGACCATCAGAAGAGACAGAATCACCTTCATCTTGCACAGCCTCTCCTTGCCTGGGTTGTCACTGCTCCTCACCACTGGCTTTAATGTCACACCTCCTGCGGGTTTGCCATGTACTGATTGTCCCCAGCTCCAAATCTACTGGCAAAACGAGTCCCATTGAGTTATAAATGGATTGAAAGAGCTACAAAGCAGGCCCCACCTCCTGCTGCACCGTCATCTCTTTTCATGTTCCTTGGAGAAGAAAATTAGGATTCGGACCACGGACAATAGCTGAGATTGTTTGAGCTGCTGTTTTGTGTCTAAACATGATGGGGAAGCCCAGGGGTGTTAAATAATCCTGGTGTCCATGTCTTGCCTTGCTGCTTGGTGATATTTCCTCTTCCTTCTTGTTGTGGTTGGAGAGATCTGGGTGGTTTCCAGAAATCCTGGGGGAAAAATCATCCATAACTGTGAACATCAAGGCATTGAACTTCACAGACCTTTCTACTCTGAGTTTTTACCTTCACTAGAACCCAGTTCATCATCAGAAGAATCATAGAATGCTTTGGGTTGGAAAGGACCTTAAAGACCATCTTGTTCCAATGCCCTTCCATGGTCAGCAGCACCTTCCACTAGACCAGGTTGCTCCAAGTGCCATCCAACTTGGTCTTGAAATCCCTTACTCACTGGAAAACTCACTTGGAAGACAACAGAGCCAGGCCATAATTTTGGGCCAAGGGAACCTCTTTGGCTCATTATCCCAAGGCTTCAGGGTGGATGGTGCATGGAGAAGTCCCTCTGCTCTGAGCCAACCTTCTCCAAGTGTGGTTGCAAGTTCATGACTTTTTACTTGTCAAACATCTTTCTCATCCCCAGCCTTGCTGCCTCAGGCATCTCCCAGTTTCTCCTGTGCCTCAGGCCAGCCCCACGCTTCTAAATCCTCCTCCAATGTGTGATGAACAAGTTTGACCAGGGAATTGCCAAAAATGGTAAAGAAGAGCCTTCCATGACTATTCCAGGTACCCTCCCAACACACATTTTTTGCTAAGAAAGGAGGGAAAGCTGGAATAAAGAAGTTTTTGGAGATATTCCCACCATCTTCATTATTTATCTCACCATCAGAGGAACTTTATTCAGGAATCTGCACTTGAACTCCTACAATCAGAATGGTTAAGGCTGCGGAAGACCTTTAAGATCACCAAGTCCAACCCACACCATCATGTCCACCACTAGACCAAGTCCTCAAGTGCCACATCCACAGGTTTTTAGAACACTTCCATGGATGGTGACTCCTCCACTTCCCTGGGCAGCCTGTTCCAGTGCTCAAAAATCCCCATTGTGAAGAAATTTTTCCTAATATTTAATCTAAACCTGCCCTGATGCAACTTGAGGCCATTTTGTCTCGTCCTGTCTCAAAATGTTAAAGGATCTTCTAGGAACACTGAACGAACAACCCAATCCTTGTCTCTCCAAATCCAAAACTCCAGTGAGCCAAAGAATTATAGAATGGCCTGGGTTGGAAGGGAACTTAAAAATCATCTCTTTCCAGACCCCCTGCCATGGGCAGGGACACCTTCCACTAGACCAGGTTGATCCAAGCCCCATCCAACCTGGTCTTGGACACTTCCAGGGATGGGGCAGCCACAGTTTCTCTGCCCAACCTGTGCCATGGCCTGTCCACCCTCCCAGGGAAGACTTTTTCCCTAAAATCTCAACTAAATGTGGTCTCCTCATTTGACAAGCCCTGTTTCTTTGACAAACAGCACTCCTGGGTGACCTACCCCCTCCGGAATTCAGACGGATTGTTTTCACAGTTGCTTCTATAATACACTAATTATGCTGCTTAGGAAAGTTAAGCAGTTATTTCCAGCCCCAAAATTACCCAGGGAAAGCCATTTTGGTAGATTCTTGCTTGGGCATTCCTGCGTTCAGCAGAGAATGATATAATCCTGTTAAGGAGGGCGAAATATGCTGATTGTGTTTGCCTTGTTCTTAAAAGGGGGGGGGGGAAAAGAAAAGAAAACTATTTAGCATGGCTGGGGTGTGGTTTCTGGTTTCTGGTATTAGGAGGCCTCAAACAATGTGTGTGCTAAATGACTGGTTTCACATGCACATCTGAAATGTGATCTTCATTGCATTATAAGATCTGGGATGGAAGAACATGTGCCAACACCCTGCTCTAAGTCCTGGTCCCTCCTTCATTTTGGAGGGGTGTTTTTCTTTTTGGGGGGGGTGTCAACATACCTCGCTTGTTTATAGTTTCAGTCGATCTTATCTGAGTCTTGAAGCATCAGCCTGAAATGTCTGCTCTTAATGCAACTGCATCACAGGGCTGGCAACTCACCAGAGGAATAACAACAAGTAATGGGAACATCCAAGCAGGGCTTTGTTGAACTCCTGTGATTATTTTGTGGGAAACAATAACCTATTGTGTCAGGGGGGGTTCTCATTAACTACAGAGAAAAGAATTACAAAGGCAACAATCTGCACAAACCTGCCCCGACAACTCACAGGATGGTTGGGGGAAAAAAAAAAAGGTATTTTTAGTGTATGTGTTCAAAGGTAAATTAATACAAGAACTCTCTGCATTTCAGAGGGGTTTGTACCATAAATAAAAGGAAAAGTTCAGCCAAATGTTTCCTTCCAGCCTGGGAAAGCTGTGCCAAAGCCCTTTCCTGTCCCACCTCACCAGCTGAGACAGTCTCTGGCTGGAGGCATCTCATCCACACTGGGAAAGAGGCTCCAAATTCCATCCCCTCCCAAGAGACCTGCTCACGCTGCCCAGTTGCCAGGCTGAGAAGATCCCACTGGGAAGTCCTAAAATTGCCCATCCACCTCCAAGGCAGAGTTTCAGAGGTGATTGTCTATGTGTGCTGAGAGAAGTGTAGTCACTGGTTTGCCTTGAGAGCCTTCTTGACTTAATTATTTTAAACTCTGCATCTCCATTATATTAATAAGTTCTTGTATGTCTCCTATGAATCCCAGATTTCCAGAGCAGGGCGATGTAGGAGCAAAGACTGTGACTGGATTTAAGGGAGGACAGGACAGTGTCATATCCTAAGCTCTTGTCACACACCAATGAGCAGGTTAAATCCAGAAACCATCTTGTAAGAGGAGTAAACATTATAGGACCAAAGAACCATGGAATGGTTTGCATTGTGAAGGATCATCTCACATGGGCAGGGCCACCTTCCACTGGTTGCTTCAAGCCCCGTCCAACCTGGCCTTGGACACTTCCAGGGATGGGGCAGCCACAGCTTCTCTGGAAGGGGCTTTCAGGTCTCTTTGGATCCTTCTCTTCTCCAGGTGAACATCCCAGCTCTCCCAGCCTGTCTCCAGAGCAGAGGTTCTCCAGTCCTTGGAGCATCTCTGTGGCCTCCTCTGGACTCGCTCCAGCAGGTTCACGGATCACTGATGAAAGGCATTAACAGAAGGCAGCAAGGAGGGGTTTGGCTGAGCACTAAACCTGGTGTGCAGAGTGCCAGGGATTAAATCACCATGAATTTCCCCTCTGATGCATCACAGCCCCCACCTGCATCTCCCCAGAGATACACCAAAAAGGGAGGAATTAAACAGGTTATCCCTCCCCTCCTCCATTTCTTCTACGAATGAGGGCTGTCTTGAGAAGTTACAGAGAAACCTCGAAAAGCAAAGTAAAACATAAACAACACCAAGCATGAATGTGGCCTGTCCCTCTGAATAATGCAACAGGAATCCAGCCCTGCAGCTCTTTTAGAGCCATTTTCACTAAGGCGCCGCTCATTAGCTCATTAGTCATAGCAGCCTTATTCCTACTAATTGATTTTACTACAATTCCTTACAATGTATGGCCAAGCTCCAACACGTCTCTGCCTGCCTTTAAAACCATTTTATTGGCATAGCTTTGTGAGACACTTCGTGTCTCTCTCTCCAGCCTATTGAGCATGTGAAGGTCAGGAGATTCCCAGAACTGAGTTTTTGGAAGGTGCCTGTGGGGAAAGGGCATGTCTTTCCTTAATCTGACAAGCAGCAGGATCAAAGCATCCAGGAGAGCTGGGAATTGTGGCTTTCACACCTGGGGGCAGGTCTGGCTGACATGGATTGGAGCTGCAGATGGACACAGAAAGCTTGGGAGTTCTCTCCTCACTGGTTTCCACCCTGGTACTGGACTGGGACATGGAATCATGGAATGGTTTGGGTTGGAAGGGAACTTAAAGAACATCTAATTCCAAACACCTCTGCCATGGGCAGGGAAAATTTCCACTATCCCAGGTTGCTCCAAGCCCCATCCAACCTGGCCTTGGACACTTCCAGGGATCCAGGGGCAGCCACAGCTCCTCTGGGCAACCTGTGCCAGGGCCTGCCCACCCTCACAGGGAAGGATTCCATCCCAATATCCCATCTAACCCTCCCCTCTGTCAGTTTGAAGCCATTCCCTGTGTCCTGTCCCTCCATCCCTTGTCCCAAGTCCCTCTCCAGCTATCCTGGAGCCCCTTTAGGCACTGCAAGGGGCTCTGAGGTCTCCCTGGATCCTTCTCTTCTCCAGGCTGGACATTCCCAGCTCTCCCAGGGTGGCTCCATGTCAGAGGGGCTCCAGCCCTTGGATCATCTCCATGGCCACCTCTGGACTCACTCCAGTAGCTCCACATCCTTGTGCTGAGACGCCCAGGGCTGGACATGGTGCTCCAGGTGGGATCTACAGGGAGTGAAGCACAGGGGGAGAATCTCCACAGTTCCTTTAATGCAGCCCAGGGTTCTGCTGGCTCTCTGGGCTGTGACAAGAGGCAGACAAGAGGGAGCCTGGTTAGTGCTGGACCTGGGGCAGAAAGATCAGACCCACAAGCACAAAGAGTTTCTTGAACTCTGCTGCTCATCCCACGTTCCCACCAGACCTCCCTGTATGTCCCCCTCTGTCCCAGCCACGTGTCATGAGCTGTGCCTGAAAATCAGGGATGCTCTGCATATCCACCAGGCCAGGAAGGCAGGAACAAGATGATTTATTCTTCTAAGGAGTCCTCTTCCCTCCAGGTAATCACTCACCTGGCTCCTTATTTTTTTTTCCCAACCTGTTTTTCTCCCTGTTTGAATTCCATGCAGGCACCTCTTCTCTCCAGGTTATTATTCAGATTCACCTCTGTGCAGCACTTAACTCTTTCTGGGCAAGACCTTTATATCCATCACTTCCCTGGCCAGTGGCCAACATATGGATACAGTCATCCTGGGGGAAAATCTTATAGGAATTAATAACTACTCGAGTGTGTTTTCTCTCTCTCTCTGTTTATGAAGTGCATAGAAAGCATTGATCATATATTTATAACTACTGGGAATTTTTCTTCCTTCCCCATCAGATTTTTTTCCAGCTTCCTTTTGTTCTTTTTTTGCTTCCAAGCCGGTATCTTTTCCCTTCCTGTGGACTCTGCCTGTGGCAGTAATCACTTGTTTTGAGATTATTTGCTCCATCCAGCTTTCCAAGGCATTGTTAACGATGCAGGAATGTAAATCACTTGCTCAGTGTAGCTGTCATCTGATTAATTATCCCCTGCCTCCCTTCAAGCCTTAATCCAAGGAACAGGAGATACTTTCCTACCTGAGTCAGTTCTCCCTGACCCAGAAGGGAGGAACAAGGACAACACGTGTAAAACAGTAAATGACCTGATTGAAAAGAACCAGCTTTGCCTCCAGGCCCTTTTCATCTCCCTCTAACACCACAATGCTTGGCATTGACGCTGGAAATAGCCACATCTTGGACTGCTAGGAGCATGTTCTGAGGTTTTTTTGCCCAAACCGGTAGAAAACTTAAATCTCCACTCAGGTGAGAGGTTCAGTGTGTCTTGCACAAAAAAAAAACCATCCCAGGTTTGTCCTCCAGATGCCTGAAGATTTGAGGAAGATGCTTCTGCCCCAAAGTCCACATATCTCCTGTGCTAAGGAGCCCAGAACTGCACACAGGACTCCCCAAAAGTTCTGCATAGGAGGGGAAGGATCACACCCTGAAGCTCCTGGCAATGCTCTTCCTAACACAGCCCAGAAGGTCCTTTGCCACCAAAGAACATTTCTGATCCGTGTGCAACTTCATGTCCACCATGACTCTCAGTTCCTCCCCTGGGAAGCTGTTCTCTATCCTCACAAGCTCACAAGCCCATCCTGGTGCTTGGGGTTATTCCTCCCCAGGTTCAAGACTCTGAACTTCCATTTGCTGAATTTCCTGAGGTTCCCCTCTGTGTACTTTTCCAGGCTGTTCAATTCCCTCTGGATGGCAGCAGGTCCAGCTGGTGTGGCCACCACTCCTCCTTAGTTTCATATCATCTGCAAATGTGCCAAAGGTGAGGCTCTGCCACATCCTCGAGGCCATTCCTGAAGGTGATGAACAGCAGGGACCTCAAAAACAAGTCCTGTGGTACCCCACTAAGGACTGGCCTCGGTGCCACTGGTCACCAACCTCTGGACCCAGTTGCTCCACCAGTTTTCAATCCACCCCACTGTCCACTTCATCCAACCCTTACGTTGCCACCTCACCCACGAGGATGTTGTGGGACAGTGTTGAAAACATTAATGAGGTGGAGAAAACCAACATCCACGTCTCTCCCATCACCCACCCAGCCCATCCCCTCATCAGGGATTTCAGGCTGGTGAGGAATGACCTCTTTGGGAATCCATGCTGGCCCCAGGCTCAGGATGCTGCTTTTTGTCTTGCTCCCCATCCTCAGGATCTTGAACTCCACCACATCGTGGTTACTTCCCATCCTCAGCAAGCTCTTCCTTTTTCACAAGTCTGATGTCCACAAAAGGCATCTCTTTGTGATGGTTCCCCATTCATCTCTGTGAGCAAGTTGTGACCAGCGAGCTCCAGAAGCCTCCCATATTGCTCTGCCCAATATCTGTTACTCCTCCAGCAGATGCTGGGATGGTGAAACCCCTCCATGAGGACCAAGACTTGGGAGTGTCAGGCTTATTCCAGTGGTCTGAAAAGGCTTTATCCACCTCCTGACCAGCTGTTGTGTGTCAGACACCCACCACAACACCACCTGTGCTGATCTACCTGCCCATCCTGACCCAAAAGCTCTCAGCTGACTCACCACTCATCCCCAGGCAAAGCTTGGTGGATTTTGGCTGCTTTCCTACACAAAAAGCAGCTCCTCTTCCTCACTTTTCCAACCTGCTCTTCCTGAACATTCTGTATCCAGCCACAGAATGTCTTAGTTGGGAAGGGACCTTGAAGACCATCTGGTTCCAATCCCCCTGCCATGGGCTGGGACCTTCCACCAGACCAGGCTGCTCAGACCCCAGCTGTGGTGGCTCTCAGATCTGTGAGCTGTCCCACCAGGTCCTTGTAATCCCAAGATTTCACGTGGTTTGGCCACGGACAACATAAGGAATTGTGAGACAGATGGATTTGTTCAGCCTGGAAAACAGGCTGAGCAGGGAGGGCTCAGGAAGCCCCGAGAGCATCTGCCGTGACAAAGGGTCAGAGAGAAGGCTGAGCTGGACTTCTTCTCATCTCCAACCTCCAGAGAAACTGCTTTGTGCATCATGTCCCTTGGAAGAAGAGACTCGTGGTCCTGGAGTGCCGACACACCCATCCCAGTACATCCTAGCGGGATGCACTGGTGAAACTGGGGCCTGGCGCTGCCACCTCCTGACAAGAGAAGAAAATGCAAATCCCTCGTCCCAGCCCATTTCCGAGGAAGGAAGGGAGGCATTTTTAGTTTTAAATTGTCACTGTTTCCAGAATTCGGGTTTTAGAATCATTTGGTTCCAACCGGCTTGAGGATGAGAAACCTCCGTGTGAAAATAAAATAAAGGAGAAAAATTATCTGATTTTTTCCTAAATAGGGAGAAAAAAATCTCTAATTTTTTTTCCTAAATAAGGAGAAAAATTCTCTAGATTTCCTCCAACAAACCACGAGTTGAATTCCAAGGTGACCAGCTGCACCTCTTGCCCTTGCAAATAACCTGTGATCACACACGAGGTGCCACCATCCCTTATCTGCCCAGTGCTCTCATTCTTTTGGTCATTTTTTTCCCTCTCCTATTTTGAAATGCGACACCAAGTGGGTGCTGTTCCTGGAGCCAGCGGGTTTAACAGCTCGGTGAGGAGCCCTGGTGTGAAACTCAGCCTCGAGAGAGAGAGAAAAGGGGTCACCACATCCCTGCAATTCTAGCAATGAGAGACACGAAGTGAGCCAGGAGCGCTTGGCAACTCTGGGAGAACACGGGGCTTGGCTCTGGGTGGTGCAGGAGCGACAGGAATGTGTGTGAGGTTCAATACACGCAGTCCTTGGCTGTGGCCAGTGGGGTGGAGCAGAACGAGGTGCTACTCACACCTCTCCCCCGAGGAGTTTGATGCTACTCACTCCTCTCCCTCCAGGAGTTTGGTGCTACTCACACCTCTTCCCCCAGGAGTTTCATGCTACTCACTCCTCTCCCTCCAGGAGTTTGATGCTACTCACTCCTCTTCCCCCTGGAGTTTGATGTTACTCACACCTTTCCCCCTGCAGTTTAAGGCTACTCACATCTCTTTCCCCCTGCAGTTTGATGCTACTCACACCTTTTCCCCCAGGAGTTTGATGCTACTCACTCCTCTCCCTCCAGGAGTTTGATGCTACTCACACCTCTTTCCCCCAGGAGTTTGGTGCTACTCACACTTCTTCCCCAGCAGTTTGATGCTACTCACTCCTCTTCCCCCAGGAGTTTGATGCTACTCACTCCTCTTCCCCCAGGAGTTTGATGCTACTCACACCTCTTCCCCCAGGAGTTTGATGCTGTGTATTTAACATTTCAGCCCTTCAACCTTAATTCCTCCAACAGAGAGGACAAGAGTCGCAGCAGCAGCTGAAGTGGCCAAGTGTCCCTGTACCCCAGGAAGGTCAGATCACCGACCCCAAGGGGACCAAGGTATGTTGGGCAACGCTTTAAATCTCTTTTCCTTGGGAGATGATAAGCAGGAAGGTTGGGATCTGTTCTCACAGCCACACAAAGCACCCCTCATCTTTCCAGCCTCCTCCCACCTCGTCTGATGTTCTGCTCAGACGTTGCAGCCTGGAGGTGCCACCTTCACTCTTCCCCTTCCGTGGCCTCTCATTTGGCCCTCAAAATCCATGATCTGGGAAGCACGGGAATAAGGAGGAGAGAAAAAGGAGAGGGGCAGCTCTGGCAGGAAGGTGGAGCTCTTGGTTCAGTCATTTTTCATCCTTTAGCATCGCTTAAATTTTAAATGATGCAGACTATCCACCCACACGCTTTTCTTGGCTCCTCCACATCAAAACTACCAAATGAATCAGCTTTCTGGAGAATCCTCTCCAGCTCCAGAGCTATTTTTTTTTCCCCAAACCTGTATTTGCCATGGTTAGAGTGGAGGCATGTCCATTAAAGGGCAGGAATCAACCCCCACCAGGAGAACTGCATCCAGCTCTGGAGTCCTCAGCACAGGAATGATGTGGACGTGTCAGAATGGGGCCAGAGGACACCATCAAGATGATCAGGAGGCTGCAGGACCTGAATGAAGGAAGCAGCTCCAAAAACTCTGTGTCCAAACGTTAATGAAGCCTTCTCTGAGATTTGGAGATGTGGGACCATTTTCCTGGACTTCCTGAACACCTCAAATGTGGGAGAGCCCACCCTGGGACTATCCAGAGACAGGCAGGTCCTCAGGAATATCAGGAGAAATGATGAGAGTGCCAGGCAGGAGGGAGGTGCAGCCTCCTGAGGGCAGGTTTCTTTTGTGATCCCAGGCTGTGCAATGTCCTCCAGTCCCCAAAATAATCCCTGTCACCACTGGTGCCCCCCATCCCCAAAACCACTTGTAAATCAGGCTGTAAACACGGATTGCAAGGAGGGAGGGCAGTGGAGAAGACCCTTTCCCAGGAAGGAGATTGTCCAGGCTGGGTTTATCCAGAGAAAAGGAAAGGTGTTTTTATGTCTTTGTTTCAAACAGCCTTTGGCTGTTCCTGAGGAACTCCTGAGCCCATCACTGCTAGTCCCACATTCCCAAGGGAACACAAGCCCCTTCTCCCATGGGATCCAACCCAAAAAATAATAAAGCTTTAAATAAAAATCTGAATGACCCATCTTTGCAAAGCACTGGGAGCTTCCAGAGCCACCAGCCCCATGTCTGTGTGTCCCTGTGTCCGTGTGTCCATGGGCAGGAGCAGGGTCAGAGCGATCCCTGCAGAGCCTGGGAGTGCAGGAAGAGGAGCAGCTGCCCCCAGACACCCACACAGGGGCCCTTCTGTGCCCAAAATAACCTCCCTTTTCCGACAAGAAAGAGCTCAGGCTCCAAGGACAAATCCCATCTCCATTCCCAGCAGGGTCACGGGAAAGTCAATGATATTTATGAGCACGACTATTGAAGGCAAAGACAATCCCTGCTCTTTCTCCATCACAGGAAGAGATTCCAAAGGCCTTGAGATGACACGTATGGATTTATCCCTCCTCTGGTCTATAGGCTCACCCTCATGGCTGTCCTTTTGACCCACGACCCCCAGCCCTGGGCTTTGAACCCAATCCAAGCACTTTCCTTTCACACAAAACAGGGGATAATATCTGTAATAGCTGCAGAACCACCAAAACATTTTGTTCCAAGTGTTCTCTTTTTTATTAATTCCATATATTTTTTTATTAGAGTATAAGAAACGATATGTAACGTACACTTCACTTATCCTTACATTAATATATTTAAAGGAATCGATGCTTCTTTATCCTGCTTATTCTGTTACAATGAAGGCAATACACAGTTACAAATCTCACATCTATGTATTAGTAAAATCAACAACTCAGTGGAACCATCTCAGTGAAATCCCATCACCCAACAAAGCTGAAATAAAAGGTATCGATATTTTTTCTGCAACGCTTTATTGGCTTATTGTATTTCCATGAAGTGTTTTGATGGAACAGGAGGATTTGGGCTGGGTAAAATAAAAACAAAAAAGTGTTCCCTTGGAAAATGTTGAACCTGGGAAGCCTCTTAAGCCTTTTATATCTCAATTTACGCTTATCAGAGCAAAGCTGGGTGAATTAAAACGTTCAATCTGGCTCTGGTGTGCAGTTATTTGGTTGAAGGCAGCTGCTCCTCCTCGATTTCTGAGATCTGGCCTTCAAAGCTCCTCTACCAAGTCTGGGAAGAACCAGCAGATGGCAGGACCAACCCAGGGCTTCGCTTCCCTGGGCACCGTGGAGGTTCCTAAAATGCCAGATGGGGTGTTTGTGATCCCATTGCAGCTCCACAGCCTCAGGCAGGGGACAAATAACTCCTTCAGGATCAGGGATTCAGAGCCACCTTCATCCCAAACATCTCAGATCCCACAGCACTGCATCACTGAGGATCCAGGGTCCTAAACCTCCAACTATCCAGATGTGCATCACATCTGCCTTTCCTGGAGGGCAGGGATGCCCAGAATTCATTCCATGGACACAGACACCAACACCAGATCTCCCAGGCTTCCTACTGCCTCCTTCATGGAAAATAAGGTCCTTGAGAGACAAATCCCTTCAAATAACCCACAACTGGAGTAAATCAACACCAAGCAAGGACATTCTTTGAGCAACAACGTGGATCCTCGGAGTAATCATTAAACAACTGGTTTCATTTGTTCTGGCTGTTGGTGCAACTCCTCCACACCAGGTTTGTCTTTTCCCAAGGAAGAAATTTTACCCTCAAAAAAAAAAAAACCCCAAAAAACACAATTCTCCAAAACAGCTGGAAGAACTTGGTTCATTTTAAAGTCCTTCTTTGTGGCAAACAGCCAACACCCAGAACACGGGTGGAAAGGGCTGATGCCCCAAGAAATTCTGAGCATTTTTAAACAATACACAAAAATTAGAGCCCTTGTTGGTGGAGTGGTAAATGGCAGCAGCTGCTGTTGAAATACAGCCATTTCCAGGGTGGAAGCACTGAAACCATTTTCTCAATAACATGCTCCAAAATGGGCAGGTATTTCACTTAAGCTCTTCTTGTTTTCCAGTAAAAACTATTCCAGGATATTTTATGCTTCTGGAGAGCAAAGCTGCTTTCCCCCTCATAACCACTTGTCTTGTCAGAAAAGGTGAATTATCTGAGTTTTCTGCTCAAATCTCTTAATTTCTCAGTCCATATAAACACATTCAAAGCACTTCAGGGCTGTCCCATCACAGCCCTCAAGTTCCAAATCCAGCAGTTGGTTCAACAACCCACCAGTTTTAACACTTTAGAAATGCTGGGTTCTCCTTATTTACTGGCTTATTAGTAATGTTTTTAATTACTTCAGCTGCCCATTTTCAGGCCTTTGACTCCTGGGTTTTACAACAGCTGAGGTCCTCATTCTGGGGATTTTGGGGGCAAAAAGAACTCGATGGCAGGAGCAGAAATGGTGAGAGTTGGCAGAATTGATGATAAAATGCTTGGGATTAAACTGTGACAAGCTGTCACATCCTCCCTCTCTCAAGCACACTTAAATCTATCAAAGGGATCTTTGCCACGTGTGTTTCAAAAGGAAAAGAAAATGAAAATATCTCTTTTTCCATAAGGGCACAGGATTCCAGCACATGAGGAGGGCAGACAAAAAGGGAGGGAAGAGGGAAAACAAATCTCCAAAATATGCAACTTATCCATCATTTACAGCTCAGGAACACGAATGAGTGACCTTCAGCTTTGTCCCCTGGCAATACCATTAATATCACTCGTGATTTTATGGGATAAGCAGCCTCCTGAACGCTCCTCCCATCAGCTTTTCCTCCCTTTTATAACAAAATCCTCGGCACCAGTGGCCTCTGAAACACAGAAAGGAAGGAAATGGCCATTGGAGGAGACAACCAGGTCTTGTGGCTTTGTTTGTCCACTCTGGCACCCTCAGGAGCCTCCTGAAGGCTTGGACAGGCTTTAGGACCCAGCTGTGATGATGGCTTTGAAGTTTAGCTCTTTGTGAGGGCAACTGAGTCCAAAATCAACCCCAAACCCTTCGAGCAGGTGGCCAGAAAGGTGTTACAACCCCACAATTTCAAGGTAGAGCGCTCTGGGTGCCACAGCAAGCGCTGAGGAACAAATGAACCCAACAGAGGTGGTTCTGGACCCTCTTGGGAGGAAGGCTGAGGCACAGGGAAGCTGGGGAGCGTTCACCTCATTTTCAGGAGTTTTCTTCCCAATTTTCCCTGTGCCCCATGTGCATAGCAGAGGTTTGTGGGGTCCCAGCAGGTCCCAGGAGGTGAGGGAGGATGCATGAACCAGAGGAAGGCACATCTGAGGACCAACACAAGTGATTCACTCTTCCCAAACTCAGCATTAATTACAGGCCACGTCCCCATGACCGGTCCCTCCTGTTGGAAAGGCTCTCATTAACATGTGTCATTTAATTAAAACACAGGGAGGAGGAGTCAAAAAAACCATGAAACCACTTTTGTCACAAATATTTCTACACCATCTTTCAAAAGAAGCTGTTTAGCACTCATTGAAGTGGGGACAGAGATATAATTGGTTGGGGTTTGACACAAAACTGGAGAACCACAAGGAAGGCATGGCTGAAAAGTGCCAACAACATCACTTTTGCTGCTAGAAGTAAGAAAAAAGCCCAGTGCACCCCTGATCGAGCAGTGGAAGTGACAAGAAGCTTTCACCTGGCAGTTTAAGGCTGAATTTTGGCTTGGTTTTGTGTCTAGCAGGTCCACAGGTAAGCAAAGCAGGTAGGACAGATGACACAGAGAGGACAGGAGGACACATTTCCCATGGGACAGCTGAGAACTTCCAGGAGCAACGTCGGGAAGGTCCTGGCATCTGAGGGACAGCAGGAGTGGCAGGCTGGGTGGTGAAGTCACCTTCAGCAGTCCATGTGCACCATCAGGCACTGCAGATTGAGCCTAGAAAATCTGAGGATTGGGATCTTGGCCTCCTGACTTCACTGGATTTTGCAGCCAGACCTGTTGTCCTGGTTCCTTGAGGGATCCGCGTCGTTGTGTCCCACCATCACAAGTCCAAAGAGGGGAAACTGAGGCACCAAGTCTTTGTACCATGCAGATTAACTTTCAGAGGTCCTGCTCCCGATGTGTTTGCTCCAGGGTTGGCTCAGAACCCCCCCAAAAAACGGGCATTTCTCGCTAAAAAGCACCTGGAAAAAGCAAATTCCAAAGGGGGTGTTTATCAGAAAGGACAACAAGGAGGAGATGGACTTGATGAAGGACTCAAAAGAGGGTGAGAGGCCCCCGTGCCAAGCACAATGTTTGGGTTTTCCATGAGAGAATTCCTAAGCTCTGTCTGGAGCAAGGAAACACACACAGCACACGTCCCACCTTAGGTAACAACAGGAGCATGTTTATTCAGGTCTGGCACTTACAGAGCTCGGAAGGACAAAGTACACGTCACTCGCTTTCCAGAGAAAAGTCAGCCCAGGATCAGAAGAAACGAAACTATTTTATAAAAAGAGATTCTGCAGCTGCAAGGAGGGGGGGCCAGGAATGTGTCTCCCTCTGGATCATGCATTCCCAATGCCCGTGCCACCCACGTGCTGGAGCCAGGAGAGAGGCAGGAAAAGTCTGAACTCTTCACCTGGTGGTGCGTGGGGTTAATCAGATCTCGGCGAGTCCCAGCCTTGTTTTAACCAACCTTAGAAACGGGGGAAGGGGGGGTATTATTAGGTATAAAAGCAGAAAACCCTTCCAAAAACGCTCCACCTTTGCCAAGGAGGTGTGAGAGTGCAACGGGGTAACGTCCACGGGAAGAGACAGAGAGAACAGCTCGGCCAAACCGCCCAGGTCTCCGACGCTTGGAAGAGCATAAAGTCTGGGAAACGAATCGCCTTGGAAGCCTGCTGAGAAGTGGAAGATCTCCTTGCAGACAGCAACAAGAGAAGATATTGGCTAATGAGAGCCACGGGGGCCCCGGCAGGAGGCGGCTCTTCCTCAACCAGCCCCAGCGCTCGCCGGCCCCGTCACTCGCGGCCGTGGAGGATGTAGAAGAGGCTGAGGAGGATGCCCATGGCCAGGAGGGTGTAGCTGGCCCTGACGCTGCTGGAGCCGCTGATGTTGCAGAGGAAGGAGTCGCAGCAGTACACGGAGGCGGCCGCTATGCCCAGGTTAATCCCGGCGCTGGGGCAGATGGGGGAGCAGCCCTTGGAGATGGACTGGCTGGACCTGCCACCTGGATTTGGGGTGGGGTGGGTGGAGAGGAAGGAAACAAAGAAGGGTTTAGAGTGTTTCCAAGACAGGTTTGGAGCTTTCTGGTCACGTGTTCTTGCAAAGGAAGTGACAGCCCTGAGGTCGCTGAGGTGTCACAGAGAGGGTGAAGCTTCCTGGTTGTCAGAGTTCTCAAGCAGCCCACACGTTTCAAGGAACACCAGTGATAACCTCCCTGTGATAACCTCCCAAATAACCCCCCAGGGACACTCCCTTCAGGGGCTACAACCCTCCAGGGCTATTGGACAATGTTCAGCCATAAGGGCTCCGGTGAGGAATCCCAAAAATCTCACTCCAGCTTCACCCTGGGGCTCCTCAAGAGAGACAGGGAGCACACACAGTGCTCAGGGGAGGGCACTTGTGAGCCAAGTCTGCATTTCCAGAGAGCCACAGCATAGATGAAGGGGCAGGGAAGAGGAAACCATTAGCACTGTGCTAAGCTGGGAGGTTTATTAAAGCAATTTTATTAATAGATATTACTTATTTATTAAAGTTTGGGCATCCACGACCCACCCACGCCGCAGACTCCAGTGTGCAACACCCCCTACCCTCCTGCAAGGATGGGATCCTGGCTCTGCAAAGACCTACCAGAGCATCCTGCTCCTCTCAGAGCAGCAGCTGGGAAGCACAGAGCCCCTCAAAATCTCTCCTGGCACTCAGAGAGGAAAACCCAAAAATCTCCCTTCCCGCCTCGTCCGTGGAAAGCAGAGAAGCCAAAGCAGGGCTCAAAACCCAAACACGAGGCAAACAAAACATAAAAAAAAGCAGGAAGAGAAATCCTGGAGCTTCCTCCAGAGGAAGCCTGCAGCATCCTCCACGCTTTCACTTATTCATCAGCACAACCTCCCCACCCCCTGCCTGAAATTCCCCTCGGACTCCCGGGCATCGGAGCGGGCACGTGGGCCTTAACGTGACTCCTCCTGGCAGCACGTCCCTCCGAAAAATTCCCGTGGGATGGTCCGACGCTCAGTTGCTAAGCAGAACTTTCCCTTTTTTCCACACCCCCCACCCCGCCTGGCAAAGGAAGGGAAAGCCTTGCAAGCCTTCCTGCAGCTCGGCAGGTGACCCAGGAGAGCGGCCAAGAGGGGCAGCAGAAGGTCCTGTCAGCACTCACCGACTCCCACCCCGACGTACGTCGTCACGCAGTGGTTTTCATTCTCCCCACACTTGACAGGCTTCAGGCAGGCCCAGTTGGAGGAGGCATCGGAGCACGAGAAGCAGATGAGCGTGTGGGCTGCAAGAGAAAGGCAACACCTCAGTGAAGGGTGGTGGGAAGACCTCCTCGCTCGGTGGTCCCCACCCGCGACACGTGGGACGTGTGGCATCCTCCCAGAGCCACACTTGCTATGTCACCTCCATCAATCTGCAATAAGAGGGGCTTTTTCATCCCAAAAATTTGGCCAGGTGAAGGGTTCAAGCATAAGGGATAGATTTGGAGCTCTTGGGAGGATGAGCTGTCAACTAAAGCCTCAGTGCCACCACAGTGTAGTTGTTTATGTCACCATCCTGTCTGCACCAAGTTCAAACTACAGTTGCCAACCCAAAAGTAAACTACAGAGGCAAATCTTTGAGATTTGAGCTTATTCAGCTCAGCCAGCATGGACATCGTGTCCCTGCCTGTGGCAGGGGGTTGGAACTGGATGCTCTTTAATGTCCCTTGCAGCCCAAACCATTCCATGATCCTGTGACACTGATGGGAAACGCTCCAGGTGTGACCACGGGGTCGAGCTTTCCATGACCCGACTTTGGGCACCAAGATCTGGCCACACTTGAGCTACACCACGTGGTGGAAATGATTTCTCAGCTGGACGGAGCTCAGCATTGCAGCAAGACCTGTAAGGACTTGCACCATCCCACTACTCCCAGAATCACAGCACTGTGAAAGCAGTTTATGCATCCAATCTTTTTCATTTGGAGCAGGAGCATTAATTTCCGTGCTTTCCCCCCTGGCAGGTCTCCTAAATCATAGAATCATGGAATCAGTTAGGTTGGGAAAGACCCCCAAGACCATCCAGTCCAACCATTAACCCAGCACTGCAAAGTTCACCACTAAACCAAGTCTTTAAGCAACACATCTACATGTTTTTTGAACCCTTCCAGGGATGTTGATTCCATCCATTTCAATACTGGACCACTCTTTCAGTGAAGAAATTTTTCCTCATACGCCTAACTCCTGTCACAACCTTTATGGCTTCTCCCACACCAGCAGGATGGACTGCACTAGCTGGCTCCCATCCCTCATCCTTCCAGATCTGCCCAAGAAAGACTGGAAAAGAGCATTCAGGGGTGGGAAATGGTTGTGGAAACAGCCTGACCCAGTGGCTCAGCAGGGACAGGGGAACTTTGATCTCCTCCGTGTTTTACACACAAGAACGTCACATCCACACTGCAACTATTGACCTACATATGCACACAGATCAGATCAGTTCCCAATGCTTCACAGGCTCTGGTTTTGGAGCTCTCAGCCAGGCAGCCCTTCCACAAGGCACCACCTTCCTCCTCTGTGCTGACAGTCCCACCCGCCCTGCCATGGGCAGGGACACCTTCCAATATACCAGGCTGCTTCAAGCCCTGCCCAACCTGGCCTTGGACACTTCCAAGGATGGGGCAACCACAATTTCCCTGTTCCAGGGTCTCACCACCCTCACAGGGAAGAATTTTTTGCCATATCCAACCTGAACTCCCTTTCAATTTGAAGCCATTCCTGCTTGTCCTACCAATACATGCCCTTGTAAAAAAAAGTCCAGTTTTCTTATAGGTCCCCTTCAAGTATTATCCTAAGGAGGTGAAGCCCTGGGAGAGCTCCCTGAGGCTCAGCAGTCCCTGTTGTGGACTATTCTGAAGAATAAGTTGGACAAATATTGCTCAGCAGCCGTCCCACTCTGCTATGGCACTGCACGACATCTGGAGGTTCTCAGTCCTGTTTCTCTCGGGAAAATAAATAAGGTTTCTACAAGAAAATTGAGAAAAAAATAACAATTGTTCTCAGAAGAATGGCTTTAGAGCAGCCCCAGCCAAGGAGGGGAAAGAAAACAAAACATCATCTCGCAGAAACAGATTAAAGTGGGTTAGTGGGAGATCCTGAATGTCGCATCAGGGCAGCCAAACAGCTCTGCTTTGGAGTGGAAGCCAAAACCACAACCCCCTAAACAAGAATTTCCTGGACTGCCTCACATCCTCCAAGGATCATCACTCTGGCAACAAGTCCTGCAACAAACCCCAGTTACCTGAGCAGCCTCAGCCAACACAGCACCCAGGATTACAGGGCCACCAGCTGCGTCAAAACCCCCAGGAGACATTCCTCAGTGGACCTTGCCTCTGGATTTAGGAGAGGGAGAGGAGGATGGAGCCAACCACTGAGTCATTGCCACCTGCTGAACCCTCCAAGCACTTCCATGGGTTGCCCAAAACTCGATGTGGGACAGTCAGTTCTCCTGCTCCTTTGTCCCCCTCGAGTCTCGGGTGACCTGTCCCAAACCCTCCACCACCTTGCAACCATCCTGAGGAGGCAAATTGACTCAGCCCATTTCGCAGGAACCCTGTGCAACCAGGGATGAAGTGGATTACAAGCTTCCTGTGGGCTTTAGGACAGGACATATGTCCCCATATGGACTTGCTCATTATGCTGCAGGCACGAGCCGAGTGGCTCAACGCTGTTCATTAAACCTCTGAGGTTCCAGGAACAAACGCACCAGAAAATATTTGTCCACGACACAAAAGTGCCTTTAGGCATGAAATTCTCTGCCACGTGACTAAATCTACAGCATCTCCCACCTGTCCCCACGTTTTTCTTTGTCACACCCACCTATTACCCCTGGTCTTAACAGAAGGCAGAATCTTTCCAGGAGAGGCAAGTCCTTCAACATAATTTCAGTGAGGAAATATTCAGTCACCTACTGCCCCCCCCCCAAAAAAAAAACCCACCTAAATAACCCACTGCAGAGTTAAGAGAGGCACAGGCAGGCTGAGCGTTTTAGACAAAAGGCACGGAATTAATTTAATACAGCTGGAGAAAGAAGGACAGAGTTGGAGCTCAAGGCTACAGGAAAAGAAAAAAAAAAATTAAAAAAAAAAATTAAAAAAAGAACGCCAAGACCGAACAATGCAAAAGGGAAGCCTCGTTTTCACCTACTTAAGAATGTATGTGTTTATTTGTTCCTTGCCAGCTTCTTGAAGGAACAAAGAGCTCCCAAAACAGAGCGGAGCGTTTGGGGGAATTCCTTCCGAAAACTGTTTTTGCAAAGAGCAACGAAAGGGGGGGGGAATAAAAGCCTTAAAAAGCCGACTCTGAAGCTCGGCAGCACAAGGGGAAAACGCTGTTGCTTTGGCAGCTCTTCCATTCGGTCCCGATGCCAAAAACTCTTCCCTTTTCCACGGCAGGATCGTGATATACCATAAGATCCTTATACACCAAGACCTCCTTTGAGCAGGGGGTAAAGCTCTTCTGTGAAATTACCCCCCTGCATACCCTGGAAGTGTTCGGGGCTGAAACCACCTGCGAGAAACCCTTTTTCCTGGCGAAGAACTTACTTCTAGAGCTCGGAGGGTTTGGTTTTTTTTTTTGGAGGGGGGTGGGGAATGAAACCCTTCGCTGCTTTGGCCTTGGGCAGCCCATCCTCCCAAAGCTGGAACTGGGCACTTGCCAGCTGCGCTCTGACCCAGACCCAGCGCTCCCATTGCCAATTCCTCCCCGGATCCCTCTGCGAATGGGAAGGGCGGCAAACAACTCCCTTTTTTATTCCCCGCTGTCCTCAAAAAAGCAAGAAGGGCCCGTGTTCGCCGAGCAGGGGCTGCGGGAGGGCCAGAACTCCGCCGTGCTCGCTCTTTGTTCGGCATCCCCCAAGCAGCGACATATGGGAACAATAATGTGGTTTTCTGCACGGCCCCTCTCGGAGTTCGGAGGGTCGGAAATGGAGCCCCGCGGGAAGGAAGGGGATGGCAGGCCCTGCCACTTGGGCGACTTGCCACTTCTGACACCACGCTGCTCCCCGAGGATGCTCTAACCCCGGGGGTCGCCGCCCCACGCGGTACCCACTGGGGGGGGGGACGCTCGGAGGGGGCGGAATCACGAGTGGCTCTGCCCACACTTTGCTCCATCAGCCATTTCCGCGGCTGGGCTGCATCTCCCCCTCCTTCCTTCCCTCCTTGCTTCCTTCCTTCCTTCCTTCCCCTCGGCTGCATCCCAGCCCATCAGCCATCCCAGCGCCGTTATCCCGGCTCGGGAGCGGAGCCTCTTTGTTCCCGCTGCAGCTGCGGGAAGCTCCGGCACACGGGCGCGCACAGCTGGAGATGCTCACCCATCCCTCCCCACGGCCAGGGCAGCCCCGAAGTTGCTGCCCCACGAGGGGCAGGGCTCGGGCAGACACCCGACCCCCAACACGGCTCATCCCTGCCCCGCCACCCCCTTTCCAACCCTTACACCCCCTTTCCAACCCTTACACCCCCCTTCACCTCGGGCAGACACCCGACCCCCAACACGGCTCATCCCTGCCCCGCCACCCCCTTTCCAACCCTACACCCCCTTT
>JAWMRC010000078.1:149224974-149266189 GCA_035584755.1 Thripadectes ignobilis
CCCTCTTTCCCCCCTCGGTCCCCCCTCTTTCCCCTGTCGTTCCCCCCTCTTTCCCCCCTCTTTCCCCCTCTCTTTTCCCCTCTTTTCCCCTCTCTTTTCCCTATCTTTTCCCCTCTCTTTTCTCTTTTTCCCTCTGTTTTGCCCTCTCTTTTCCCCTTTCTTTTCCTCTCTGTTTTGCCCTGTTTCCCCCAAGGAAGAGGATGTCGATGTGATGGACCCCACTCGTGTAGCCCCCGTGATTCATGATTCCCTATACACGCTTAAGGGAGAGGAGCCAGCTCTCCCCCCCCATTCGTGCCCCAAAGGGCTTTTCTCCTCTTTCCCCCTAGCTTTTCTCCTCTCTTTTCCCCTGTTTTCACCCCTCTTTTCCCCTCTCTTTTCCCCTGTTTCCCCCAAGGAAGGGGCTCTCGGTGTGATGGATCCCACTCGTGCTTCACTGTTCCCCATATCCGCTTAAGAGAACGGAGCCAGCTCTCCCCCCAGGCGTGTCCCAAAGGGGTTTTCCCCTCTCTTTTCTCCTCTCTTTTCCCCTGTTTTCTCCTCTTTTTTCCCCTGTCTTTTCCCCTCTGTTTTCCCATTTCCCCGAAGAAAGAGGCAGGAGCAGGAGGGCTGTCGGAGTGATGGATCCCACTCATGCAGCCCCCATGATTCACGACTCCCTCTACCCATAGAATTTGATTTCGTGCCTCCCTCCCTTCCCCCGTGCATCAGCACTCAGATCCCCCGAGAACACACATACACCCCGCCTCCTTACACTCCTGACCATCCTCT
The DNA here is from genome assembly GCA_035584755.1 of Thripadectes ignobilis. Taxonomy (NCBI): domain Eukaryota; kingdom Metazoa; phylum Chordata; class Aves; order Passeriformes; family Furnariidae; genus Thripadectes; species Thripadectes ignobilis. Next base: position 149,225,746 of record JAWMRC010000078.1, read on the forward strand.
ACCCAAATATTCCCTATGTGCAGGGCTTCCTGCATGGCTAGCCCCCCCAAAAAATCCATAACCCACCCCTGCATGACACCCCCTCTTCATGTACGACCCCTCTGCATGCACAGCCCCCATCCAAGATCCAGGCAATAAAGAACCAACTTCCCCATCTGTTTACCAGAGCCTAAATTGGATTAGACATAGAGGATTGGGAAGCTTGAAGAGCAGCACCAGCAGCTGGGGTGGCATGGGACAGCCTGGGCTGCTTGGCAAGGATGAGTCTTCAGAGGGGAAATAAGTCCACCAGAAAGGTTAGTTGGAGTGGCCCAAATTCCATAGGTCCCATAGGAATAACTAAACCCTCTAAGAAATGAGCTGCAGGAAGGGCAGTGGGGGAGGAACCCTGGGAAACTGGTTGTCAGGAAAGCCTGGGAATGGAGGAGAGGGCTGGTGAGCCAGCAGGAAACAAGCAGGCTTGACAAACTCTATGCCACAGATGGGGTTTATTCTGCAGAGTCAGCATTTCCTGGCAAATGCATCTGTCAGAAGAAATTCCAGCTCTTGTCTTGTCAGAGTACATTCAGAGTGCTCTGCCTGGAAAACAAATCCATGCCTGCAAACTCCTGCTTCCCTTTGCTATCCTATGGCTCATTTTTAACTCTCATTGCCAGGTGTTGTAGCAGGAACTGACTTTTGAGCAGTGTGTTTCTGTGGTCTAGTATCTTCCACTGGAGTGGGCTGCTGGGACTGTTTCCTTCTCTGGTTCACAAACCAAATACTGAAAAAAAACCTGGCAAGTTTCAGTTTTGTGGTAGCCTGAGAAACCATAATTCCAACACACTCACAAAACCTCTGTCTCCCAACAGACCAAGCTGAGGTTGTGCCCATGAAAGTCCGTCTGGCTTTTTGTAGCTGCACATGAAGCATCTCCCAGGATTTAGCTCAGCTTTGACATGCAATTTCTGCATATCAGGAAGTGAAGGGTACTTTCCTGCAGCTCTTCTCTTCCTTCAATGTCTGCTAAACTGAAAGAAAGTAGATTTAGATTGAATATTTGGAAGAAATCCTTCCCTGTGAGGGTGGGCAGGCCCTGGCACAGGTTGCCCAGAGAAGCTGTGGCTGCCCCATCCCTGGCCAGGTTGGACAGGGCTTGGAGCAATCTGGGATGGTGGGAGGTGTCCCTGCCCGTGGCAAGGGGACTGGATGATCTTTAAGGTTTCTTCCAACCCAAAGGCTTCTGTGATTCTATGAGACACTCCCCTCATCCCCAGGAGGAGTGTACAAGGACCCATGGCTTCCTGGTTTTCTTCCACACATCAATATAACATTATCAATCCCACTGTTTCCTGGAGAGGACCTGTCTGTTAACAGGAAGGAAGAGGAAGGACCTAAGAGTCATATGGGACTCAACCCACCACAGGATCTGGACTCATCCTGATACTCTGAAATGGCTGGGCAGGGACAACATTAATTACAGGGTGCTGCAAATGAGCAGGTGACTGGAGCAACCAGGGACCAAACAATTCACTGGGGTGGAAAATGCACCAGGTAAGGAAGGAAACTCTCCTGAAGGTTTGTTTGGACTCAGTGACCCCTGTGGGTCCCTTCTAGCTCAGGAAATTTCATATTCTCTGGTCTAAGCTTGTGTCTCCCACCTCCTTACCAAGGTGACTGTGTGGGACAGATTGCAAAACTCAGCCCTGCTGGCAGAGATTTCTGCTCTAGACCTACACACAAAACACTGCCCTGATTGCTCCAGCCTCTTCTTGCCAATTTGGGGGTCGTTGGAGGCTTCATTGAACCATTGGCTTCATATTGAGAATACAAAGCCAAAAAACCCCCTCTCTTCCCAAGAAGGGGGACGCAGTAAAAAAGGCAGCAGGGGTAGAGTCCAGCAACAGGAATGTGGTCTGTGCTGGGGAAAGGCAGAGACAGGTACAAAAACATGCCGAAGGGAGAAGGAGATAAGGCAGGGGCTGGACCAGAGAGCAAACTGGTGCTTGGGTAAATATGTCAAGGTCACTGGTGCGTGGGGGAGGAAGGAGTTGTGTTGAGATCAGGAAATGATGAGTGCAACAGCTCCTTTCATGGGCCAGGGGAGCGGAGATGGCGCAGCAATTAAAACTAGACTAACTAGGTCTGCGGTGCGGGGCTTCCCTGCTGAACAGGGAAAGGTGAAAGGTGGGCTCACCAAAAGCTTGCTCAGCTTCTGTGGAGCCAGGTGGCACCTGGAGAGGTTCCTTCCCCACCACGTTTCTCTTCCAGGGCTTGTGTGAGACTTCCCAACACGTGGGTCTCTGTGAGACCCCCCGGAATTTGCAAATGAGATGTTTCCCCAGTTAGTGGAGCAAAACTGTTTACACAGGAAGGGGCCAAAGGCCCCTTTTCAGTGATTTTCTCATTCTCTGGACATGTGAGGTGTTCTGATTTCTCTTCTTCTGCAGAGGATGGGAACTGCTCTGAGCAAGAGCCTTGTCCCACCTGCCAAAACCATGCTGGAAAACGTGGAGGATGAGTCTGGCAGAGGACCGGGAGGACACGATCCATCCTTCCACTTGGAAGAGCGGGAGTCTGGGATTTCCATCCTTGCTGCAAGGTGTGTTTCTTCTCATCCCCAAAAGTCTCTTTGCCCAGAGCACTCAGATGCAGCACAGTCATGGCATGAAGGTGTAATAAATATGTATATGATTCATGCCAGTAGGGAAACAAATGGTTTTATTGCACCCTCATAAAACAATAAAACCATTTATTGTCATCAGTTTCCGTGAACCTTTATCTAGGAATACCTAAATTATGATAGGGAATCTGTCACATCACTAAATCCTAAAATTCCTCTTGTCACCCCTGTCCCACCTGAATTATGGTGGGAAGTTATCAAGATACTAAATTGTAACATAGTAATTAACCAGTTGTAAGAATAATGACTTAACTGCAGTCATATAAGGAGAAGTATGTAAAAATTCATATGTATGCCATGTCATGAATATGTATAAAGTGGCTGGATAAAAGCCAGACACACATTGTACCTGATGCATGAGTGGGTGGAGCGAAGACTCCCCCCTCGTGTCCAGGCCTGCATTGCTCTTACCATGTAATAAACCATTTTATAAAAAAAATAAATTCATTTGGGTGAGGCTCTGTTTCTCACAAAGGTCTTCACTGCTGGCACAGCCTCTGACACAGCTGGAATTGTGGTGGACTCTCCCTGAGACTTCTGTTCACACCATCCTGCTCCACCTGCATGAATGAGAGGCCTGACTCCCTATTCCAGCCCTTCCTCATCATCCCACCCTGGATTTTCCTCCTCCTGAAGTCCCTTCTGGTTGCTCTGGATCAGAGTTGCCCAGAAGACCTTCAGGAACATACCTGGAGCATCCAAGGGTGCTCCAGATACAAGTTTTTCATGGGCTTCTTTGCTGTCACTGTCCTCCATCACACTGACAGGCCACTCTGCTGCTTCCCATGGGAAAAGACCTGAGATAAATGCCCAGGTTGTTCTGGGGAGGGAAGGGGCTTTTCAGTCTTTTCCCCATCCCTTCCACCAAAAATGCGCCTCTCTGTAAGCAGGGAATTCACCAGGATCCAGGGAGGCAACACAAACAGTGCTGGAGCTGAAGGCAAGGGATTGTGGAGATTTGTAGTAGAAATGTTAAATTTGGTGCAAAAAACATAGGAATGGGAATGTTCCAGGGTATGAAAGGACTCAAAAGAAACAATAGATCGAGGGTAAATAGGAAAGGCTGTTTCGATTGTCTGGAGCTTCCTGTGTCTGTCTTCAGTCAAATGAAGGGGAGGTACAAACTGACCTTAGATAAGAGTCTCCAGAGAACTAAAAGCAGGGTGGGAGGCGTAAAACACCCAGATAAAAAAAACAATGGAGCTGGAATAGTCAGCCATTTCACCCAAAAGGGGAAAAACAAAAGGGCAAGGGAGCCAAGAGGAGCCAAGACTGAATCCCCTCTCTAAAAGCTGTAAATGGCAAGTCCAAGATCTGGGGGTTTTTTTATGTTCTGCCTTTCACCTTTCACCTCTTGCTCAGCCTCAGAGGCATGAGAAGAACTGCAGACCTTCCACCTCCTGGCTACCTGTGGTACAGAATAGACACTGGCCAGATCAGCTGGTCACACACAGGCCTGTGATCAAATGAAACCCATCAGGAGTGTGAGAGGGCAAAAGCCACTTCCGTAGAGATCTTTGTGCGACAAAATTGCTTTCTTCTCCCAGAATATCTGGCAGCGAGTTTTACCACTCTGATTTCCTGCAGCCTGCAGAAGGGAGTTTCTCGTTCCCACGAGCAGTGTCTGCACGTTTCTCTAATTGCTGATTAACATCTAACGCTGGAAGCAGCCCTGGAGCTGCAGGCAGGTCCCAGGTGAGCTGTTGTGAGCACTGGGCAAGGGGCCAGCACCTCTTTCCTGGCTCTCCTGGTCCTAGGAAGATTCACACCCCCTGTCACACCCCCGTGCATGACGACAACGCTTTGTGTGGTGCTGAAGGACTTGCCTAAGCGAGAAATCACCTGGAAGAGGGGAAAACCATCATCCAATATCAGAGTTCTCTCCACTCGCTGCCTCAGCCCTACTTCTATGATGCCTGAGGTCCTGGGAAACCTGGAGGTGCTCTGGTAGTTGAACAGACATCCTTTGGAGTGAAGTTCCTACACGATGAGAGTGGAGGAACATCTTTGGGTCACCTTTGCTGCTGAACGTGTTATATATTTGGCTTGGAGCAACTTGACCTGGTGGAAGGTGTCCCTTCCCATGGCAGGGAGTTGGGATGGGAATGATCTTTAAGGTTCCTTCCCACCCAGAACGTTTGGTGATAAAACAAAGTCAAGCTTGAACAGCACAATTCTTCTCTAGGGAAGGGATCCAGCTCCTCATGGGAATGAGAGAAAGGAGGCAGAGAGAACCAGGAGAGTGGAGACAACAGAGGAGGTGCTGAGTCCAGTGTTTTCAATGCTTTGATGCATCTTGATTGTGGTGCTAAAGCTGCTGATTCTGGAGGCAGTTCTCCAGCTCTTCACCCTATGTCATGTGCCAGGAATCCTTTCTGATGTTATCTAAAAGCCTCTTTGCCGCTGTGTGAACCCTAATGCAAAAATGAGGAAGAATGGAGCAACCCAAGCCTTCCCTTTGGAGAAGAGAGTGGAAGGATCTCATCCCATCCCACAGCGGTTGACACTTCCCAGCACAATGGATTGCAGAGTTCCAACAAGGCTTTGTTTTGCAATTTTTCCCTAAATTTGACTCGAGTTAAACTTGTGATCTAACACATCTTCTTTTCCTGCCAGATTGCTGCAGGGAGATTTAGTCATGCCCTGTTTGTGCAGGTGATGGGTCCACATTAAGTGCAAAGCTTTGTGCTCTCCTTCCTAAATTACCCCTTCCTTCTCAGGCTATCAGATCTATCAGAATCACCCAGAGCTGTCCTGTTTGCAGATGCCCTCTGTTTGTCACCTGTGAGCTCAAGGAATTTATTCCCTAATCCATCATTCAAACCCCCAATTAAAACTTTGCATCGGCCCAGAACCAGGACAAGCCACAGAAGCCCCTGTTTAATGGATCACTCCAGCCTGACAGCAAATTGTTGGGGCTTATTTGCTCATGATTTAGCTAGGCTGTGTTTTCTTAGTTTTGCTTGTGAGACCATCACGTGTCACGGTGCCAAAAGCTTTATTAATGCTGAGCTATGTGACAGGTACCACTTTTACCATAACTACAGATTTTGTTATCTTGTCACAGGTGGCAATAACACCCATCTGTCACAAAATCCTTGCTGCTCATCCCCAACCCCTTGATAGCCCTTTACACCACTGCAAATTGTTTGATGGTCTTTTCTCAGAGATTTTTTCCAATCCTGGAGTCTGGGTTGACCGCTCTGTGTGTCCCCAGAGCCTTCCCAGTTCCCTTTATAATGATGGATGCTGCATTTCTTCATGGAAAGGGTTGTCCAGCATTGGAAGGGGCTGCCCAGGGAGGTGGTGGCCTCCCCATCCCCAGAGGTATCCAAGGAATGACTGGACATGGCACTCAGTGCTCTGGGCTGGGTGACAAGGTGGGGGTGGGTCAAAGGTTGGACTTGATGATCTTGGAGGCCTTTTCCAACCTCAGTGATTCTGTGAGCCTGTGATTTGTTGTGATAAACACCCAGATTTCCCTACTGTAAGGATACAGGAGCAGGTAAAACAGGCTGGGCTTGGTGGCTCCAATGGATGCCCTGGAATCCTTTTCCCAATGCCTCTGCCTGGACACCTCTTTGCTTGACATCCCTCATTGATGTGCATGTTCATATTGAAAACATCGGGTTTATTTGCTTTTGATGTGTTAATTGGTTAATCTCATCAATATCTGTGGCAGCCAAATGGTTCTTGCTCTTGTGTTAGATGTGGTTTGTGTCTCCACACCTGCCTTCCCTTTTGCTCCACACGTGGAGCAGGCTGGGAGCACAAACACAACTCCTGGCTCTGAGTGTGCAACTCCCAGTTGTGGTGGGATGGCAAAACAAATCCTACACTGAAGTGGCACCTCTGAGCATCACCTGGATGTCTTCTCCCAGCAGGCACAGCCCAGCCTGGAGGGCACCATCAACCAAACCTCACACTGCAGCTCCATAGGAAAAGTCAGATGTGACTGATTCAATCCATGGAGGAAGAGGAGACTTAGCTGACTGTGTCTGATCTCCTACCTGCACCTTCCTCCAGCCCAGGGCAGGCAGGTACCAGTGTGGAAAAGGAGCTGTGACCTTCTCATTAGCCCATTTCTCACCCCCAACCATGGCAGGCAGCTTTAAAGTGTCCCTCTTCCTTCTTTATTTGAAGGAGTTTCAGTGATTTTCCACTCAAAGCACCAGCTCTGACAAGGTCCATTCACAAATGCCACCCCCACACTCACTTTTCAGAGACCTTCAGCTCTCTCAGCTGTGAACTTTCCCTCCAGGAACCACATGGGTGGGTCAGACAACCTGTGAATCCTTTTAAATTCAGTCCCTTCACCTCCAAAGAATCAGTGTCATTCTGGTATGTCCAGGTGGTTTGGCATCTACAAATTTCAGGAAAAGAAAGGGTTCCTCTAAATTTGGGGACAAGACCCCTAGGAACCACTCTTTCCATCTGATCTTGTTGGAGGCACATCCAGCACTGAAACCAGCATGGTGAAGAGGAGAGGAAGAGCTGGGGAGGCAATGAGGGTCTGCAAAACATCCGGATGAGGTTTCTTCTCTCTCCTTCACTCTGCCCATCCCTGTTCCCCACACGCCACCACCCCCAGTGGAATTATCTCAACCCTTGACTCGTTCCCTCCCCTCCAGCTGGTCTCCCCCACCAAGTCTTTGCTTTCTCTCATCCAGTGAAACTGTTTGAGATATAAATTTCTCCTTCTGCTTCCTCTTTCTTGTGCCCACTTGACAGGTGGTAAAACAGTCGCGGCTTTGGCCCAGAGCCCAACTTTCCTGGAGTTTTTTGAAGGCACACGAGGTATTGCAAGGAAGAATTGTTTTCCTTCTGTGCTGGGTATCCCTGGAGCACTTGCTCATGGCACTGGGATGCAGCACAGCCACCACAGCCCCTACCAGTGCTGTCATCCCCTGCCCTCAGCAGCTGGACATCTCTTCCTTCTTTTTGGTATGAAACCTCTTAGTCTTCCCCTTCTCCATCATAAATTTCCTTCCCTTTTGTGGTTGTGTTTGGAGAGGAACAATTAACACCATATTCAGCTGGGAAGTCCACATTTGGTCCTTTTGAATCTGTCATCACAGCTCCCCAATTTGCTCAAATGGATGGGTGTCACGGTCTTCTTGTCCCTTCCCACCACTGTGGGGTCACCTCCTTCATTTGCTTCAATTCCATTAAACAAAATGTTTAAAATCAGGCACCAGGATTCAGAGTTCACAGCCCAAAACACAGAGCTGATGGTGGCATCTTTGACTGATCATTCTCATGGAAAACCAGTTCCTTTGTAACCCAGGCAGCCTGAAATGTCTCAAAAATTCCCCATGGGCAACAAAAACACAGCAGAGTGTCAGCATCTACTTGTCCCTTCCCAGCACTGTGGGGTCACCTCCTTCATTTCCTTCATTGCCCCCCATCCATTAAACAAAATTATTAAAATCAGGCACCAAAACCCAGAGTTCACAGCACAAAAAATGGAGCTGATGTGGCATCTTTGATCATCCTCTTGGAAAACCAGTTGCTTTGTAACCCAGGCAGCCTGAAACGTCTCAAAAATGCACATCCTTCCCCATGTGCAACCAAAACACAGCAAAGTTCCAAGGCAATGCTTCAGCTCGCATTTACCCATCAAGTACAACATCTCATCCTACTAAAACCACGACAACCCTTGAATTGTTTGGAGCAGCTCTGGTTTCTCCCAGGGCGCAGTTGAGATGGTGATGCTGCCAGCTTTCCCCTGGTTTTCGTGTGTGTTTTCCGGGAAAGTGAGCCTGCAGCGGGGCTACGACCCAAGGAGCTCTGGATTGTTTGTGTTAGTGCCTGGCTGCCTGCCCTTCTTCTTCTCTGTGACACTCCCTGACCTCCTACAGAGCTTTTCTGTCTCCCCTCAGCTGCAGCTCCGGCAGGCAGAGAGTGGAGAGCTTGGAGGGCAAAGGCAAACAAAGCCCGACACAATCAATTGTTTCCATGCCAGGAATGTGGGTTTTGTAGAAACCAGCTCGCAAGCTCGAAATGACCGGGGTTGGCAACAGCTGTGAGGTTGGTTTGGCCCTGGAAAAGAAGAGGGAAATAGATATGGGGATGTCTTTTCCAGCTGGACCAGGTCCCTGAGGAGGCAGCATGAGAGCAATTCCCAGCTCAGCGTGCTGCCCCATCCCTTCCCTTCTCCCTCCCATCTCCCCACTGCCTTCCCTCTCTCAGCCACCTTTCTTCTTCTCTGCCTTCCCCCCTTTCCTCACAAGGGTGGTAAAGGATGACCCTTTCAACATGTGATGCCTTTAGGTGAGCAAAGAACCAGGAATTGCCACCCCACTGAGGCTGGAGAAATGTCCAAAATGCCACCAGGAGAAAGCTTTGCCTCCACTTCTTTCTTTATAAAGTGCTGTGTGATAGCCAAACTCATCCTGATCACCACCCTGTGCTGACAGAGCTGCGGAGCCATTACCTGTGTTTCAGGCAGGGTGGGCTCTTATTGCTCACAGTGCTTTGAAACTTGAAGAGACAAAAAGATGCCTTCAAGGATCTCTTCAGAGCAAATAACTATTAGAAGCCGGAACATGTCAAAAGGCCCATCTTTCATGTGTTTTCTTCGGTGAGTTGAATGTCTGGGGACACTTAGGATTCAAGCAGGCTTAGGAAATCAATAGGAGTTCAGGACCTAACTTATCTAGGCTCTCTGGAAAATCCCAGGGGAAGCTCAGCTGCAAAACACGAATCTTTGAGAGCAGAAATTAGCCCAGAGCAACACATTTTTATTTGAGCCAACAAAGCCGTCACGGGGAGCTTTTCCTAAACCGTCACTGTCCACATGCAAAGATGTAAGTGACACTGGCCAGGACACCCAGGGACATCACTCCGTAGCTGCTCTGCTTGCTGCTGACTCCATTCACGTTGCACAAGGGTTTGTCACAGCAAGAAACCCTCTGAGAGCTTTGGTTTTGTTGCTGGCTTGTTGCTGGACATGATGGAGAACACATCTTGGAGATGATGTATTTAGGCTTGTTGGGCTCTAACGCAGAAGAGAAAGGGGGAAAAAAAATAAAGAGAGAAAAAATAGGATGTCAGAATCATTGATGAAATGTTTTCATGGCTAAATCTGTACTGGTGAATAAAAGAAGGCCAGGCACTAATCCTCAAGGAAATTTCATGGATGAATCATAGACCAGTTTGGGTTGGAAGGGATCTTAAAGATCATCCCGTTCCAGCCCCTACCATGGGCAGGGACACCTTCCACTAGACCAGGTTGCTCAGAACCCCATCCAAGGTGGCCTTGAACACTTCCAGAAATGGGGCATCCACAATGTCATAAAATCATAGGGCTGTTAAGGTTGGAAAAGACTTTTAAGATCATCAAGTCCAATCATGACTTGGTTCCTCTGCTCAGGACCAGCATCAGTCTGGCCATGTCCACCCTGCATGCCCACCAACATCATGTTGGTCTTCCCTGGGCTCCATGTTTCCTCTCTTCCCATAGGAATCAGCACCTGTGGGTGCCTTTCAGTTCAAGCTCCCTGGGTTGCTGCCCACCAGGATAGTTTTCCCACAGCATAAAACCAGGGGGAATGCACTGCATGACCTCACGTTTGGGATTAGAGCTCCTGGAGGTCCTTGAGGGTACAGAGCCCTGAGGACAGACCTGAAGGATTGTGCACGGCAGGGTCAGCCATGAAGCACTTTTGCCCAAAGACTTTTAAAAACAACTCTGGGCTGAGTTCACTCCCCGGTGCTACTCTAAGAGTCTCCAGCACTTCCCCACCTCCTGGCAGCAACATCGACACTGAGTGGCTGAAAAGTGACCCATAAGGTCGATGTCTCCTAAAAGTTGGTGATCAAAGCCTATTGTTTCCATGTGTGGCTGTGACTGGGATCGAAGCCCATTCCTGGGACTGCTCTTCTGTGGAACAAACAAGGTGCTGCTCAGAAACGTACTCGTTCTGACGTCCTCCCGCACGGTCACACAGTATTTGTCTTCCTTTGCACACATGGAAATGGTCAAACAGTCCTTGTTGGACTCCTGTTCTTGGCAGATGTAACACATGAATGGATAAACTGGGGGGAAAAAAAATAAAATATATATATATATATATATACATATAAAAAGAACATTACGTGGTTTAAGAACCACAATAGCTGCAGCCCAGAGATCTCCATTTTCCTCGTTACGGCCTGAGGAATGTCTGTGTGTGAGTGACCACTGACTTTCTTTATCCCTTGACCCGTGGCAGCCGTGCTAAATCCCTCTCTGTCTCATCTGGCTCAGGCTGCGAAGTGTTATCGATCTGTTTGCAATCTCTGGGAGCGGGAGATGTGAGTGGAATTCAAGGATTCGGGGGAGCTTTTATGATGGAGATTATTGCTGAGCAATAACGAGCCTGTCCTGAGGGCTCTGCCACGTGAGTTGCCAGTTACTGCTCAGTGGTTTCTCCTGGGCAACACTAGGCAGGGCTTGGCAGGGAGGATTGGAGGGTGCCTGGAGCATTTTGAGGAGGTGGACAATGCCCAGTGTCCTACTTCTCTTTCGTCTGGCTCAGACTCCACTGTCACGTCTCCCTTCTTGTGGTCGGACGTCACTTACGGACCTGGCCTAACCTCAGTTCTAGGAAGTCTGGGGAGAGCTGCCAGATGCTCTGCCAAGCTCCTGTTATTAGTGTGAAATAGAGAAGAAGTGAAAATGCTAAACCAAAAGTCTGGCTTAAGTGGTAAAGGCAGATTTGGTGAGCTAATTCACATCTGCAACACCGACAGGGGATTGGCAGGAAAGTCACGCAGCGATGAGTTGTCTTTTCTGTCAAGAATACACATGCCCTCAAAGCCAGAATGGGGCAGGACAGACCTGGTGAAAGAGGAAGAAGAGCAAAGACACTCTCTGGGTGAGAGGACACACCAAAGTGTCCCTGGGCAGATTGATTGAAAGGTTTTATTGTGGGGGTTGAGTTCTGGGCTTGCAAAATCACCCAGAGTGTGGATTTGTGTGAAGGGGAGGGCATGAGTTGCTCTAAAAACACAAATAGTTTTTGAAGGGAAGCAAACACAGCACCAAATGCTCGCTGAGTCTGTGCTAAGTCTGGGGACACTCTGTCAGTGTGGAAAGGGCAGAAAACAACGAGAGGACGTGTTCCTGGCAGCGCAGCTTTGCCCGATAAGAAGTTGGCCATGAGAAAGTGGAAGGACGACGTAGGTCAGACCATTAAAAGAGAAGTTTCTGGTAGAAGGGGAGGAAAAAGTTATCAATTGTTGATCCTGTGAGGGTCATAACAAGGTGTAGCCTTTTTTGCTTCTTTCATCACTAAAAGAACTTGAATTCTCACATAAAAAGCAGAGGAGACTCAGGGAGGTTTTGCCAGATTTTTGGCACAGTCTTGAGTGATGTTGTTTTGAGCAAGCCCAGGCAAGACAAGCCAGTGAAAATGCCACAGAATGGGTGCAAAGCCAGACATGAAAACCCTCTCACAGGGTAGTTCACAATGCTTAGTGGTCAAACCAGCTGGAGCAATGCAACCCCTGAGGTTCTCCAGAGCTCTGCTGTGGCCTCGGGTCCATCCAGCACCACCAGTGGTGACAGCAGGGATGGGATAGAGGATGCACATCCCATTCTCAGGTGATGCCAAGGACAACATAGCTGAGAAGATACTATGAGTTCTAGAGCTCTGTAAGTGCTGCAAGTGGAGTCCTGGTGCTGCATCCAAAGCAGTGTGGGCAGCAGGTGAGGTGATTCAGCAGGGAGGAGATTCAGCTCCTCCAATCCCCTCAGGTGAGACCCCACCTGCAGAGCTGCCTCCAGCCCTGGGGTCTCCAGCACAGGAAGGACATGGAGCTGCTGGAGCAAGTCCAGAGAAGGCACCAAGATGATCAGAGAGATGGAGCAGCTCTGCTGGGAGGAAAGGCTGGGAGAATTGGGATTGCTCAGCCTGGAAAAAAAGGTTTCAGAGTGACCTAATTGTGGCCTTGCAGCACCTGAAGGGAGCCTTCAAGAAACATGGAGAGAGACTGTTTACAAGTGACAGGACAGAGAAGAACAGGTTAAAGAACAGATTAAAATTGAAAGAGAGTAGGTTTAGATTGGATATTGGGAAGAAATTCTTTACTGGGAGGGTGGTGAGGTCCTGGAACAGGTTGTGGAGAAGTTGTGGCAGCCTGGAAGTGTTCATGGCCAGGTTGGACCGGACTTGGAGCAACCTGGTCTAGTGGAAGGGGATTGGAATGAGATTATCTTTAAGGTACCTTCCAACCCAGGCTATTCTATGATTCCATGACTCTGTGATTCTTAAGTGCTTTTGACAGATGGATATAACAAAAGAGTGGAAAAAAGCCCAAACAAACAGTGGATGCAGTTCAATAAAGAAAAATAAATTACACCGAGATAAAAATTAGGCACTTGAACGTAGGGTGACGAAGAACACAATTAAGAACCGCAGTGCAAACAGCGGGAGTCGAGCGTGTCACATTCCAGGGATGGAGACAGACGTCACCCAAGGGAACACGGGCAGCAAAGTCATGTGCAAGATATGCAAAGTGGCCTTTCCACCCTGGCGAAGCCCCAGCTGGAACACCGCTGGCCAAATCTGTCTGTGGCACTTCAAAAACTATGCAAAGCGTTTGGAGAGAGACCAGAGGAGAAATGGTCGGAGGTCTTGAAAAGGTGACCCCATGGAAAAGGTTGGAAGCCTTTAGGGTGTTTATTAGAAATGAGAATATGGTGAGGAAAGGCACAATATCCACCTTCATAAAAAAAAAAAGAAGCAGCGAAGAAGAAACTAATAAATTGAAAACATGGGAGAACTGTACAAAAAAAAAAGATGCTAAGAGATGTTAAGACTAAATTCCTGAAAGGATTAGAGTCTGAGCAGTTCCAGGTTGTGGAATCTCCCTTGCTGGAGACTTTCAAGGACACCTTAAATAAACATCTGCCTGGGTTTGTCCACCTTTGCAGCAAGGAGGTCTTTTCCAACCTCAAGGATTCTGTGATTTGATGAAAAGGATCATGACCTTTTAAGATTTCTCCTGGACACAATATATCTATATTATATATATATAACAGTGAGTTCTTGGATGGAAAAGGCAACAGACCCTCTTTGGTGGGCTGAGAGATCAACAGTTTTGATCAAAATTTGGTTATTAGGGTCTTGGATTTGATACATGAGAAGGATCAAACGCCTCCAAGTTTTCCCTTGTCCCTGTTTGAGGCCAGAAAGCTGCAATCTCTTATTCCTGATCTAGACTGGGCTGCAGGAAGGTGCTGTGTAAAAGCCTGTCCTTAAATCCATTTGGAATCTGATGCCAATATAAAATGTCATCAGGCTACTACACCAATAAGAAATCTGCACTTCCAGAGTCTTGGATCTCTGTGAGCTTCCTGCTTCATCCTGGGTCACACTGAGAATGTTGCTTAAAAAATTACCCTCTGCTGTCCATTCTGTCCTTTCGTTCAGGAATTACAGGGACAAAATCCTTTCCTTTTTTTTTTTTTTTTTTTAGAATTAAATAGTCCTTTTCCCACCCCAAAAGTGGCCGGAGCTCCTGCTCTGCCAGGTGTGCTGCAAAACCACCTGTCCCAAAAATGTAGGAGTAGGGGGTTGATGCATCAGAGGGCAGGAATTAATTGGCTGCCTCTTTCTCAACCCCTGCTAGATATGTATCATGGTTTCTGGGAAACCATCAGGTGTAGGGAAAATATTGCCAATCTGGTCATTATTCCTATGTGCAAGTGGCGATGAAGCAACACATGGATCAGTCCCAGAAGGAGGACACACATTCCCAGCACCTCAGACTGCCCTTTGGGAGAAGGATGCCTTTAACATGACATGAGTTCTTTCACCTCTGCCTCTGATTTAATCTATAAAAATTCCCACTGTTGCATTTCCTAGGGCGGAAGACACGTGGCAAACCACGTGGAGCACTACAATGGAGGAAGCAGCAGTAGAGAAAAATCTCTAAAATACTCAAAACCTGATATAGATTAAAAAAAAAAAACAAAAAAACCCAAAATGGGTTTTTATGCTTTCTGGCATTTCCAACTTGCAGAATTTGGGAAGATCCCAAATGTATGGATTTAACCTGGCATCAGGCACCACACAATTAAAGCTCTGTCACTGGAAAAAAAGAGTTTATCAAGACCTTATTTCTGCATCAAATTGAAGAAGTTGGTGGCAGCAAGACAACCCTGCAAAGCTGGGGAACAACCCTCGAAATTTTTAACCCATGAAAAATTGTCCTCATCTTCTCCACGACCCTTCTCTTAACTGGAAGCAGCATTTGAGGCTCACCTTGTTCCACACACAGGACAGCAGCCAGCAGGGTGACAAGAGGAGTCCTCATCTCCACCGGATCCTCTCAGCCTCACTGGGAAGAGTTTTGGAGAGCAGGTTTTATAGCTCTGGAATGGCAGCAGTTTTACAGGTTCCCGACGGCTCACGGGTGGACACGAACTCAGCCCAAGGGTGTGTGATGTGCACGTGGGAGTTCTCCATGCTGGAGCCCATGGAACGACCTGGCACCTCGGGGAAAAACCCTTTCAGCAACACATTTCTTGCTCTTCCGGTCGTGTGAGTGATGGGGAATCAGGATCTTGCTCTTTTTTCTCCTCCGAGTTTCTCGCTTTCCTCGCTCCCAGCAGAAGCAGCCACTGCTCTGATGAAACAGCAGAGCCTGAAGGCACAGGGATACAGTCCTAGCCATGGATTTTTCTAATCCTTTTGGATTACACGTGATGTAGCAGGGTTTGCACCGTTCCTTTTCCTTAATTATTCGACGGTACCGGCCTCAGACGCTAAGCTGGTTTACCTCAAATAAAACCAGTGTATGTTACACTACATTAAATTAGTTAATGGTTAGTTAAACAGAAGATTTTCCTCAAATTTTCGTGTCAGTCTTCATTTCCTTATCAATTTTCCTCTCATTAATCCCTCCTCTTGCTCCTCTCTCGCTCGTAATCCTCAAATACCTTGTGCGCTTTTTATTTAATCAAGTTTCACTCCTGTTCCAAGGATCCTTCAGAGGGGCTGATTTTCTCCACACCCAACAGTTTCTCAAAATTAGACTTCCTTTTATGAAACCACAAATTGGCACCCTGGAATTGCAGCTCTGCTCTGAAAAGAGTCATCTCTCAAACTGTCTCTTTTTTCAATCTCTCCTCCCAAATCAATCCCTTTTTCTTTTTTATCTCCGTGTTGCTCCTCTCCTCTGAATTTCTTAAAATCTGTTTCTGACAGGCTGGGAGAGAGATCCTGATACAAAATGCATCACGAGTTGCCATCTCAACGGAGCTTCTTCCAAAATAAAATTAGCTCAGGACAGCAGGTAGAGCAGAATGTGCAGAAGAAAATATTGTCACACCACCACACCCCCCCACCCCCCTTTTTCTGTCAATTATGGAATAACTTAACAAGAAATTCCCTGGATGCACCATCAGGAGGGTATTTTTTGTCCGTTTCGAATATGAATCATTCCAACCCTGGATGATTTCCTTATCCATGTGATTGTCTGATACTTTTTTCCAGGCCCTCCTGGTCTGCTCCTGACCTCATCTGGTGGTGAATTCCAGGGTTGTTCAAGCCTGATGTCAAATTGGACATTCCCACCCTGGGGTTTGGAGGTTGGTGAGGTCAGGAGGGACCTGGTGATGATCAGATGGAGCCTCGTGCTTTGCAGAGGGCAACTTTATAGCCAAGTGTGTTCTAAACAGGTTTTCCTTTGTAATTACTGGGCGTAGCTTCTTACTGGGGTTTTGCAATGAGGGTACAAGGAAGAAACCATTTTCCCCTTATTTTTGGTCCTGTTTATCCCACAGACTCACCTGTGGGAGTCACAGAATGGTTTGGATTGGAAGGAGCCTTAAAGATCATCTCGTTCCATGGGCAAGGACACCTTCCACGAGACCAGGTTGCTCCAAGCCCTGTCCAACCTGGCCTTGAAATGTCTTGTTGACTTTGCCAACATCCATTAAAGCATCCCCTGCACATCCAAGAAGAGACATTTGGGTTGGAAATGAGCTTTTCTACAACAAACAGTTATCTGGGAGTTGTTTAGAGGACATCCATGTCTTCCTTGGTGTACTAACGCTGGAGCACGGCCTCTTCCTGGTGTCTGGAGAGTGGGAAGAGACATTTCTTTCTCAAGAGGACTGATTATGAAACTCACAAGCTCTCAGAGGCTTCACTTAAGGATCCAGCATGGAGAGGGTGTCTCCTGCTCTTCAGCATCACAGCCTGGAGGAGGACCTGGAGAAGGAACTCCGGGGCCACCAGGTGAGGACTAAGACTGAGGAAGACTGAAAACAAAAGGCTCCAAGGAAGCTGAGTCACCTCTGCAGGGTAATCTCATCACTACCCATTTGGGAAAATTAATGTAGACCTCAAATTGGTGCCGTGCATTGGCAATGGACCTCAAATTGGAGCCAAGAGTTGGCAGTGGACCTCAAACTGGAGCCAGGGGTTGGCAATGGACCTCAAACCGGAGCCATGGGTTGGCTGTATGACAACAAAGCAGCAGTAGGTTGTGGGAAAATGGTTGCTTTTGTCCCTTTCCGTGGCTTCCAGAAGGTTTTTAGACCCAATGGAGACCTCGCTTTGATCTTTTGCATCCGTCTCGCCTCTTGGTTTGCCGTTGAGTCACTGGGTGTTGATCAGATTGGGGCAAATAAACGGGGAAAAGGGGGAGAAATTTCACATTGAGAAGGAAGAGGCAGGTGAGTTATTCAAGGGGAGCAGAAGGCAGCAGAGATCCTTCAAAACCAGCGGTCATAAAGCCCTGAGTGAAGAAGAAGAAGGGCCAGAGTTAAATCACCTCCTAATTTGGGCCAGGGAAGGCCGATTCAGGTTGTGGTGTGGTGACTCAGAGCACTGAAAACTGAGCTCTTGTATAACCCACAGAGAGAGGGAGGCACTGACCTCCCAGGAGCAATCCCAGCTGTTTGAAGGAGATTCCCATCCCCTCCCAAGAGCCCTCCAGACATCCCAGATGTCTCTGCTGGGCAGGTCAACACTCTCGTGCCGGAAGGATGAAGCCATGGGATCCAGCAGAAGGGAGGGATGTGGAATTAGGCACCAGCACCTGAGGGGGAGATGTCACCTCAGGATTTCTGAGGAAGGCTGGCAGAGTCTCCTCTTACACAACCACTCCAAGGGAGGATTCACTAAGGGAGCTTTCATGTTTTTAGGACCTCCTGTGCCTCAGGTTAATTGAGCTCCTTCCTCCAGATAAGGACCTTGAGATGTGGATCAGCTTTGGCTGGGCAGCAGGGATGGAATCTATGGGACCAGGGAGAAACCAGGCAAGAGAGAACCAGCCTGGAGCTGCTCCCTTAGGGATGGGACTCCTGGCTTCTCCATGCAGCAGACATGAAACTCTCTATGGCAGAAGCAAGGTCTCCCACGTGGCTCCATCCCCTTGGCCATGCCAGGTTCCTCCCCAGCCCAAAACAGAGGCACCTGCCAAGTTCAGGCAGCAAAAGACATGACCTGATTTTAAAGCTGGTTGCCAAGAGCAGGTCTGTACTTACAAGCTCTGCAGAAGAAGACCTGAGGCCATAACAGTCCCACCTTGGCCTTTCCCAGTGTTGTCCCAAAGGAATCCTAAACCCGTGGATAGCAAAATCTGAAGATTTTTTCAAATGGTTCAGTTGTTACCACGTTGTGATCTGGGTGTGGGGCAGAAAAAGGCCATCCAAGGCCACAGAGGAGCTTTAGGCTCGTTTGGGGTGTTCAGATCTGTCTGTCACTTGAACATCTCAAAATTTGGCAGGAGGGGAAGAGAAGTGAAGGGAGTAGATTGGGCAGAAGGTTGGAACCAGCTCAGCTGGAGGAGGGCAATAAAACCCACAAGGAGAACAAAGAGTCTCAAGGGTAAAGACGGAATACCCTTGGCCAACTTTGGATTTACACCGAGGAGAAAACACTGAGCTGAGGCTCTACCAAGGAAATAGAGGGTGGATGGAAAAACTGGGACTAAGACTGCATGAAGAAGCCAATGAGGAAGTCTGGGGGAGAAAACAGGCAGGGAGTGCAGAGCTGGAGGTGGGATGTGGGTGGGAGGAAGGGTGGACAGGAAGGGGTGACAGCAGGTCGGGGTGAGCTGGTCCTGTGATCAAGTTTCCTTTGCAAACTAATTATAAGGAATAAAAATGTGGCTGTTTCTGAGAAAATACCTGTCCAAGCGAGCCGAACACGCAGCTGCTCTCCCCGTGCAATGAGTCTCCAGAGAGAAAACCAGCTGGGTGAGCTGCACCCAACTAATTACCCGGGGAGATTTTCCTTGGGGTGATCCTCGTGGGGAGCTGCCTCACTCAGGAGAAAGCACTTCATCCTCCTGTGACTCACTTCGGAAAGGCTTTGAGTGAGCAAATCTCTCATTCCTGGGATTATCCACCAGGAAGGTCAGTGCAAGGTAATGAGCCCCTTCAATTTGAAGCACACTGGGAAACCTGACTAGCAAACATAAAAGATTTCTTTTCCAACTTAATATTTTGTTATAGATGAGGCTGGAATTTCCAGGCTCCACGTGGGAGAAACCATCTGTCTTTCCCGATGATTTTCCTTTAAGCACCGTGCAAGATGCTTTTCTCCCCTTTCAGAATAATCCGTAATGCTTATAAAGCAGTTTCCACTGGAAGATCTTAAACCAGTTTAAAGGAAACTTAATGTTCAAGATGCCTTCATGTCAAGTCCTGCCCTGTCCCCTCTGTTTTGGGCTGGGGAGCCCAAGAGTCACTTCTTTCCAGGCAGCTGACCCACAAGAGGAACTGGAAGCAAGTTAAACAGATTTTATTCTGAAACAGAGTCACAAAAATGACATTTCTGCCAATGCAGAAAAATACAATCTGGGGAGAGGCTTCCTGAAGTGAATGCAAAGCAATTTGAATGTATTCCAGAATTATTCCAATCCGACTTGCAGGCTAACGCCTCCGCTTTTATTCCTGCTAACATGGATGCATCCAGCAGCTCCTCCCCATGTACCACACCACGCGGCCACACAAGAGAAGAAAATAACACTTTATTGTGCCCAGTTGCTGTTTAACAACTCTCAGATTAAAGCCTTCCTCAGAGCAAAATGATACAGGGCAGGGAACGGTATAAAGGGAAAAAAATGGCACAAGGGACGAAAAGAAGGGGGGAAAAATGCACGGAGTTCTAAATGCCAATAGCAGGAGAGATGGGAACTACGTGGTGCCTGTGATGGGCTCCTCATCTTGCCTTTCTCTTCCAAACATCATTTTGAGGTCGGGCAGTGCCCTCAGGCGTTGCCCTCACGGCGCGGAAAAAGCAAAAACATTTCCTGACGGGACGTGTCCTCCCAGGTGGGAGAAACAGGTGACACCCTGAGCCCTCATTTCCCCCCTGGAAACCCTCTAAAAACCCATCCTGAGGATGCAGGCGAGACTGGCCAGGAGGCCCAGGGCGATGATGGTGGAGCTGGTTTTCACGCTGGTGGCCCCGCTGATGTTGCACAGGGAGGACTGACAGCAGCTGGTGGCAACCCCGGCTATGCCGATGTTCAGGTCGATTGTCGGGCAGTAAGCAGAACATTTCTTGGTGATGCGCTGGCTCCTGTCGCTGCCTGGAGAGGGAGGGAGAGAAAACAGGAGGAAAACTCGGGGGGTTTTTATCTTGTGTGGGTTTTACAGGCTTTGATGAGCTCCTGGCTGTTTGGGGAATGTGTCGTTCCATACTTAGGGCTATCGGTTTTCCCTCTGGCTGAATCATTATTCACGTCTATGTGACCTCTGAAGACCATCTGCAGTCCTCACGACCCTTCTGCTACTTTCAGGGCCAACTGAGATCAACTTTGGGCAAGAATTTTTGGGGTTATAATGCATTGTAGAGTGTGGGATTGCAAGACATCCCCATGCCTTGGGATTGCTCCTTCCACAGTCCCCAGCCCTTTCCAATTCCGCCACCTCACAGGCACATACTTGAGATTGGAGTCGAGCCAAGGGGTTTGTGGAGAGAAATTCTTTTTGTTCCAGTGTCTCCCTTTGCTGGGAGTGTTTAATCAGTGCAGAATTGCTACAAGATATTGCAACAGAGACGAGCTACACTGAGTTCCCACTGTCTGCAAGATCTGCTCTCTCTGTGTGCTATGATCCTCCACACCTCCTGTTGGGAGGAGGCTCTGAAATGAGCCTCACCTGAACCCCATCGTGTCATCAGAGCCTTAGAAAAGCTCCACACTTACCAGTTCCCGTGGTGGAATAGGTGGTGAGACAGTACTTCTCATTGTCAGAGCATTTGGTTGTACTCAGACAATGTATGTTGGAAGTTGCATCTTTGCACGAGAAGCATGTCAAGGAGAAAGCTGCCAAAAGAAGCACAAAACACCCATCAGTCACCTCCAGAAATAACCCCAGGAGCTCAAAGGTGGTGGTGGATGGAGGATCTGTCAAGCCCAGTGGCCACAGGCTGACAATCTTGTGAAACTTGGCCCCGGTGACTCTCCAGGAGCCAAGTTAGTTGAAGCTCAAATTCCTGACACGGATGTGGTTTGCTCATTTAGTAACCCTCAGGGATCTTCCTTCTGGATATTCAGTTGACTCTCCCATGAATCCATTGAATTGTCTGGCATCTCCACTGTGCTTTTGGAAAGAACACCCCAGTCTGCTACCACTTGGAGTTTGAAGCTCTTAGGGTCTCTTTCTAGCCTGGCTCCTCCAAGCCTGAGTTGTTGGCCACTAGTTCTTGTATGGAGACACTGGCACAGGTTGCCCAGAGAATCTGTGGCTGCCCCATGCCTGGAAATGTTCAAGACCAGGTTGGGTGAGGCTTGGAGCAACCTGGGATAGTGAGAGGCATCTCAGCCCATGAGAAAGTTGGAGCTGGATGGTCTTTAAGATCACTTCTAACCCAAACCTTCCTATGATTTCTTTCGGGTTCATTTTCATAGCTCTCCTGTGTCAGGAGGAAAATCTTGAACCTGTAAAAAAGTCAGGGCTGAGCAATTCACCCCCTTGGCTGCAGGAGATTCCTTTTTCCAGCCATCCATGGGCAGCAACAGCCTCGCCCCACCAGATGTGCACATCTGTATCACTCTGATCTGCCACGTGCTGAGCTGATGTGAATGGATGCAAACAGCTTGCACTCAAGGGGGCTTAAACAGTAGTTCATGGCAAAGAGATCCTTGGGGAAGGTTTCTTTGCATGATAAGGGAATTTCCTGCTCATCTCTTTATCTGGCACAAACACTCTGGCAGCAATGTCACCCTCCAGGGATTAAACTGCTTCTCATTTCCAGAATGTCCCTTTCTGTGGCCAGTTAATACCCACCTAATTCTTGGAGCAGCACTGTCCTTCAGCTTTGCCTTCCTTGCTCTTCTTCTTCCTTCCCCTTCTTCTCCCCTTCAGCTTTGCCTTCCTTGCTTTGCCTTCCTCATTCTTCTCCCTTGCCGAATCTCCTAGTGCCTTTGGCAGCAGTGTCCCAACCTCATCCTTGCTTTTGGTTGACCTTAGACAAGTTCCCTCTGACTCAAGCAGGCTCCTCAGTGTCCTCCTAGCCCAGACCCAGCTCCAGCTCAGTCCATGACCCCAAGATCACTGGTTTTCATAGGAAGCCACGGGAGTGCCCTTTAGGTCACTATTCGTGCTCTGCCTTTTTTCTCCACTCCAACTGCCAGCCCCTTCTCCCTTTCCATGACCTCCCAGCTCTGACCTTCCCTTCCCCCTGGTGGTCACACTCCCTATGCTTTTGTCCCTCACTAAATGGCTGTGAGCAGAGCACACAGAGGACACAGAGACCAGACAACTGGGCTGGCAGTGACTCAGATCCCATCTCCCTCCATTCCCATGGTTGTTCCAACAGCCTCATACTTGGCACCCGCTTCTCTTTGACTTCATATCAAGACTCTTGCATTTTGCTTCCCACCTCAGTCATTTCCACCTCTGGAACCTCACCAGTTGTCCCACCTGGCTCTTGCCTTCATTGTTGCCCTGACCCTGCTGGAGAAATTTATGTTTTTCAGGTGTGCAACCTTCCTTTAGACCATCTGTGTGTGGAGTGTGTGGATCCATTCTCTCTTCTCATGCAAATTTCACACAGGAATATTTCTGCCCCACCCCACAGGGAACCACCCTTTTCTCCCAGAAATACACCAAAGCAGAGTCCCCAGACTGGATTTTCCAGACACACAGCTCGTTTTAATCCTTACTTAATACAGCTTCTTTAATCCAAGCCCATTCCCAGAAAAACTCCCTGAATTAATGCAGGAAACCGTGGAGCTTCTCAGATGCCCAAATCCAGTTTCATCCCAACCTCCCAAAGCTCAGTTCAGAGTCCAGTTGCCCTGGGAGCCTTCCAGCCAGGAGAAATCCCATGCTGGGAAGATTTTTCCAGCCTCTCCCTGTGCTCAAGAGGTTTCCTCCTCACCATTTAGTGGAGGACTCTGGAAGCAGATGGAATCCTAAACTGGCAGCTCAATTAAGACCCTGAAGTCAAGGAGGACAATTTTTGTCACGCTACTGAAAAACACTCCTAATTTTATTTCATCTCTTGAGGAACCTGAGGGCTCAGAGGGGAAGGAATGCTATTTTTGTCCGTGCCCCACTCGAGATGTAAACCTGGAATTAATCCAGGCTGCCTTTGGGTGCCTCCTGCCCGAACCCAGCAATACCTCTGCTCTGACTGGAGAGGAACATTCCTCACAGAAAACTTTCATGAGGGTAATTCGAGCCCCACAGATAAACCTCTTACACATGTAAAGCATCCCTAAGTGCAAGGATTTACAACTGTTTCAGGATTAATTGGAAGAGGAACCGCTTTCTGGTTGGATGGCACAGTGGTTGTGCCTGCGTGAAAATTTTCACTGTCTCCTGTAAATTTGCTGCCTCATTATGTGATCTCTTTAAAAATGTGATTACAGTCGATAAGCTGAAGGAAAAGATCCTTTTATTGTCCTTAACAATCTCAACTTGAGCACGATGATTTAGGACATGGCAAGTTTAAAGCCTGTGAAGTCCCACAATGAGAATATTTACAGCCTCAAATGAAGTGTGAGCTGGAGTGCTCTGCTAGACCAGGACCACAATGGATGGTTTGCAGGTCAAATGCTACAGCAGAGACTGGGGAAATTTCAGTTTGCAATAAAGCAAAAGCCCTCTGAGTTCAGGGAATTAACCGTTCCCCTAAAACAGAGGGATATTCAGGGCTGTACCTTCCTGACTCACAGCCCAAAGTGGGCATCTCCCAGAGGCACAGGCAGAGCCCAGCCAGGAAAATTGAAATGCAGGTTCTCAGTTCATCCTTCCCAAAAAAACCCCAACCCAGACACTTATCGGAAGGAAAATGGCACTCTGAGTCTCTGTCCAAGACCTGGGATCAACCATACTGGGAATACAGAACTACTAAGGTTGGAAAAGACCTTGGAGATCACCCAGTCTGACATTAACCCAGCTCATCCCATGCTCACCACCAAACAATGTCCCCAAGCACCACATCTGCATGTTTTTGACCCATTCCATGGACAGTGATTCCAGCCCTTCCAGGGCAGCCTCTTCCAAGGCTTGACCGCCCTTCCAGTGACGACATTTTCCCTAATAGGTTAACGGTTGCATTGATGATCTTAGAGGTCATTTCCAACCTCAATGATCAGCAAAGTTGCACTTCAAAGCAACAAGTAACAGGAGCCAGAACTGCATTTTCTTGTCGTCAGACCATCTCTGCCAACTTGGATAATGAGGGTTTGTAATTGCAACCAATAAATAGGTGGGAAAATAAATAAATCAGCCTGTAGTGAGTTCTGTGTCAAATCTGCAGCTCCAGATTTGCACTGCGCCTGCCCTGCTCTGTGTATCCCTCCACCAACCCACTTCCCATGGAGCTGCGCCAAGGGCTCTCAGCCCCTCCAGGGGTTGGGTTGGGTCTTCACAAGCCATCTGAGGTGGATATTTCACCCCTCACTTCACCTCCTTATCATCCTACTCACTTCTGGTGGAAATACAGAATTCCTTCTGTATCCTTCTATTCCTTCTGGCTTCTTATCCTGAGGACTGGAATATTTTCTTGGCCTTAATGACCCTTCAGCTTCTCCATCCACTCTGCAAAAATCTCCTTATCATCCCACGACATCAAAGCCATGCCCCAGATTTGGGAGGGTCTCCCCAGAGCACAGCAATCCTCGGAGACTCACCACTTTCTGTGCACAGGGCGATGACGAGCACGGCGAGGAGAGGAGTCTTCATCCTTTATAGGTTCTTGCAGCCTCCAAAATAAGCAGGACTCACCCAGGGCAGGTTTTATACCTCTGCAGTGTTTGCTTTGATCCTGAGATAATAACTATAGGGCTGCTGTGTCAGATGATGGCTAATTGGGAGCAACGTGTCAGGGCTCGTGCTTCGAAGCGCTCTTTGTTGGAAATCTAAAGGGGGTGTGTTCTCCCCCCACTGCTTTTCCCCCTCCTTTCACAATTCAGCTGGTTCATCCACCGTGAACTCTGAAACAGTTTCTCATTCTGGGGAAGTGGAGGAAAAGGAAAACAGAAACAAAACAATGGCCCTGTGAGAAGAGGAGGGTTCTCCTTTCTGGGCCACCCAGGGTTGCATCCTTAAAGATCTTGCCCTGGCACGGATGGAAATGGGTTGGAGTTAAATTGTAAATTGAATTTGGGATTGAGACTTTTACAAAATATCCCCCAGGATTGGCAATACCATGAGATCAGATGAGCAGAATCCTTCCACTGCATTTCAGGGGAGAACAGGCGCTGTTTTCTGTCTTCTTTTTGAGGCAGCAGTTTCAAAATCACAAATGTTTCTGCTAAATAAAAATAAAAGTTGGATATTTTCTATGAGGAAAAAATGTTATCTTATTAGGAAATAAATTCCACTGGCCAATGAAAATGACCATTTAGATTAAAAAATAGACAGAACACCCACTCCCATCGTGTTGAACAAGCTGTGAATTTTTTTTTTCTTTTTCACAAATTCAAAAAAAATAAAAATAAATGTCAGGGAGAAAAACCCAAAGCAATTAAAGCGTGCAGAATGAGGGCTTGGCTGATCGAGGATCTCAACTCATTAAGTCTTCAGGAAAAAAAAGGCAAACCAGCCAAAATTCTGTGAAATGCCAGCAAGGAGTATTCCACTGGATTTCCATATCGTGCTCTTTATTCCCTTCTTTTCCAAAAAAATCACGTTTCACGCTGCCTTTCTGCATAAAATCAAAATCTTTCCCTCCCTGTGTTGGATTGTTGGTGTTGTTTTTCCCTCCCGCTGTTGTTTTCCTGCTGTCCACTCATGGCGATGGAGGCACAATCCCAGAAAAGGTCCAGCTGGATCCTTTCACGTGACACTCGGAGCTGCAGGAGCTGCCCCAAAGCCTCTGCCAGCGACTCTGCCCCTTGCTGCTCCCCATCTGCTTAATTTCCCTTTTTTCTTATCTCCACCTCACTCACATCCTCATGTCCCATTAAATATTTTGCCCTTCCAACATGACCCAACTCCAGCCATTATCTCACCCAAAAGACATCCTGCGTTCTTGGGGTGATGTAAGTCTTTCCACTGCCTCTAAATTGGGCTTATAAACATCGTTCATATGACTAAGGTGAGGAAATTTCTGCTTTCTCAATAGGTAGAGCACGAAACTCAGTTGGAACAGAGGTGGCAATTAACCAAAAAGCTCAAAGGAGGGGCATTGTTTGGCTTCATCAGCCTTTGAAAGGCACCAAGCAGGAGGAAAACAGAAGGTGGAACCCTCCATGCCAGTGAAACCCTCTCCTGCTTGAGGATAATTTGATTTTCTCCAATCCAGAAGAGATTTCATGAGTCTCTATTGGTAAATCAACTTCTGTTGGTGACACTCTGGGGGTGATTTCGAGTTGCAGAGCCAGCCCACATTCCGAATTATCTCAGCCAACAACATCCACTCACAGGTACCAAAATAGCAGCTCAACCAGGCACTTGGGGTTTTTTTTCCCCTTCCCTCGTAATCTCATCCAAGCCAAAACCTAAAATATCTCTTGTCTCCTGCAAGCTGCTGAGAGTTTGAGAAGGCAAGGCTGCAGTTCTTAAAGGCTTTATTGCAGGATTTTCTATTGGATGATCCTGAAATCTTCCAGCTGGTCCCTTATGTGCCTCTGGCACTTCATGGTGTCTTTGTCCCTCACCAAAGAAGCCAGGAGGCAGGAAGGACACAGGTGATTAGGGGTCAAGAAAGACCAAGGTAAAGATAATATCACAGTTCACAAGAATTTGGAAGTTGTGAACTCCATAAAGACTCCGGAATGAGTAAGAAGGGATTTCATTGGAGGTGGAGGTGGAATGTGAGGTAGAAAGATTTATTTCCCTGGACACACTTGCTGAGTGAGGAAGGAAAAGTGTTTTGCTCATCTTTTTCTAAACTTGGTTGAAATCATCACGTGAGAAGGGCAAACAATTGCTTTATTTGGGGGGGGAGGGAAATGTAGTTTTCACAAAACGAAAGCTGAAATGTCACAGTAGCTGTGAGGTTCAGATGTTGTTACTAAATGTGCAATTTCAAGTTGGCCAAAAGCTTTGGGAATCACTTCAGGAATTGCTGTGATGGGAAAAAAAAAGATGAGAAAAGTGGTTTAAGAAGTGCAAACCTCCAAGTTTGTGTTGGTCCCTCAGCACAGAAATGCTACAACACCACCATCCTCTAGTCAGACCATTTAAATAAATGCCAGGACACCTTCCTTGACCAGAAATTAGGATTTTATGGGATGACTAAACCTAATCCCATCTCCACAGCCTTCGGCCAGTGCTGCGGTTTCTCCCCATTGCACGGAAACACATGGACTTTGCAGTGCTGGTGGGGTGGGATTTCCTTCCAATCCAGAGCAGGATTCCCCCCAGATCCAGAGCAGGATTCCCCTCAAATCCAGAGCAGGATTTCCTTCCAAACCAGAGCAGGTTTGCCCCCAAATCCAGAGCAGGATTCCCCCCAAATCCAGAGCAGGATTCCCCTGAAATACAGAGCAGGATTCCCCTCAAATCCAGCACAGGATTCCCCTCAAATCCAGAGCAGGATTCCCCTCAAATCCAGAGCAGGATTCCCCTCAAATCCCCCTGGGCTGCAAACATGAAGGCTTTTTTCCAGGTGCCTCTCTATGTGCCCTCCCAAAATCCAGTGCTGCAGTTTTGAGCTGCTCAGCTGGGAATTCTGCACTCTCCAACTCCAAGATCATGTGTATTTTGCCCATTTTTGTTATAGTTTTGCTCTTCTGAGAGCAGGAGGGAATCTCAACCCCAAGAGCTGCAGGGGGATGCCCAGCCCAAGAGCTCCAGAGGATTTCCATCCCATCTCCTCCATCCCCAAGCCCAGAAATGCAGGAGCTGCAGGAGAATGGGAAGGAGGAGAGACCTCCCCACCAGTTCAGAAACCATCACCTCTCCCAGGTTCTTCCTGCCCATTTTCCCACTGGGAAATCACGAGCAATCCCTCAGCAGCATCTTCTCCAAGCAGGCATGGAGGTCTCCTTCCTGTGAGGGCACATTCCAGCAGCACTGCCCTCACCTTGGGCATCTCCAGCATCTCCAGGTGGGACCTTCACCTATTTTAAAAGCTGCAACTACCCACCTTGGAGGGATCACGGGAGAACTTTGCAGGAGCACAACCAATTCCTGCCAAAACTTGGTCATGCATCTCGGCAGCCACAAAACAATTCCTGCAGCTGGAACCACGCAAACACCTCTGGCCTTCCCAGACTGACACCTCTGTTCTCAGTGATCAGAATATTTGGCTTTATGGGATGTCTTGAGCTGCTGGATGCAACTGAGTCAGCTGGGAAAGGCAGCCAGGAGAAGGCTCAGAGGTGCTAAAAAGAGGAATTCAACGTGAGGCAGAGCTGGCAGAGCTGTTGTCTCGGGCTGGGCTTCGTATGGATTTGACAAACACACTCCAGAATCACACACATCTTTATTTTGTCTGACCAGTGCCACGTGTGGGCTATCAAAAGGGCTTTCCTGGGGAAAATCAGTATAAAACAACAGGGAAGGGGGAAAAAAACGGGAGCTGTGCTGGGAATGGGATCCGCCTCGGATAAAAAACAGGGCAGCACCGACCCCGTTGGAAACACTTGGCAGAGGAGGTTGGTTGCTCAGTGGGGGAATACCTTGCAGGTTCTTGGGTCGTCACGTCTCGTGCCAGCCCTGCTCACAATCCTGCCCTGATGACACAGATCAAACTGGCCGCGACTCCCAGGAGCATCACGGCGTAGCTGGTCTTGATGCTGTTGGCACCGCTGAAGTTGCACAGGGAGGTGCTGCAGCACTTGGTGGAAACAGCTGCCACCCCGAAGTTCACGTTTGTCTCAGGACAGTCTGCAGAACATTTCTTGGTGATCCGGTGCCCCATGTCCTTTCCTGGATGGAGGAGAAGAAAGGAGAGATGTGAACTGAGATCCTTCTGGAAGGGCTGAGCAGAGGGTGGTAGGAAGGGCGGTGTTAATTGCAATTAATGGCAGCTGTCAGGGGGTTTCACACATCCTGGGTCAAATGTATGGCACTAGAAAGTCCTTGACAGAACCCTATGCCTAAATCTGTGCTCTGGTTGACCAGGTGGTGACGGGTCAGAGGTTGGATCTTGGAGATCTTTGCCAACCTAAATGACTCTGTAGGACAGCAGGAAATCACTGCCAATGCATTTTCAGCCCCTAAACCCACGTAATTTCCATCCAAGCCCTTTCCATCCTTCATCCCAGAGAACGTGTACAGAGTCCACTCATGGAATTGGTGTGTTCCAACCACAAGGGTGGGGAGGCCCTGGCATGAGTGGCCCAGAAAAGTTGTGGATTCCCCATCCCTGGAAGTGTTCAAGGCCAGGTTGGATGGGACTTAGAGCAACCTGGTCTAGTGGAAGGTCTCTCTGCCCATGGGATCCAGATGATCTTTAAGGTCCTTTTCAACCCAAACCATGCCATGATTCTATGACCAAAAAAACACCACGGAGGGATTCACACATTGTGTATTGTAATCCTTAAACCTCCATCACAGATTCTTTCCAAAAAGACCAATTAATCCCCTAAAAAAACGCCCCACTTTTTCCTGGGAATAAAATAGTGATTAAAAAAGCCTGGATGTGTTGCTAGTACTCACCAAAGCCAGCAGAGCTGTATGTGGTCGTGCAGTATTTCTCATGGTCTTCACACCTGTAGGTTTTGAGGCAGTTCCAGTTGGAATGCTCATTGTCACACGTGTAGCAAAACAGGGAGGAGGCTGGAAAAAGCACACATGGCACAGATTAGTGTTTTCCAGCAATTCCCTCCTGGGGAAAAAAAAAACTATCCAAGCCATTATCCTTCCTTGGAAAATACAAGGTGCAAAGTATGTTGTGAACAAGTTTTCACGGGAAGTGAAATAAGAGGCTGCTTTTGATTAATGAAGCTGAGAAAGCAAATGCAGAGAACAAAACCAGTTTTCTTTATTTGCTTGAGATTTTGGGGGATTAAATTGGAAGCCACTTTTTTTCAGCAGCATTCCCAGGTGACCTTTCCTTCTCCCCAGGGTCCACACTGACTTGGTTAAAAGCCAACCTCCAAAATCAAAGCCCATGACCTGCCCAACACAGTTGTGGCAAGGAGAGGAGGAACTGGCCCTGTTGTCAGGTGAGAGCTCAATTTGAAGTATTTCCCTCTGCAAAACACTGCACAGACACGAATTAATTAATGCCTATGACACCCCTGTGAGCAAAATTACTAAACACAGCACCACAATAAAGGGAGTTCCCTGGGAGAGGTTGCTCTGGACAATGGAGAGATTATTCTTATCAGCGCCTGCCTGGAACGACCTGTTCTCAGGGACATTATTCACCCAACGCTGAGCCAGGCCTATTACTAAACCAGAAGGAGGTGGGACATGGATTGCTGAGCACAACTGAAGTAAACCCAGTCAAAATTCCAGGCTGGCCATGAGAGAAACACGGGCATGAGCCATCCCGTTCCCTGGAGGTGGATCGTTTTTTCTCCTGCTCAGAGTTCCCTGAAATCCTCCTCGTTTTGGGGCAGGGGTGACAGAGGGAGTTGAGCTGCTCTGGGGAATTCCTTTTCCTTTTGTTACCAGCAGTGAACAGCTCTGGTTGAAGGTGACCAAACCATAAACCAGGGAGGGTGCTCTGTTAGGCTGAAATTTCCCTGGTTCTGCTCCTCGTGGCTCTCTCAGCCCAGGCAGGCTCTAAAATCTGCACAGAAGCCCCTCCCAACCAAATTTAGATTTGGTTTTAGCAAGGAAACCCCTCCCAGGGACTCTCCAAAGCTGAGCTGCTGTTGCTTCAAACTCTGAAACTCAACCTTCCCACGCTTCATGGTTAGACAAGTCCAGAAGCACTTTTAAAAGAGAATTAAAAGCCATTTTTGTCCCTGACTGTCACAAGGAGGAGAAGGAAAGGTCTTCCCTCTGTGGCCTGGGTGTCTCAGCACACCACTGACCATCCTGCTCTGAACCTACACGATGCTTCAAGGCCAGGTTGGACTTGGAGCAACCTGGTCTAGTGGAAGGTGTCCTCGCCCATGGCAGGGGGATTATCTTTAAGGTCTTTTCCACCCCAAACCATTCAATCACACCGTGATTCTATGCTCTTTCCTAGTGCCAGGTGTCCTCCATAGCAGGAAATAATCAGCCTTGTAGCATCCAGGCTTTAACTTCTCTTTAACTGCCCATTCAGCTCTCACTGTTTCTCCATCACAGGAATATTTTCAGCCTCTTCTCTCTCTTCTGGAGGTTCCCCGACCCGAGCTGTGGGCTACTGTCCTTTTGCAGGCAAAACAAACCCCGGACCTGCTGCTTAGCAGAATTATTGCATTTTACAGACCCTGGAGCTCTTTCTGATTTCCTTTTTTTTTTTTTTTTTTCTCTTTTTTTTGCCAAATCTCAAGTTGTTCAAACCACTTCCTGCTGCACGTGCCTGAAAGCAACTGAAAAGCACTTGTGCTCACCAACTGATGCAAGGAAAATCCCTTCCAGCCAGGAAACAATAACAGCTTAAGCCATTAGAGCTGCTATAAAGCCTTTTCTGCGTTTGGCCTCCACCCTCCATTAGCTGCAGTTCTGCAAATGCAGCCAGAAATAAACCTTAACGGTGTGAAAGGGCCCGTGGTGCTCCCCGGGCTTGCAGACACATGCACAGAGCCAATATTTCCCGGCTGGATCTTTCCACACAATTATCCAGTCAGAGCTGCACCTCCGATTTGAGAGGGGGCGAGCACAGAGCTCCCATTACAAACACACTCCTGGGCACTTAGAGAAGCTCTTCAAACTCATGAGCAAAGAGCTCTTAAGCTTTCAAATATCTGCCAGCAAGCTCATTTTTTTTTTTAATTGGAATGTCGTTGTGGGGAGGAAAGCGAAGCTCTGGCATAAGATGTGGTGTCAACACCAGCCACACAACCTTCCATCAACAACAGCTCCTCGAGTTTCAGCCAGGAACAAAAACCAAAATCAAAGGCAGAACCCTGAGCCCGGCTTAGCTCCTGTCAGCGTTTTTCAGTTTGTGGCTGTCTTGAGATGGGAGGGGGTGAGAAACCAGAGTGGGGGGCTCATCTTTGGGTGAGAGGTACCTTGGCAGAACTCACCCAAGAAACACAAAATACTTCCAGGCACCTCTTCAGAACTCGCCCAGGAACAAAGACTAAACCACACAAAATATTTCTCCACGTGGCCAATGCAAAACTGCACCACCAAGACCTGTCCAGCTGCAATAAAAGGTGCCAAAGCCTCTTGTCCCTGTGTTAACACTGGTTTGTGTCCCTGTGTTTTCACTCCCAGCCTCTCCACCTGGCCCTCCAAAGCTCCTTACCTCGCTCGGCACACAGGACTGCTGCCAGCAGGGCAACCAGAAAAGCCTTCATGGTCGAAGGAGAGCCCTCAGAGCCCCAGGAGTGTGGGATGGGGCACCACAGGAAGGTTTTATACCAGGACTGCCTTGTCTTTGCCTTCCCTTGATTACAGTAATTTGAGGTTTGGGGAGTGACAGCTCCCAAGGTGTGATCAGCCATGGGTGTGTTTGTGCGTAGGAACCTGTTACGAGGCTGCAGGTGGAAATGTTTTCTTACATCTCATCCAGATCCAATCTTTTTTTCCGAGGCCTCCTCCTGCTGACTGAGTCTGCATTGCTAATTTGGGGACCAGTTTATCTGATTCAAACCCGTGGGACTCCCTTGCTGGGCTGAACCACGAAACCTGGAGCCAGGTTGGGGTGGCGTGTGTTGCTTGCAGGGTTGGAGATGGCACCTGGCATCCTCCATCCTTCCTCCCTGCCATGGAATACCTGTGGGAAGTGCGAGAGGAGGCAAGGAAAGATTTTTGCTGGGTTGGCCCAGAGTCTCCCAGAATGATCTCACTTGGACAAAGGAAGTGCTTTAAAGAGAAAACAGCAGAGTTCCTGCAATCACGGAATCATAGGAAGGTTTGGGTTGGAAAGGACCTTGAAAGTCCTCCAGTTCCAACCCTGATGCCACTCTTTGTCCCTCAGAGGCTCCCAAGGTCCAGGCAGGGATGGGACCTGTTGCTTTTGTTTTGTTCTGCTTCTCTGTCCTCCAGAACCATCCAGGGTTTCCAAGTGACAGTGTTTGTTGTTACCTATAGACCAGCTCTGGACTCTGTCAGGTTTTTCCAGTCCCTCATGACCTCTCCAGTCTGTCTGGACTCCCTCCTTCTGCTCCCACAACACCTCTCGCCAAATGATTCAGGACACGGAAGAGGCACAAAGTGCATGGAAACACCTGCAGGAGTTATGGAATGGGTGTGAAAACCACTGAGAAATAAAACAAGTCCTGCTCAAGAAGGCATCTCAGCAGGACTCTTGGTCTTTGGAGAGAGAAATGAGGACGGGAAGTTCAGAGTCAAGGGTTGTAAGGTCACAAATGGTGTGGAAACAGAACAAAGAACATCCAGTCGCTCTTTGTTTTCCGCAAATTACTCATAGAATCACACAATACCCTGAGGTGGGAGGGACCCACAAGGATCATCGAGTCCACCTCCTGGCCCTGCACAGGACAACCCAAAAAATCCCACCATGTGCCTGAGAGCATCATCCAAACCCTTCTTGAGCTCTGGCAGGGTCGGGGCTGTGACCACTTCCCTGAGGAGCCTGGGAAGCAGCTCTCCAGGAGCTGGTTCGTAGTCTCTTCCTCTGGTCATTCCTGTAAGATCCTGGGCACTTGGACCGTTTCCAACCCCTGGGATGAGTCTTCTGCTTCTGGTCGTTCCTCCTTTGCCAGTTCCTCCTTTTCTACGGCAGTTTCAGCCCTCGGTGATTTCTGTGTCTGTGTCCAGAGCAGGGTGGAGGGGGAGGAGGGGGAACATCCCTTTTTCAAAGTTTTCCACTCTGTTCTCTGACCTTGAGCATGAATCTTCAACTCCTCTTTTAGCCAGGATGTGAAAGAGCCACATGACAGATAATGGAGCAACAATATTTCAGAAATAATCTGAAAAAAAATCCCCTCTGAGCAAGATTCCTTAGAAATACTTGGATTATCAACATCAGGCTGTGGAAACACGGTCTGCTGGAGCATGGAGGGAAAGAGTAGGTATTAATCTACGTGTTTGTTTTATGAATAATACCAGGGTTGTCTCAGGCAGCTGGGAAAATGGAAAACAAAACTTCCTTCCCTTCCATCCCATCAGAAATCCAGAAATGAAAATGAATGATCCCACTAAACCCAGCTCATCTTGGAGCAAATCTAGCAGAAAAATGCAGCTCCTCAGCAGGAGCGATGCACGAGCACAGCCCACTACAAGAAAGAAGAAGGGCTTTGAAATTAAAACAAATAAATGAGCAGTAAATAAATGAGGCTGTTAAAGCAAAGTGCAGCTGAACAGAAAAATCTGCAAGTGAGAAATTGGGCTGTAGGAAGTGGAAAAGTGAGAAAGCATTTAAATAGATTAGAGAAAGGGGAGGTTAATAATAATAAACAAGATGAATATTTCACCCAGAACTGGAAAGAGAGAAGGAGGGAGTGGAGAAATATTGGTGCAAAGCATAATAAATCAAAGCAAACACACGAAGTTGGGAGGGGGGAAATAATTAAACACAGGCAAAGGGAGGGTAAGAAATAAGATGGGAGGGAAGTGTCAATGCTTCGCTCTTGCTCCTGTGGTGGCATCACTCAGTGCTGTGCAAAATGTCCATCTTGTCATGTGCAAACCCTGCTTAGGTGTTAAAAACCTTTCCTTAAGTTCTGGGGTGCTGCAGAATTCCCCAAATCCAGCCAATAATTCACTCTAACCAGCCACTGGAGTCCAAGCAAACACACAGAGCTGGAGGGGGGAATAATTAAACACAGGCAAAGGGAGGGGAAGAAATAAGATGTGATGGGACACTGTTTAGGTGTTAAAGACAGTTCTTTAAGAGTCTGGGGAGCTGTAGAATCCCCCAAATCCAGCCACTAACCCACTTTAAGCAGCCACTGGAGTCAAACTGGGTGGGCTCCTGTGCAGCCTGGATGGTGACAGCACCAGGGGCATCACCTGGCTCCCACCCCCGTGTCCCTGCAGGACACTGCCACAGCTTTGGGAGCCACACCGGGGGCTGGCCAGCTCCCAGATGCTATTCTTGGGCACTGTTGGCATTGCAGTCACGCCCAGGGCCACCTCCAGGGCTCTGGGCTCCCCCAGCACCACAATGCTGCGGGGATGGTGCCTTTGGAAGCACAGAACAACCCAGGTTTTTTTCAAGGAAGGGGTGGAGAGAGCTGGAAGAAAATCCAGGGCAGAGACAAGAGAGGTAGTGGGAGTGCAGATGGTGCCAGGAGAACACGGGGGGAGGTGTTAGAACTATTTGCCAGGGACATAAATTAAAAAAAAAAAAGAGGGAGGGGAGGGCAAAGTGGTGAATCTTGCAGCAGAAATTGGGCCAAGGGGGTGTCACCAAGGGGGTTAAAGAGTTAACAGAGTTTGGGAGTTTTAAGGAAGAAACATTAACCCACTTGGAGCTTGGCAGCCCACGGGGTGTGTTTGTGCCAGACCTTGGGAATGTGTTGTGCAAGGCCAGGCCTTTTTGTGTAACTGGAGCCACACAAAGCGTGTTTTCAACCCGTGATGGAGCGGTGAGGTGGAGAGACTGCCAGATCCAGGGACCTCTAAAGGTCAATTCTCCCCTCTCTCTTCCCTTTCTTTCCCTCTGGGTCCCTCAGGTCTCCTTCATGGTGCAGAGAGGAAGCTCAGGGTTGTAAAGAGCAGCTCAAGAGGGGAAAAAAGAGGCCATGGACAAGGTGAGAAGGTGCTCCCCATGTCCCTGAGTCATGCAGAATGGTGCACAGAGGACAAGAGGTCCAGCCTGACTCCAGACGACATCAGGCTGATCTGGTCATGTCCTCTCCTCCTCCCTTGGAGGGTCAGGGAAGGCTGAGTTGCTTCATCTGGACATGCAGTGACAACAGGGTTTGGTGAAGGAGCAGAAGGGGGAGATTGGGAGATCCAGAAGCACCAGGAGAAAAGGAAGACCTGAGTGTGACATTTTGCCTTTTCCCCCTCAGGCTTGGAAGAGGCAGCTGCTCTGTTCTTCCCTTCCCAAAGCACATCTGGTGCTGCAGCTGTTCTGGTGGGCTCCAAACAACAGGGCAGAGCTCCTCAGGTCATCCCCATGGCAGATGGCAGAGGCTACCAGGTTAGGAAGGACTGGAGTAGCCCAAATCCACCGTGTCTGCTGAAAAATAAGGGGATCCATGAAGGCTTCGAGGTCAGGTCAGATGGAGCTTGGAGAAACGTGATCCAGTGGGTGGCAATGCAGGGGGTTGGAACTAGATGATCCTGAAGGTCCCTTCCAACCCAAACCATTCCACGATTTTATGATTCTGTGACTTCCATGGCAGCTGCGACAGCCACCAGGAGCTTTGACATCGTTCTCAATAGTTGAGGAACTTGAGTCCTTTGGGGCCTCAGCCAAAGCCATGTCCTCACATTCCCTTTATCTCCAAGGTCCTACGAGGTGTTTCAGTCCCACCAGCTTGGAGGCTCACCGGGAGGTATCAAACAGCACCATCATACCTGGAGTCAACCCTGGTGATTCATAACCCCACCAACATTCTGACTGAAGGGCCAGACCCAGAGCAGCTCCCCAAACAGGGCACAAGCCCAGCCCAAATGCCATCCATGCCATGGGGCTATCAAACATGGTTTGGGCACACCCCAACCAGCATCACCCCCCACAGAACCCTCACATGGGGCTGCTCCGTGCAAAGCCACTGGGATGGAACCACCTTGTCTGGAAAGAGCAGGAGAGTCATGGATGTGAATCACCTTTCTTGGATCCAGGGCCAAGGCTTGTTGTTCTGCAGCCAGGAAGGGGAGATGTTGGAGTCCTGCAGGGTCTGAAGGGAAAAAGGCAGGGAAGGATGGTTGGGAGGAGGAATTTCCCCCAAAATAATTAATCCCAGTCGTCCCTAAGGAGGAAACCACTGGTTGGAAGAGCATTTGGGGAGAAAAAGCAGAACTCTGGTGATAATTCCCACATCTGCGATTGTTTTTTCACTGAAAGTGGGAATTTCCCCTCGCCCCAGGCCCAGCCCTCCTGATCATCTTTCATAACAGGAGGCACTAAAACGGGACCATCTTCTCCACCACATGATCACACAGGTCCTGACAGGTGAGGCTGTGATCTTTCTGTGGAAATCTGGGGCGGTGATTGGCATCTCAACCCCGCCAGGACAAATAAATACGAAAACACAACCAAAAAAACTTTACCAGGCAAGATTTTTGGCCAGGCTTCTGAGGAAGAAAAAGGAGGTGACAGCTGCTGTGTTTGTCTTCACGACAGTCTTAGTGATCACTGTGAGGGTTTTGTGTTTGTTTTTTTGGGCGTTTTTAGAATAAATTTTGAGATCCTGGAGTTGCAGGGCGGTGGAGGGAGCAGTCCTTTGCATCTGTGACATGTGAAACTCATCTGTGACACAGCTGTGGTGGCAGCTGGATTTGGGAAAGCCTCCTCCAAGATAGTCTTCTCATTCATTTTGCTTCCATAAGACCCAGAATGTTCCAGGTCTACCCATTTTAATGTGCTTTGAGTTCTGGGTGTTCCATGATGGGCATTTCAGACCTGAAAATGACCCTCAGCACCGACACCCAAGAGCTGAAATTTCCAAGGGTGAGAGAAAGCTGAGAAGAAAAGGAGGTAATTGAGTTTTCCTATCTGTGGAAAAGGTGTGATGAGCTCCACAGCCAACCTTTCTACCCTGCATAGAATAACAGAATGGCTTGGGTTGGAATGGATCTGGAAAATCATGGAATTCTAACCCTTCTGCCACAGGCAGGGATACCTTCCACTATCCCAGGTGGCTCCAACCTGACCTTGGACACTTCCAGGGATGGGACAGACTCAGCTTCTCTGGGCAACCTGTGTCAGGGCCTCACCACCCTCCCAAGGAGGAATTTCTTCCCAATACCTAATCTAAATCCACCCTTTTTCAGTTTCAATCCATTCCCCATTGTCCTATCACTGCTCCTGATTTATTTTATCTTCTCTGGGTCATTGTTTTCCACCAGAAGGACCCAGCTGAGAGTGATAAAACCCAACAGGAGTGGAAAGACTCGTGGGAAGATCAGGATGCTCCGGTTTCTCTCCTGCCCATCTCTTGCTGACCCAGCCAAGCACGGGACCAAACCCCAGTTGCAAAGTGAGAACAAGAACTTGGGCCAGCCCTTGTTACGTCTAGAAACTGGTCCCACCTCATGTAATAGCCCTGCTGAAACCTCCACCACTGCCCAGGGAGGGCCAGGAGAGCAGGGCTGTCCCCGGGGAGAGCCCACGCTGGGGCAGGAGCAGGAGCAAAGGAAACCTCCTTGGTTGAAACCATCCCAGGAGCAAGGAAACATCCTGGATGAAACCTGGATGAAACCGTCCCAACCTCATGGGTGTGTTCAGCAGGGCAGAGAAACAAACAGTCCTATCTGAGAACACAATCAAATCCCTCACTGGGAGGGCAGATGGCCATTTTCCCAGGGGGGTTGGCCAAAAAATTCGTGCCTGTGTTTTGTTTTATTTTGGTTTTTGTTTGGTTGGGTTTTTTTTTTTTTAATTATTAATGCTTTGGAAAAGCAGGGAATGTTTTTGTGGGTTTTTTGGGTGTATCTGTGCTGGTGGAAAGGCAGAAGGTGGGAAAGGCATTGTTTCACCTCAGGAACATCCCTGCACGCTCCAGCTGGGTTTGGATTCTCTCACCCCATCCCCACCCCATCCTCATGGGGTATGGTGAGAGAGGAGCATCCCCTCGGAGCCCAAATCACCAACAAGGGCTTGCAAACCTCCTGGATGGTAACCTGGGATGGGCATGGGATTCCAAAGCCACCCACACTAATGCAGGGAGCAATGGGAGGGTGGATGAGCCATCCTGGGTTTGGAGGCACCCCAAGGAAAGGGCATGGGAGGAACGACTCGTCCCATCTCGATTTTGTGCCAGGTTTTGACTCACCCCCAACTCGTCAAACTGTCAGAAGAGGACAACCATGTCTTCAAGGGACTTTATGAGGCTTCAGCAAAGGTTTGCAGAGCCTTAAAATTGAGTCTGAGCAAGGAGTGGTGTGTCCAAAGTCACAGGTGTGGGAGAGTGGTGGCCTTGGCTCCTCAGCCTCCCTCCAGCTTTGCTTTGCAAGCTTGAGGAAGGAAAAACAGGATCTCCACTGGAAAAAAAAGAGGTCCATGGAGCTTTCCAGAGCTGTACCCTCCCATTGCTGGGCTGTAAACACGATGCTTGGCATCAGGCTCTGGTTTTGCTCTCAGCCACTCTCTCCTGCCTGCCCATGAGGAAGAAACCCAACTTTGGTTCAAGCTGAAAGGGAGGTGGGATGAAAGAAGTGCCAACAGAAATGAATTTGGGGTGGGCTCAGCACCAGCAGACCTGTTCTGCAGCCAGAAGCTCATCCTGTGTCCTCCAACCATGGCTTTCAC
Organism: Thripadectes ignobilis; assembly: GCA_035584755.1. Taxonomy (NCBI): domain Eukaryota; kingdom Metazoa; phylum Chordata; class Aves; order Passeriformes; family Furnariidae; genus Thripadectes; species Thripadectes ignobilis. The sequence goes on from JAWMRC010000078.1 coordinate 149,265,208, forward strand.
AACAGATATTGTGGGCATCTCCTCTCCTCTGACACGTCCACAGCACCAAGAAGTGCCTCTGGTGTCACTTCCACTGCCAAAATCCAGCCAGGACATGCCTGGTGCCCTCACTGCCACCTGGTCCTGATGGTGGGATGAGTCTTGCCTACCCTCTTTGATCCATCTCATACTCCTCTGGAAGGGTGGCCGGGAAGGGCCAAGAAACACCTCCCAGTCCATGTCCAGGAACAGCCCATGGGCCATCTGGATGTGACCACCCTTTTTTGGAGATGGAAAGGGACACAGGCACATCACAGCACGTGTCCTCACAGCTGGGGGACATTCCCTGCCTTGTGCTGGGTGGATGGAGCCTTTCCCTGTAGGATTTAACCTCAGCATCTTGGTTTCACCCGTTTCCTTTCTCCCGTTCCTGACAATGTGTGAGGTGCAGAATTTGAGGAGGAGGATTTGGGGTGGGACGTGAGATGGTCTGTGGGGACACTGCTGTGACAGTCCCCAGCCCAGCTCCCTCTTGCTCCAGATAAGAGGGAGGACCATTTCAGGAATGCCAGGGAGATGCTGAGCACCACTCCTCGGTTTCCTTGGAAGCACGACAGCATCTCCAGGAATCTCTGCCACCAAACCTTGGTGACTGTGGGTATTTTGGGAAATGAAATAGGGTCAGACATAGAGAATCACCAAGCTCTGCTTCCTCTGAGCTCTTCAGCCCCACAGAGGGCAGCCAACCTCAGGAAGAACATCTGAATTCAGAGACATCCCACCCAGGAGCAAGGACCACATGGCCAGGAAGGGATTTGAATCCCTCCAAGCAGAGGGAAAAGAGCAGCTTTTAAACTAAAAGAGGAGTTTTAGACTAGATATCAGGATGAAATTCTTCCCTGTGAAGCTGGTGAGGTGCTGGAATAGAATTCCCAGAGAAGCTGTGGCTGCCCCATCCCTGGAAGTGTCCAAGGCCAGGTTGGATGGGGCTTGGAGCAACCTG
>JAWMRC010000078.1:149276985-149289586 GCA_035584755.1 Thripadectes ignobilis
GGGGCAGCCACAGCTTCTCTGGGCAACCTGTGCCAGGGCCTGCCCACCCTCACAGGGAAGGATTTCTTCTCAATATCAAAACTAAATTTCCCTCTTTCAGTTTGATGGGCCAAGGATGCTGACTTTGATGTGATGCCTGGAGCAGGAGAGGGCAGGGAGTATGGGATGTCCCGAGGCCTGGGGTCACCCTTTCTAGTTCAGAAGACTATTAGGCTGCAGCCTAATTAGGCAGAAAGCACTGGCAGATGAATAGGGTTAATTGGGATCTCCGCAGCCTAAAGAAGGCAGGTTCCCACATCCGTGGGTGGGACATCAATGCCCTCAAACATATCCAACACCAGGGTTAAAGACCAAAGGAGGTGAGAAGGAGGGGGTTTTAACTCTCTGCTGTGACAATTCAGCCCTAACACGTGTGAAGTGTCACATTTCAGTTTTCCTGCCTGGATTATCCAGCACGGATTAGACCAATCTTCATTTTGGCACCGAGGACGAGCTCTCAGTCTCCCAGGCCTTGTTAACACTTGGAAATCTGTCAGATTCACTACTCTGGTGAGTGGACAAAGCTAAATAGCAGAAAGGTATTCTTAGGCCACAATGAGACCGAAATAACTATTCCAAGAAATTATTTCTCTGCACCAGACAATGTGGCAGAATTCCAAGTGCTGGCAAACCCTGCCCCTCTTTACAAAATGAGGATAAGATTTAATTCTCTCTGGTTGCTTGACTGTCTGGTCTACAGAGGATGTAAGATCATATTCCTTAAAAGGGCTCTGATTTAATTTAACATCGCTCTGTGAAATAAAATGAATCCTCTACGGCACAAATAATATGAAAATACCAAATATCCCACCATAAGGCTGCTTCACTATTCTAATCCACCACCCGACTTCTCCCTAATTCCCCAACCTTTTTTCCCCCAAATCTCTGAAATCAGCGAGCTTCTCAGGTCCCCGAGATGGGTGGAAACAGCTGCACAAGGCCAGATGTTGTAGGTGTGGCCCCATCCTGCTGCTGCTGGGAACCGGGTGCTCAGCTGGTTGCTGTTGTATCGTGTTGTCTTCATCAAGATTTAGACACAACCACAGCCTTGCACCACCTCAACAGCCAAACTCACTGGAAAACCTCTTACCGGAGGCAAAACAGTGGCAACTGCCTCCCTTTTTTGGTCTTGTTTTCCCTAAAAATCCAGCAGGATGGGGAAATTTTCCAGCAGGAGCCAAAGAGGAGCCCTGTGTCCTTCAGCTGCACCACTGCAAGAGCAGAGGAACCCTCTCCCAGGATTTCTTTCCCTGGATATGAGGCCTCCCCACCTTGAAAACACCCAGGGACACTTTATCTGGCAGCAAACGGTGTCACCTCACCTTGAGCCGCGCAGAGGATCAAAGCCAGCACCGCAAGGAGGGAGGACTTCATCTTCTCCCAGTCGTCTCCGCAGCCCAGGAAAAACACCCTCACCTGGGGACAGGATATATATCTTCCCTGCCTTTGGACGGGGTGATGATGAAGACAACAATTTGGAAAGAGTGGGCAGGGATCATGAGTTGGATGAGAGGCCAGGAATGCACGTGGGTTGTTTTCTCACCTCGGCTTTGCCTCCAGGCTGAAAGGAGTGAAAGCACCCTGGGAATTCACACCATTTATTGCCTTTAGTGTTTTAATTTCCCTATGGTCAGGCTGGAAGTGCTGCCTGAGTGGGGATTTTGTTCTCTTCAGCTCCATCTGATCGTCACATCTGTGGTTGGATAGTTCAGTGAAGGCAGAGAGTCGAAGCAAAGCAGCATGAATGAATGGCTTCCTCCTGGTGGATTAGTGCCAAGTGCCTTTCCAGGGTTAGACCTGGAGAAGTCCCAATAGCTGCAGTCAGATTAAACCCAGCTGTATATTCATGGTAAAATCTAAACTGGAAATGTCTTACAATGTCTTGTTTGCCTGTAAAAGCTGCTGGTTACCTGCAAAGTCCTAAATCAAAGAATCACAGAATGGTTTGGGTCAAAAGAGACTTTAAAGATCATTTTGTTTCACCCCTCTGCCACAGGCAGGGACATCTTCCATTAGACCAGCTCAGGTCCCCATCCAACCTGGCCTTGAACACTTCCAACGAGGATCAAAAATATCTTTGTCCCCGTTCTCCATGGAGCATCCAATTCAAAGTCCCAGCAGATGCCAGTCAGGCATGATGTTCTTTCTCAGCCTTGATGGTTTCTCTGCATGTTTGGGTGGAGCTGGAGCTGATAACTTCACCCCTTCCAGGGCTTCCATTTGCCTGCCTGTCCCACTTCTGCTTCCAAGGAAAGAGTTATCCGGAGGTTTAGTTCTGGATATCAGATGCATGTCCATGAATCACCAACTCATCAAGCCACCAAAGAGCAGGGAGGGTGAAGCAGGAGGAGCCCCTTGGAGCGGAGCCGCTTGTGCAATCAGGTGTCTGCTCATCCCTTCCTTCTCCACCCTGCAAGACTTGGGGTGCAGGACAGAGAACAGAGACCCACTGCAACTCACAGTCTGGGTTTAGGACATGGAGAAGCAGGAGAAGGGCCAGAGGCTCCAAAAATACATGGAAGGAGGATTAGATGGATAAGGTGAGGGGGTTAATGATTAGCTTCTTGGCAGGAGATAAATCAGATGAGCAAGAGTTCCTCAAGCAGGGCTGATGCTCATCAGAGACATTTAGAGCATCTATGGGATCAATCACTGCTCATCACAGTGAAGGCATGGCCAGAAGGGGTACAAAGAGACACCAAAATCCAGAGTAGCTTCCTTTTAAAGGCAAGAAAAGGGTGGGGGGATTATTGCACTGAGCTTTTTTTGGTGGATTTGCAGATATTTTTGAGGTTTCTGACGCTGGTATCAAACCACCAGCTCTGCTGACGTAAAACAGGATCAACAGGATGGTGAAGTCAGCCCTGATAACCCCACGAGCACCAACCATTCCTCTCCAATGGACAGACACGTGGGTGTGGAGGGGACAAGCCACAGCCCTTACCCAAGACATGGGAATCCTGCCAGGCTCCAGGACGGAATGCCAGCAGGAATGCCAGGGAAGGTGTGTCAGTCCTCCCAGATGTCACAAGGCAGTGACCAAAGAGCAAGACCTGTTCCAGGGAATAGGGGTTGGCCAATGTGATTCACTGTGTGGTGTCATCTGGCTGGGATGTCATCTGGAAAGCGGCCTGGGAAGCCACGGCTCAGCATCCTGCAGCAGTGGGAGAGCCCTGGAAAAGCTCTGTGCTCATAAAGCAGGTTGTTTTAACCAGATTTGACTGTTTTCTGGAAGAAAAATGGAAAAATAATTGTGTGATCCTCCAGTATTATTTAGGCTGTTGTCCAGAGAGGATGTGGAGTCTCCATCCCTGGAGGTGTCCAAGGCCAGGTGGGATGGGGCTTGGAGCAGCCTGGAATAGTGGAAGGTGTCCCTGCCCATGGCAGAGGGTTGGAACAGGAGGATCTTTAAGGTCCCTTCCAACCCAAACCATTCCATGATTAACAAGGTTTATTCCCTCACTTCCAAGGACTGGTGGCATGAACATCTGTCTGACACAGAGCCAGCGAGAAATCACCAGCTCCAGGGATTCAAATCTGCTCCTCACTGACAGCAGGGCCATGGGAAGTGGTCCACGATGGCTCTGCTGGCAGGAGTGTTTTGGTGGACAAGTTGGATGATGGACAAAGATGCACAGTGGGACACTTGGCACTTTGGGGCCTGCCAGTGGCCCATGGAGTCAGATATTTGGGAAGTTACCATCCCAGCCTCGGGTATGTCTGAGGCACCTGTGAGGGGTGGCATTGCCATGGCTGGAATTTCCTCAGAGGCACATGGGAGGCTGAGGGTGGTGGTGTCACCACCCTTGGTGTCTCACACACGGGAGCAGCAGGACTGGAGCATGGAAGGCACTGCTTGGCTGGGTCAGGGCAGAGAGCTGGAAAAATGTGTCTCAAAATCCAGCAAAACGGGGCAGAAATGAAAGCTGGGAATGAAATATATCCAGGACCATCTCCAACATGGAAGCCAAGAGGTGGATTATCAACAGTCTCTTGGGAATAGTCCTTCCTTCCTGCCACCTGCTGTGTTTTATTCCAGATATGACATGGAATAATGGCAGTCGGGCCATGCTATAACCTTGCCCCGGGAACGTGTTGACAATTAAAATGATTAATTAAATGTTATGGACGGTGGCGTTCCAGACCAGGGATGTTCCCAGCAACTGTTTATTTCCCTAGCTTGGGTTCATCCTTGGAGATGAGACCCTTGCAGGGATGTGAATCACATCCTTCGGGATGCTCCCTGGTTTTACTCTTGGCTTTGGGACACTGCACTACACCAGCTGTAAACGTGGATTTATTTACCTGCCCTCTGGAATCTTCCGGCTGTTGAGTCTTCCTGGATGTAGAACAGAGAGCAGAAGTCAAGGAAAAAGGGATGTGCTCGTTTTCTGGGAGCCTCAGACTGGGTTCTTCTCACAAAAGGCTTTGGGACAAGTGTCCACACGTGGGATCACAGCATCAAGGAAGGACAGGAACATCATGGCTTGGTCTCCTGGGATCTCTTCCTTTTATTTGCTCTGATGTTTTCACCTGCTCGGCTTGCCTGGGGTCACCTCCCTCATCACCTCAGAGGTGGCACCTCAGAAGGTTCCCACACAATTCCATCTATCCCAATCCATACGTGTTGCCGTTTCCCACCCAGGGGTTGCAGGATGGAATTTGTTCTCAGCACCAGCTATGATTGTCCTAAATAAACCCCACTGAAGAAGCTGAAGAATTTAAACCTGTCTTGGTCCCTGTCCTTCATTTTGGATGGGTTTTGGGGGAGGAAAGGTCCAGGTCAACATGGTGCCTCTTGTTTTTTGGCAGGATTTGAGGCAAACATTGCCCTGAGAGGAGAAGAGGTGGCTCTGTGTGTTGAGTGCAAGATCCAGCTCTTCCCATTCTTGAGTCCAGTGGCTGAAGTGGGATTTTTCCTCCTGTGTTTTTCTCCATCTTTCCCCCTCTCCACAGGGATTTACTGCCATTGCAGTCTCAGTCTTTGTATCCTTTGTGGCTGTGACCTCCTCAGAATCAGGACAGCACACTGAGTTGTCACCACCACCCCCCTGACACAGCCTTGTCCTCCCCTCAGACCCTCCCAGGTGTCCCAGCGCTCAGTTCCCAGGAAGCCAAGGGGAGTTTGGAGCTTTCCTACTGATGGATTTAGTGCTGATTGACCCTTTCCCTACCAAACTACTTGGTCTCTGTGGCTGCTCCTGCCAATCTCCCAAACATTCCCCATCTCAGATGCTTCCCGTGGGAGTCCCACAGTGGGGAAAAGACACTCCAAGCGTGGGCAGCCCAGGGCCAGGTTACACCAAGGTGTTGAAATCCTTCTGAGAACCTGCCCTTTGGCTTCCTCTCTTTGAGGCAGGGCTGGGAAATGGTGCCCCAGGGCCATCCCAAATCTCTGCTTATGAGCACTAGCTGATTTTAGGGTGTCTCTGGAGCTCCTGGATTGGAAAAATCCAAGTTGGGTCTGGATTAATTCACATAAAGGAGTACACCTGTCATTGGGGCTGTTAATAGGGTTATCCAGCAGTGGTGTGAAGCTCCAGAGGAGGTGACCACCCTTCCAGCTGCCCTGGAGGTGGGACCACACCATAGAGGAGCTGTCACAGAGGCAGTGCCATCAATAACACATGGAAAATCCATGCCAAGTTCCAAGGGCTGTTCCACAAGTGTCCACACTGTATAACTGTTCATATGCTCCTCATTGTGGTTTTGACTAAGCAGGACCATCTATTTCCAAGTGGGATTTTGGATTCATCCTTCTCATTTTAATGGGAGAAAACTCCTTTATACAGAGGGTCACCAGGTGAGCCCATGGGCAGGAACTGTCACAGGGTGTTTTGTTTGCTAATATTCCTTCCCCACGCTGTCCCAGACCTCGTCACGACCAAACTAAAACAATACCATTGGAAAACCAAATCCATTATTTTTCCAGAATTTTTTTTTTCCCCCCTCTAAACCTTCAGGAATCTTTGCCTTGCTGAAGCACTGAGAGATCTAGGGCTGTGCTGATCAGGATTTATCCTCCCTCCTACTCACCTCAATTTGTAGTTGCAGGAATGACTCGTTCCAAAATCCTGGCCCTGCTATGAGTCAGCTCTCAGTAATTAAAAAAAAAAAAAAAAAAAAAAACCCAAACAAACAAAAAAAAAATAGATATCTTGGAATTCTTTTCCATTAATGGTGGAAGCAAAGGGAATATTTACATGGGATATTGGGAAGAAATTATTCCCTGGGAGGGTGGGCAGGCCCTGGCACAGGTTGCCCAGAGAAGCTGTGGCTGTCCCATCCCTGGAAGTGTCCAAGGTCAGGCTGGAGCCACCTGGGATAGTGGAAGGTATCCCTGCCTGTGGCAGAAGGGTTAGAATTCCATGATTTTCCAGATCCATTCCAACCCAAGCCATTCTGTTATTCTATGCAGGGTAGAAAGGTTGGCTGTGGAGCTCATCACACCTTTTCCACAGATAGGAAAACTCAATTACCTCCTTTTCTTCTCAGCTTTCTCTCACCCTTGGAAATTTCAGCTCTTGGGTGTCGGTGCTGAGGGTCATTTTCAGGCCTGAAATGCCCATCATGGAACCATCCAGAACCCAAAGCACATTAAAATGGGTAGAGCTGGAACATTCTGGTTCTTACAGAAGCAAAATGAGGAGAAGACTCAGGCTGTGTTGGAGGACAGCTGAGGAGGCTCTCCCAAATCCAGCTGCCACCACAGCTGTGTCACAGGTGAGGTTCACATGTCACCAGCCTGGCAGGTTCAAAAGACTGCCCTCTAAAATAAGGTTTTGAACCACACCACAAGCTGAGGGACAGATTTTGATGATGAACCTCTTTGTGAAATGCCTAGGGAAGAAATCAGATAAAACCAGCCCATGAATCCTCATCCCAGGAGCAAATCCTGACTTTACCATGTCAGCAACATGTGACATCCCCCAAGTCCATGTGAGTTGTGATGTTCATTTAACCATCTTCTGCCTCACTGGTGAAGCACAGAAATGGTTGGGTTTGGCCTGTGACTCAAAGGTGTCCACAGAAGGGGAATTTTTTAGACCCCCAGAGTGCTGGAGCAGAAAGGGAAGGGGGACACAGGGAAGGGACACTCGGCAGGGTTGGGAGGTCACAGCCCAGGCAGTGGCACTCACTGACACATCTCTTCTCACACAGGTTGTCTCATTTTTGGTCCACGGGGAAGTGCTTGGGTTTGGTTGGTGCAGGTGTAGGACATCAACAAGTCAGTGACATCAACAACCTGTATGAGATCAAAGCAAGAAACCCTTCCCAGATAGGTTCCAAAGCAAAGAACTTCCTTCCAAGGTGGGTTCCAAAGCAAGGAACCCCCTCCCAGGTGGGTTCCACAGGGATTCCAAAACAAAGAAGCCCCTCCCAGATGGGTTCCACAGGGGTTCCAAAGTGGTTCTAAAGCAAGGAACCCCTTCCCAGGTGGGCTCCACAGGGATTCCAAAGCAAAGAACCCTTCCCAGGTGGGTCCCACAATGGTTCCAAAACAAGGGATCCCCTCCCAGATGGGTTCCACGGGAGTTCCAAAGTGGTTCCAAAGCAAGGAACCCCTTCCCAGGTGGGTTTCACAGGGATTCCAAAGCAAAGAACCTCTTCCCAAGTGGGTCCCACAGTGGTTCCAAAACAAGGACCCCCCTCCCAGGTGGGTTCCACAGGGGTTCCAAAGTGGTTCTAAAGCAAGGAACCCCTTCCCAGGTGGGCTCCACAGTGGTTCCAAAAGAAGGAACCCCCTCCCAGGTGGGTTCCAAAGAAGGAATCCCCTCCCAGCTGGGTTCCACAGGGGTTCCAAAGCAAGGAACTCCTTCCCAGGTGGGCTCCAAAGCAAGGAACCCCCTCCCAGGTGCATTCCAAAGCAAGGAATCCCTTCTCTGCCAGACCCTTCAGGCCACAGAAAAAGACAGAGGATTTTGCAATTCTCTACATGAAGGAGTGGTTTAACTGCCCAGGGGTCTCCAGTTCCAGCCCAGGCCCCATCCCATAATCCCAGATCTCCCTCCTCTGCACCACATCCCACATCTCCCCTTCTCAAGACCTTTGTTGTTGCACCGAGTTGGAATTCCCCTTCTCTGCGTCCTTGGGTCAGAGCCATAAATATTTCATTCTGCACTGAATTATGGCTTGTTATTACGGCTTGTTGCTGTTATTTATATAAATATTCATCTGCACTAAACAAAGAGGCACAAAAGTAAAGCAAATTAGCCAGAACCACTCGGTCAATTAGAAAAATTGCTCTTCCCACTCAGCCAAGATTAAAAGAAGAGCCTCAGGCAGGTCAAGACAAGCTTAGTCAGAGCAGATCTAACCAGGCTCAACCCAGAGGTTTTTACAAACTCAGGACAAAGCTAAGGGATCCTTTGGAGGATCCCAGAATGGTTTGGAAGGGACCTTAAAAACCATCTTGTTCCAACCCCCCATTCCATGGGCAGGGACATTTTTCACCAGCCCGGGGTACTCCAAACTGGCCTTGGACACTTCCAGGGATGGGGCAGCCACAGCTTCTCTAGGAATTCCATTCCAGCACCTCCCCACCCTCCCAGCCAAGAATTCCTTCCCAATATTCCATCTAAAGGTTCCATATTTCAGTTTGAAGCCATTCCCTGTGTCCTGTCCCTCCATCCCTTGTCCCAAGTCCCTCTCCAGCTCTCCTGGAGCCCCCTTAGGCACTGGAAGGGGCTCTGAGGTCTCCTTGGATCCTTTTCTTCTCCAGGCTGGACATTCCCAGCTCTCCCAGCCTGTCTCCATGTCAGAGGGGCTCCAGCCCTTGGAGCATCTCTGTGGCCTCCTCTGGACTTGCTCCAAGAGCTCCACATCCTTCTGATGTTGGAGATCCTGGAGCTGGAAGCAGTGCTCCAGGTGGGATTTTGGGAGACAGGAATACCCAGCAGACAATATCAAATTAAAGTCCTAAGGGGTAAAAACCAACCTTGTCTTAGGCTCTCGTAGGGTAAAACCTCAAACCAAGTTACTCTCTGTTCTATTTATGGAATTAAAGCCCTTGCTTTTGCCAATTTTGTGGGGTTGTTTTTTTCCCAGCACGCAGGAAGGCACAACGAGGATGACCCAGCACAGCCCTTGTAGAAGTTCTTTCAAAAGTGATAATACAGAGAAAAATAATTAGGGGAAAAAAAGAAAATAAAAGAAAAATAACTTCTTTGCACCACCAGGGACTCAGGGGTTGTGCAGCCTCAGTCCAGGCTCATTGTTTGCTTAAAGGGTCACACTCCAAAGCCTGCCCAGCTGGCTGTAGGGGAAAATGGAACTAAATCATGGCTGTATGATCCAATACAGCATCCCACGGGAGAAGGAAGAGAAGCCTAATTAAAAAAATGGGATTGTGCCGAGTTCCTGGGCAAAGAAGAGCAGGCAGACCTTTTGGGTCCAGTTCCTCTCCCCCAGCACCTCCAGACCTCACCCCCAGCAGCAGCAGAATTTGTTATTGAGGGCACTCGAGTTCATTCCATGCCTGTTTCTGTCAGAAATCCTTCTGCATGAAGAACTGCAGGACCCCAGGATGCACAGGAGAGGGTGGAGGGCGAGATTTAACCCCTCCAGCTCCTCCCTCCAACCCAAGGGGAATGAACTGTGGGAAGCCAAGGATCTGTCTGTGCCTGGGGGACCACCAGGGGATGGAACAGGAGCCCTAGTTAAAGCTGTTTGAAGTCATTGCCACCCTGTCCTCTCCCACTTTGGCAAGCCAAACCTTCGTGAGTTAAAAGAATCCAGCTTGAGAAAGAGTTGGAAGAGACGCCACTGAACAGCTTTGAAACCAAAGCAATGAGCTCATTCAACTCTAAGTGACCTCCAGGGAAGGGATTAGAGACTTCCTTGTCTATCCCACCTCGGCAGGTAAATCTCCTGCCCCATTTGCCAAAGGAGGGGCAGCCTGAATGCCACCCATCCAGCTGGAACCACGGCATTTTTTGGGAAGGCATCAGCTGTCTGTCTCACCACCCCTCCTGCAGCACAGGGCAATCCCTGGGAACCCTCTGGAAGCTACTACAGTTTCCAGGGAGCTCTTGGAAGAGCAATTTTTTACACCCAAAGATCACCAGGACAGGGGGAACTACTTCCCACTGCCAGAAGGCAGGATAAGGTGGGATATTGGGAAGAAATCCTTCCTGGGGAGGGGCTGGAATGGAATTCCCAGAGAAGCTGTGGCTGCTCCATCCCTCCATCCCCTGGAAGTGTCCAAGGCCATGTTGGAGCATCCTGTTCTAATGAAAAGTGTCCCTGCCCACGGAAGGGCATTGGAATTCCATGATCTTTAAGCTCCCTTCCAATGTAAACCATTCCCTAATCCCTCTCTTTGCAGCAGAAGGAACTTCTGACCCCTCCTGCAGCTGTGAGAGCACTTATCCAAAGGCTTATTTCTGAGCCAAGCCAATCAATCATAATTGCAGCTTAATCCAGACTTGGATTAGGAATATCAACTAAGTAATTTAGTGGGATTTCTCATGCCCCAGCTTGCAGTGGCTCAGGATTAAGGTCTGGACAATCCATTCACAGAGCTTGGGACAAGCTCAGCCGAGCTCTTCCTGCTTCTTTAGTTTGGTTTGAATAACAAATACATTCACTGGCTAAAAAAAATATCATTTCTAGGGCTAAAAAGAAACACCAGGCTGTGTGTTATCCCCCCATTCCCAAGTGGGAGAGGCAGGATGTGCAGCCATCCTCTTTCCAGAGCACACAGCAAGTGTGAGTTCTCCTTCCCAGGGCACAAACCTGGTCTCCTGGAGTTTTAGCTTTCCTTGAAAGCCCTTCATTAGATGGTCCTTGGGTTAATGCCAGGGATCCAATTTCCTGCAGGTTAATTGTTTGCTCCCCTTGGCACCAGCAGTTCTGCACTTCCCACCACTTGGCACAGGGTGATCTCTCTCTCCACTTTGGAGTTCTTTTACATCTGGTTGAGTGCTGAGGGACAGAGAACAACTCCATAAATCCAGGGAGCTCCTTAGGCACATGTTTTATTTATGTCAAACCACAGCCACGCTCCTGTCTTCACCTAAAACATATTGGGAAAGAAAATGCCTCCATTCATTGAGTTCAGAGAGTCTGAATCACAGCAGTGACAATCTCAACTTAAATATTGCTCTACCCCCTCCTCTCAGACTGATAAACATCCCGCCTTGACACTCTCTGTTCTATTTCCCCCATTTATATATTTTTTCTTATTTTATTTTTCAACATCAGGCCTCACGGGATAAAATGAGTGGAGGAAGAAGCCCCTGGAAACCCTTCAGCTTTCTCTTCCTCAACTCCCCACGGGGGTTTTCCCACCTCTCCCAGTGCCTGCCAGGCTCCAGCTGGTTGGTTTTCCCCCCTTCCCAGGGAGCTGCTGCAGAGCAGAAGCAGCAGCTGAAGAGCAGATGCTCCACACTGAGGAGTTTTCATCACACCCCCTTCTCTCCTCGCACCAATTAAGATGAATCAGCCCAAAGCTCCTCTCTCTGAACATCCCACGAGCTGAGGGCCCCATCATTAAGCAGATGAAAGAGCAGCCAAGCAGAGCTGATGACTGTCCTTCCTCAAAGGAGCTGAGTCACCATCCCTGGAGGGATTTAAAAGGCTTGGAAAAAGTGGCACTGGGGGATATGGTGAAGGCAGCAGTGGTGGGGCTGGATGAACTTAAAGATCTTCTCTGCCATCCCCAGGCCGGGGGAAGTGGCTCTGGGGAACAGGAGGCTCAATCCACGAGGATCAGTAACCTGTTGGCCCCACAGCATTCCCAGGAGAGACCACCACCTGGGAAGGTTTCTGTCCTTGAACCAGGGATTTATGTTCCCACATCTCCAGGATCCTTCACTGGAGCCTGCAGTTGCTCAAGGAACTTATGTGGAGAGGGACATTGTTTGTACACGCTCAAACCAAAACTGGGGCACTGCACCAACACCAGGATCCTCAGCACAAGGACTTGGAACTGCTGAGGAGGCCACAGAGATGCTCCAAGGGCTGAAGCCCCTCTGACATGGAGACAGGCTGGGAGAGCTAGGAATGTTCAGCCTGGAGAAGAAAAGGATCCCGGGAGACCCTCCCAGTGCCTAAAGGGGCTCCAGGAGAGCTGGAGAGGGACCTGGGACAAGGGATGGAGGGACAGGACACAGGGAATGGTTTCTCAGTGCCAGAGGGCTAGTGGGAAGGAATTCTTGGCTGGGAGGGTGGGGAGGTGCTGAAATAGAATTCCCAGAGAAGCTGTGGCTGTCCTGGAAGTGTCCAAGGCCAGTTTGGACAGGGCTTGGAAAACCTGGGCTAGTGGAAGATGTCCCTGCCCGTGGAATGGGGTTGGAATGAGATAGTTTTTAAGGTGCCAGATTTGAGGATAAATTACCCCATGGAACAGGCCAGGCTGAGAGGGGTTGGAGTTGCTGAATTAACAGGGGGACAACTCCTGAGCAGATGTCCAAGGAGAGTCTGGCTCTGCACAGACAAAGGACAAGCAGCATCAAGGGAAATTCCAACCAGATATAAGAGGAGAAAAAGTTTGCCATGGCAGGGATTCATTTCCAACTGTGACCCTGAGATGCGGTGGAGGAATCTCCCTCTCAGAAAA
>JAWMRC010000078.1:149289686-149302927 GCA_035584755.1 Thripadectes ignobilis
GAAAAAGTTTGCCATGGCAGGGATTCATTTCCAACTGTGACCCTGAGATGCGGTGGAGGAATCTCCCTCTCAGAAAAAGTGAAATTAGGTTGGAGAATTAACCCTGAGCAGCAACCCAGCCAAGGTTGGACTCAAGCCCTCCAAAGATCGTCCCAACCCAGCATTTCTGGGAAGCAGAGGCAGCAGATGCCAAAGCAAGACAAGAGGAACTTCTCACCACCTTCTCCCACCCATAAATTTATCTTCTCAAACAGCCACCATATCAGAACTGCCCAGTGCCACCACAGTGTGGGACATTGCCAGCCTGCAGAAAGGGGGACAAACTGCCCAAGCCCCAGATGTTTGGTTTTATTTTCTTTTTTAAAGCATTATTTTGTAATGAGAACAGCCCTGAGCCCGTGCCAAGGTCAGCATGACCAGGCAATTTTGTTCCTGGTAAATTTACTTGAGGTCTCCTCCCAACCCACTGTGAACAAAAGGCTTTTATGAAGAGCACGTTGAGTAACTCAAGAAGTCACAGGGGAAGGTGCCACTTCTGGGTTTGTCTCCAGCCAGATCAACATCTTTTCATTTTGCAAGTTTTTTTTAAATAAAAAAAGTAATCACAATTGAAAAATGCTCAACTTATGACTTTCCCTTTCAATTATTATCTTGATTTTGGGCTACCAAATGTTTTAAGCATCAAAGCACGGGTTTTTCTGTGCCTACAACATCAGACTCATTAAAACTGGAGAAGGCCTTTAAGATCATCAAGTTCAACCATCAACCCAGCACCACCATGTCCTCAAATGCCACATCCACATGTTTTTTGAGCATTTCCAGGGGTGGTGGCTTCAGAAGTGGCACTTGAGAACATGCCTGGAAGGACCCAAGCTAAGCAAGGTCCTGACAGTGCTAGAAGTGCTTGGAGGCAGCAAATAACCCCAAAATGTTGGGTTGGGAGAGGGACCCTTCTCTCAGGTGTCTGTGATGGGGGCATCATCCTGCTCCACAGGGTCTTTAAGCCCCTAAAGAACAGCCAGGAAGCTCTGAGAGAGAAGGTGTTGAGGAGGGCACAGCCCTGTTGCCCCTTCCAACACAAACCATTCCACGGAATATCTCCAGAAACACTTTGTGGATCCACCACTCCATCAAAACCACAATAAGGATGGACAGGACCATGGGGGACATCAACCACCCAGCCCTTCCACCCCCCTCACCCAGCAGAAGATCTCAGCACTGATGAGAACCTCCCAGAGAAGAAGCCAAGGACTAAATTATCCATTTCCCCGCAAAGTTGCAGCAGGATTTGCTTTCTGGGGTGTTTTTTTCCCCTCACTGTTTCCCCACCAGCTGTTCCAGCTGCTGCAGCTGCACTTCCTAATGCAGCTCTTCTCTCACATGGTCTTTGAGAGACCTTTTTGCTCTGGGAAATGCTTTAAAAAAAATAAATAAAATAAATAAATCTCTTGGCTCAGTGGAAACATCCACAGCAATACTGAGATCTCCACAGTGCTCATCCCATTGCATCTCCCTCCTTTTTTTTTCCTGCTGCTGGGAGACAGGAGCGCTTGATTGGAATTATTCCCTTATTTTTCACAGGTTCACAGGATGGTTTGGACTGAAAGAAACCTTAGAGCTCATCTTGTTCCAATCCCCTGTCGCCTTCCACTAGACCAGCTTGATCCAAGCCCCATCCAGCCTGGCCTAAAACACTTCCCAGGGATGGGGAATCCACAACTTCTCTAGGCATCAGTTTGGGATGGAATAAATTTTCCACCACACTTAATGACAAATATTCACATTTAACCTCTTTTGAAAGCCAGAAAAGTGGGGAGAAGACACCTCCACATCCACTGGGACCAAATTGATTACTCGTGTTTCAGAGGCACAAACCCAACGTGAGACTCAAGGCACATCATCCCACAGCAGAACCACATCTTGGACCAGCTGCAAAAAGCCTCCTGTCTCTGACACCCAGAAAAAAAATCCCTCCCAGTCCTCGATTCCCAACCAAAACAGCAACAGTTTAAACAGGAGAACAAGTGGCTGCAAATGAACACGTGGGAGGCACCAGATCTGGACTGGAATGACCTCAACATCAGCCCTAAGGTGGCAGAAGGGTTTTGCTGCCAATGCAACACCTGGGATTCACTGGCAGGTGGGAATGTCACCAGGTACACTCTGGGATCGCTTTTTTTGGGATCTGAAAAGCAGCCAATTAGGCAGAAATCCCAATCAGTTTGTGCTGTTGGTCCCTGCCTGCCCCATGCCCAGCAGGAGCAGACTGGGAAGGTCATCCCAAGAGAGGAACAGCTCCAGCAGGATTGGTACCACTCCCCAGCACACTCACAACCCACCAGAGCCTGGCCCAGCATCACCTTTTCTCACTGCCTGTTTTCCAGGAAATGCCCCATTTCCTAAATCTGCGCCTCGACAGTTCAGTTTCTGCTACAGAGAAACTGAGCCAAGTGAAGAAAACTGAGGAAAAAAATATGTCCCCAAGGGAGATGTCCCCTCCTAGGCCAAGATTTACCCACCTAGGGGTAGGTAAAACACACCTGGCTTATCCCCAAGGGAAATTTTATGCCCTGCAATGTGAAGCTGCTTTTTAATCCAGCGTTTCCCCCTCCCTCCCTCTCCTGCCGTGACATTCATTCCCTCCCACAATGTTTTTTCCATTTCATATCCATGCAATTGCACAACTTTCTCCTCTCCTGGAGGTGAAAGGGCAAAAAAATCCCCAGAATTGTAAAACCCTGAGAGTTTTCCTTCCCTCTCATTGCAACCCCAAGCCAAGCCCTGGTCTTGCAGAGCCTGGTTTGGTGCTGTCATTGCCTCGCGTTTCCCCAGCCAGCCAATTCAAACAGCCTGAAAAGGGCAGCACAGGAGGAGACAGGATTAATTCAGGGCTTGTTTATCAGCACAATTAAGGCTCTCATTTAATCTTCTTCACAGACTCCAGATGAAAAAAAAAAAAAAAAAAGGAAAAAAAAAATCCCAAGCACTTGGCAGCTCTGAGGAGGAATTAAGAGTTCACCTCAAAGTCACTGCACTCAGGGAGAGTGTCACAATCAGCAATACCTGTTTCAAAGGAAACCTGGTGTGCCACAGACAAAAAGGCATCCAATTCTCCCACTGGACAACCCTCAGCCCCAGCCCTGCAACAACTGCAGTAGCATAAATGAAAAAAAAAAAGCTTTCCAACAGCTCCAAGTGAGAAGGATTTAGGGATTCCAGGTGGAAGAGTCACCAGCTCAGAACTCAAAGTCCTCGTCGGCCATGGCAATGGCCCAGGCAAACTTCTCCCTCTGGGTCTTGTTGTAGATCTTCTCGATGGGCACCCCGAACTTCTTGCACCTGGGCAGAGCAGAAGACAGGGAGGGTGATATCTCACACCTCAGGGACAGGTTCCAGCACTCCTCAGTCACAACAACCCCCTGGAGCACCTTGGGCATCTGGGGGTGCTGGTGGACACCAGCCAGGTGTGCCCAGGTGGGCAAGGACCCAGTGGCATCTTGGCTTGTACCAAACCTAGTGTGGCCAGCAGGACCAAAGGAGTGATTGTCCCCTGTGCTGGGCACTGGTGAAGCCACACCTTGAATCCTGGGGTCAGTTTTGGGCTCCCCATGACAAGAAAGACATTGAGGGGCTGGAGAGTGTCCAGAGAAGGGAACAGAGCTGGGGAAGGGTCTGCAGTGCCAGGAGTGGCTGAGGGAGCTGGGGGGGCTCAGCATGGAGAAAAGGAGGCTCAGGGGGACCTTCTCACTCCCTACAACTCCCTGACAGGAGTGGGAAGCCACGTGGGAATTGGCCTCTCCTCCCAGGCAACACAGGACAAGAGGACACAGACTCAAGTTCTGCCAGGGGAGCTTCAGGTTGGACATCAGGAAGAATTCCCTCATGGAAAGGGTGATCAGGCATTGGAAGGGGATTCCCAGGTGGAGTCCCCATCCCTGGAGGTGTCCAGGGAATGACTGGATGTGGCACTCGGTGCTCTGGGCTGGGTAACAAGGTGAGGATTGGGCACAGGTTGGACCTGATGATCCTGGAGGTCTTTTCTAACCAGAATGATTCTGGGATTCAGTGTCCTCCCCTCTCCAGGTGCAGTACCTCTCACTTCTGCAACCCCCTCAGCCCCAAGATCCCTAAGAAATTAACTTTTTGCCACTGTTGAGGACTTGCAAAGTGACCCCCTCTTGCCCCAAATCCAGTTATTTGTAGCAAATAGAAGCCTTAGTTTGGGATTCAGTATCATGTCCCATCCCTGGAAGTGTTCAAGGCCAGCTTGGATGGGACTTAGAAAAACATGATCTAGTGGAAGGTGTCCCTGCCCACAGCAGGAGGTTGGGATGGGATGGACTTCAAGGTCCCCTCCAACTCAAATCATGCCAAAATTGCACATCCAAGACTTACCAAGCTATGCTAATCCTGGGATCCAGGTAGTTCAGCTTGGATGTGCCCAGAGCTATCTGCTTGTTCTCCTCCTTGTCCGTGGCCTGGACATTCAGCTTGGCCAGTTGCTCTTCCAGCCTCTTCAACAGCTTCTTTTTCTTCTTCACGTTGCTGGGGGAGGAGGAAAGAGAAAGGACAGAGAAAGTCTTAAGCTTAGAAATATTCCAGAAGAGCAGAATCAAAGAATAGGACTTTAACCTGGTAAGATGCTTTTTAAAATATATATATATAAAAAATAAATGTAATTACCACCACCAAAGATGGTTAAACACAAAATCCAACATCCAGAGACCATCACCCTCAAAACATGGGAATGGTTCGCCCAGAGAAGCTGTGGCTGCCCCATCCCTGGATGTGTCCAAGGCCAGGTTGGACAGGGCTTGGGGCAACCTGGTCTAGGTGGCTTTACACCATCCACAAGACCTATAACCATCTTCCATGGGCCAAGAGGCACCTGATACCCAACGTGGGCATTTCTGCTCTGATGAGTCACATGGAGGGTGTTGGACCACACCATCCCCATCCATGAGCCCTCCGTGCAGAGATCCCTCTCCAACCCAGGATTGCAAGGAATTGCCACTCACGCTTCTGCTTTGGCATCTTTTGTGTCTTCAAACTCATCTTCAGCTTTTTTCAGCTCTTGCTGGGCTTCCTCCACCTGTTTCTTCTTGGCATCGATCTGGGAAGGTGAAAATAAAGTCAGGCCACACTCCTGTCCTTCCTGGGGGTTTCAGCTGCCTCCTCCTTTCCTTTCCCACACCACTCCTTAGTTTCTTACCAGCCCTTCTCCACTCCCAACCACCTGCCCCTGCAGCACCTGCTGGGCTCAAGCATTTCTTGGCATCTTGCAAAAAGAGGCCAGAAACACTTGGAGCTCCTCAATCTGTTCCTCTTGTGCCACTGCCTGACACCAACTGGTTTGTGAAAGTGTTGGAGCTGTCTGAGAAGTCCCAGGCCATCAGTGGAGTGTGACCGAGAGCTGGGGACAATTAAAAGTGGTGATTTGAGGTATTTCCAGAGCAGACCTGTGAAATTTCCAGCTGGTCCTCCTGGAAACAGCCAGGAAAACCAGTTTCCCTGATTCTGAGCCAGCTACATAAGGGCTGTGCCATCCCAAAAAGCTTTTTGAAGACACCAAGGGATGAAAAGAGCCCCAAAATCATAAAAAAATGCCCAAATTCTATGCCAAATGAGCTTCATCCAGCGTTTGATCTTGTCCCATCCCTCTCCACCTTGGTCACTGGTGGAAATCAACTATTCCCAATTCACTCCATGATGTGCTTGACCAACATGATCTCTTTTAGGCATCACTCCCTCCCCATCCCAAAAAAGCTCAGAGGTGAGGTCAGGCCTGAGGATCCTCTGTCTGGTCTCTCTCACCTTGGCCTGGAGGACTTGCATCGACTTGGCAAAGGTTTTGGGTACGGACCTCTGATGGTTGCACAGGATGGCCACAGCTCGGTTGGCTCGGTTGTAGGAGAGGAGCTTTCCAGCAACATTGTCTTCAGCTGGAAATAAATGAAAGCACCACTGAGCCCCCTTTCTGGGATTTTGGGAAGGCAGGGAATGGAGAAGAACAACAAGTCATTTCCTTTTCCCATTCTTTCTCCAGGGAGAACAATAACGAGTGTGGAAATCAGTGAAGGACAAGTGAGCATCATTGCTGTGACTCATCACTCACGTACCCAAGGAAGAAAAAAAATGGTGCAACCAACCAGCAGCACAAGGAAGGAGGAGAAAAATAGTCCCCATCTTGACCCTCAATTAGTCAGAGCATCAATGAGTTAGCTATTTCTCACTGTGGTTCTCCAACGTGCTGCAGGTCCCCAAAAGTTAAGTACCACCCTACGACACGGTGCATCATCTGCCAAGGAAGGGTGGGCAGTTCTTGGGACCCCAAGGGAATGGATGGACATTTCTGAGCCCACCAGCTGCTGGTGAGAGCACAAACAATGTGTAACTCACGGTTGGTGAGTGCTTTGAGCTGCTCCTGAAGGGTGATGGAGGCGTTGTAGGTCCTGAACACCTTGGCTGTCAAACCATCCATCAGGTGCTGGAGGTGTTTGTTCAAGAAGGTTGTCTGGGGGAGAGGAGACAGGACAAAGTGTGGGGAAACTCACACCAGGAACTGGAGTGACAGGACAAGGAGGAACAGCTTCAAAATGAGAGAGGAGGTTTAGATGAGATATTTAGAAAGAAGTTCTTCCCTGTGAGGGTGGTGAGACCATGGCACAGGTTGGCCAGAGAAGCTGTGACCCCTTCTTGCCCCAAATCCAGTTATTTGTAGCAAACAGAAGATTTCTTTTGGGATTCAATGTCATGCTCCATCCCTGAAAGTGTTCAAGGCCAGCTTGGATGGTGCTTGAAGCAACCTGGTCTACTGGAAGGTGTCCCTGCCCATGGCAGGGGGGTTGGAACTGGACAGTCTTTAGGGTTCCTTCTAACCCAACCCATTCTGTGAGTCTATGAAACAGAAGGAATAGAACAAGCAGGAAGCAGGACAACAAAGCACTTGTTTTTCAGAGCATCTTCTGCCTAAGCAACCAAATTTGGCATTAAAAAGAAAATTAAACCCTGTAGTTTGTAGATCTACTTGTTGGGTCAGGCCAAAACTGGGACAAATTCTACATAAATCCACAAAGAATCTCACTGAAAGTCCACAATTTCTGCCCAGCCACGTCCAAGAAGACACATTTTGGCACATGGGGATGTGGTTCAGTGGTGAACGTGGCAGTGCTGGGTTAAATGTTGGACTTGATGATCTTGGAGGTCTTTTCCAACCTTAATGATTCTCTGATGTCAGACCCAATATCACATTTCTGTTCTACATGTTGGGGCTGCACAGGGACCCCATACCCCACCCTGGGGACACACAGGGACCCCACACCCCTCCCTGAGGAAGGGGAAGGAGCAGGTTTTTGCAGGGTTGCAGCACAGGAGAGAAGGTTGCAACACATCTCCCCAGGAACTTCTCACCCTCCTGAGGAGCCCTGGTGAGGTGTCAAAGTGTCACACAGCTGATGTTTGACACCTCCAGCAACGTGTGAATGGGCAGGACTTCCCAGGCTAAAAAAAGCCCAAGCTGATGAGTTAGAGGAGGGAAGGAGCAGAAAATCATCTCCGTAGCAGAGACAGAGGTGCAGAAGGGCAGCCAAGAGATGCCACCAGGGCACAGAAAACATCACAGAGCCCCAGGAGGGTCTTCAAACAGCAACAGTGGTGTCTGTGAGGGTGAGATAACTAAAAGCAGGGTAAGGGATGCCACTGATGAGCACCAAAGGCTGACAGGGGTGTCACAGGTTTGCTTCTCCTCCCTCTGGGCCATTGGTGCTGTTCCAAAAGCTTCGAGGTGACAACTCACATTGAGCTTGTCAAAGAGGTCGTCTGTGGGGTCCTTGTTCTTCATGAACCGCTGCAGGTTCCTGAACACCTAAAGAGGGGAAAAGATGGCCCTGAGCAGGGACAAGGGACAAATTGCTCCCAGACATCTCCCTCATCTGTCTTCTCGCCCAGGTAGACTCAGATTCACACTCATGTAACACATCCTACCCCACCACCAACCTTCTCAACTTCAAGGGCTGCCACTGGTGCTGTTTCCCCCCATTTTTCCCACCTCTGACACTCTCATTTCCCCACAAACACCATTAAAACCATCCACTCCATGGGCAAAGCAAAATAATTCACTATCAATGAAGACATTTCAAGTTCTAATGCCCACCAGGCACCTGAGGATTCTCCAGCACGAGGGTGGGACTTCTCCCCTCAAGGTTCACTGAGTTGTACAACTTTGGAAGCCCTACCCCAAAGTTCCTCCCCCATCCTGCAGGACAGGGAGATGGTGTTGAAGCACAGGAGGAATCACTGCAACAGGTTTTGGCTGTAGATTTGGGCCTGATGAACACCCAGAGAAGTGACAGTGCTCCCAACTCACCGGCTTCTCCACAGACACTTTGTTGTAGTAACGGATCGAGTCCTTCCCAAGGAAGTCAAACTCCACCACGTGCTCCTGCCCATCCAGCTCGGGGTGCAGCTTGATGTGCTCCACGCGCAGGGAGCAGCAGCCAACCGTGTCCGCTGTCTCTCCTTCTTCCTTCTCATTGCCAGCTCTCAGGGCCAGCTGGAAGGAGATGGAGAGTCATCCACCCCCCATCCCACCTCAAATCCCCTTTCCAAGGTTGTTAAAGCTGTTGTGGGCATCACAGGCAAGAGAATCACAGAGTGGTTTGGGTTGGAAAGGATCTCCAAGGTCTTCTCATTCCAACACCCTTCCACTATCCCAGGTTGCTCCAAGTTCCATCCAGCCTGGCCTGGAACAATTTCAGGGATGGGTCATCCACAGTTGCTCTGGTCAACCTGTTGCAGAGCCTCATGGACAGCTCTGTCAGGATGGCATCTCATGGAATGGCTGCTGGGACCCTGGTGGAAACCAAAAAGCAGGTGCCTCCAGCAGGAGACAATTTCACTGCTCTGAGAAAGCCTAAAATAGCCCTCCCACTCTTCCAGGAAAAGGTTGTCCATCTTTCCAGCAGGGATTTGTCACCACATGGGGACACACGTGCAGGTAAAGCCCAGGAAGGACAGCGCAGCTCCTGCACAACTCCATCCTCACAGGAGCATCAGCAAATAGCAGGAATCACCATCCTTCATCCTTCACTCCATCCCTGGAAATGTTTCAAGGCCAGGTTGGACAGGACATGGAGCAACCTGGGCTAGTGGAAGGTGTCCCTACCCATGGCAGAAGGTTGGAATGAAGGGATCTTTAAGGTCCCTTCCAACCCAAACCATTCCATGGTTCCATAATCACTGCCAAGCTTCCTCCTGTAGAGCACGAGTAATCACCAAAAAACCCCAGGATGTGGTGGATCAGGTAATTCCCAACCCCAACATGGATGAAGGACCTGGGGGCTGGGCTGAGGCTGTGGGTACCTTATCAATGAAGTAGAGGGCCACTGCTCTTTGCCTCTTCTTCATCTCCTTGGACTTCCAATCCGCCCGGTACTGAGCCCGGATTTGGTGGACAACACCCTTTAAGCGCCGAGCGACCTCGTATTTCTGCCAGTCCTTCTCCCCCTGGAAAGGCAGGCCAAGACATTTTTCCTTCAGTGCTCCATCTTCCTTGCACCCCTTCCAGCCAAACTCTATTCCAGGAGCACCTCCAGCATCTAAATCCTGCTCAAACCCCACTGCTTCCTTAGGAAAAGAAAAAAAAAAAATCCACGAAGTGAGTTAATCCGAGCAGAAGTGGCTCATCCAGGGTTTCTGTGCCCTCTGCTGGCTGTGCTGGATCTGCATCCTGGTCAAGCCCGGGTGTTCTCCACCAAAACAAGTGTAAAATAAGGAGTCAAACACTGTGTGGCCACGGCCACCACTGTGGAGGGACACAAAGCCCTCAGCTATAACCAGTTTTCACTCTGAGCACTGGGAAGAGCCTTAAATCCCCTTTTCCCTTCCCACAACGTTCCCTCCCTCCCGTGGCACTGCAGACCACGATCCCACCTTTCCCTACACTCCACTCACACTCAGGAATGTGGCCCAGGGATGGTTCTGCCTTGGATGCTTCCCTGGAAGAGGGTTAGAGCTCAAGAACCCTCTCTGTCCTTCTCCTCTCGCCACCCAGTGACACAAATTCATTTAGTTCACCTTTTTTTTTTTTTTTTGGTGGGGAAAGATGAAAATAAAAGAAATAGATTTTGGGATCTTTCCATGTGACCAAAGGCATCAATCCCAACCTTCAGCTTGGAGCTGGGGTTCAGCATGATGTACTTCAGGGTGTTCTGGATGTTCTCCGTCCATGAGGCCAGCCAGGTAACTGTGTTGTCAAAACGAACCTCCTTCCACTTGTGACCTTCTGGTGGCTCTGGGATCTTGGAGTCCCTGTGGGAAGAGCAGGATTACAGCCCTGAGACCATGAGAAAACAGGTGTTCAGCTCGACTTCAGGGATGGCCAACACATGGCAGCGTTACTTTGAGAAAACACAGCCCATCAAACTGCTCCACAATGTGGAATCCTTTAGGTTGGAAAAGTCCTTGAAGATCATCAAGATCAACCATTCCCTCAGCACTGCCAGGCCCACCACAAAACCAAATCCCCAAATCTATATATTTTTCAAATCCTTCCAGGGCTGGTCACCCCACCACTGCCCTGGGCAGACTCTTCCTCTTGACAGCCCTTTCTGTGAAGAAGTTTTCCTTAATATCCAATCCAAACCTTTTCTGGCACAACTTGAGGCCATTTCCTCTTGTCCTATCACTCGTTATCTGGGAGAAGGGACCAATTCCCACCCACCCACACCTTTCTCTCAGGAAGTTGTAGAGAGGGAAAAGGTCCCCCCTGAGCCTCCTTTTCTCCATGCTGAGCCCCCCCAGCTCCATCTGCTTCTCCAGGCCCTTCACATGATCAGCTCTTTACCTCTTGAATGAAGACAAAGCAGAACTCTCTGGACTGGTGGGGAATGTTTTGAATCAAGGTCTTCACATGGGTGGTTTGAGACCAATCCAACTCTTACAACTTGGGGTAAACACTCCTAACCCAACCATTGCTTTTCCCTCCTCCTCCAGTGAGTGTCCTGGTGCTTCCAGCCACCAGGAGGGACCCAAAAACTTAGGAGGAATGGCTCGTCTGGAAGAGGAGCACAGAGTTGTCCCTTCCTCAAAGAGGCCACAGGAGCACCAAAATTGACTTTGGGTGAACAGCATGGACACCAGTGGGACACGGGAACTTCCTTTGTACATCCACAGAGGAGCTCCAAGTCAGACCCCTGGGGGTGACCAAAGGTCTCCAATGAGTCAAAACCTCAGGACATGCAAAGCAGAGGCTTTAGGAGATGGCAAAACCCCAGCTCTGGGCAGAGATGTCCCCGTCCCCCCCCAGTCCCAGGAGCTCAGCCCTTCCCATGGCAACTCACCTGCTGCAGTTGATGATCACATCTTCTGGCATGATCCTCTTCTTCAGCATCCCCATTTTGGGGTGGTCGCCGCGGCCACGGAACAGCCCCGGCGGCTCCGTTTTGAAGTTGCCGATCTTCTCCCGGTGCCCATCCAGGATGCAATACCCATATTCCTCCTGGATCTTATTGGCCTCTTCCTTCAGTTTCTGAAACGAGCACCACGACACCATCAAGGAATCATGGAATTGTTTGGGTTGGAGGGAACCTTAAAGATTGTCTCATTCCAATCCTCCTGCCACAGGCAAAGACACTTTCCACTGTCCCAGGTTGCTTCAAACCTCATTCAACCTGTCCTGAAACACTCCCAGAGATGGGACATCCACAGTTTCTCCAGGCAATCCATTCCAGTGTCTCACCACCCTCCCAGTATGGAATTTCTTCCCAAAATCTACTCTCATCCCACAGGATAAGATTTAAGCCCCATGGCTTGTGTTTTCCCATCATTGTCCTCCTTTCCCTGGAGAAGAGCAAGGCTGGGAAGGCAGAGCTCAAAGGGTGGGAGGACATGGTGAGCACAGGTCCAAGGCCACTCCCAACAGATGGATCATCTCCACCCACTTTGCCAATCCTCCCAGTGATGCTGATGGAACAATCTTGAGTGCCATCAGTCCCTCAACAAGATCCATCATCCTCTGGACACAGCAGGACCCCAAGCCGTGGTCCAAGGATGGCTGGGACCCTGCAAAGCCATGGAAAGTGCAGAATATCTGCTGTTAAAACTCGTGAAGAGAGGGGTGATGGTCTTGGAGACAGAGCTGCGTCAAAGAGGTCCTAGGGCATAACACCAAGAGAGAGGACAAGCAGGAGCCAAACCACCCCAAAGCTGTACCCCAAAACATGCCAGCCAGTCCCAGGTGTCACAGGAAAGAGTCCTCACCTGCTTCTCCTCCTTGGGGAGCGCTTTCCTTGCCTCGCTCTTGTCCACAAAGTACTTGTGGATCTCACTGAAGTCACACTTGTCCAGGTCCTGGATTATCTCCTGCTCCTCAGAGGTCATCTCCTGGCCAAGGGGTGAGAGGGGCTGGGTAAAGCTGGGAGGCAAAACTAACTCCCCACTGAGCTGCAGTTTGGGCCTCTCCTTCCCAGAAGGGGGAATAGAGACCCACATTCCAGTTTTTTGGAAAAACCAGAAGGCAGCAGCCACATCCAAGGGCAAAGCCACCACGGCAGGAGGTCAGGGTGCCTCTGGATACCTGAACCACGACCCAGAGAAGGAAAACTCAGCCAGTTTTGGGGTGGAACAACTTCTGACATGGAAGAAAGTCCCCAAACAGGACTGCAGGAGCTCCACCAAAGGTATTTTGGGGGGTTTTGTTTTCACTCAGGACCATGAGGTTATTCCTTCAAGCCCCAAAATATTTGTGAGCTGTTTGCAAGATCCAGCACCCTCTTCCACCCCCAAAACTCAGAGGGAGCACAAGTGCCAACAAGAAGCCCTCAAAGATGCCACAGGCAACAAATTCCAGCCCAAAATCCACAACAAACAAGGAAATAAACCAGAATTTAGGATCTCATCGTTCTAAATAAAAGTCCCTCATCCCCCACCACAGCTTGGGGATGATGGATATCGAGGAAGCCCTCCCAGGGAACGTACCTTCCTCCAGTCATGGAAGAAGTTGTTCTGGAAGATCTCCTTGGTCGTGTATTCGTGGTCGAGCATTCTGGCATAAAACGTGGCGATTTCCTCTGTGGCCAAACTCAACTTCAGGGGTTTTCCTGGGAGAAGAGAGGACCTTCAGCACCAGTTCAGGAGACAACTCAAACCCAAAGCCCCAGGCAGCTGTTTGGAGACTCCTCATGCTCCACCAAACCAGGGACAAGGGGTGAGAACAGTCACTGGCAGGACCTCAGCACCTCCTG
>JAWMRC010000078.1:149314435-149328496 GCA_035584755.1 Thripadectes ignobilis
CCTTGGCTGCGGGCGGGCTACGCCCCGCCCACCCCCGCCCTGCTAAGGCCCCGCGCCGCGGCGCGGCCTCCGCGATCGCTCCGGGATTTGGGACCCGGAGGGGCCACCGGGGACGGCGCTCCGGGAGTTTTTGGGATCGCCCCGCCCTGGGATTGTAACGGGAGAGCGCCGGGGGTTCGTGAGGCGGCGGGGTTTGGCTCCCTGCGGGAGTTTGGGGGGGGTCGCCTTGGCTGGAGCATCTTTAGGAGGGGGTTTTTAGGGCTTAAACCCCCCTTTTGGGGTCGTTTTAGGGGGGGGAGAGGGGTTTAATCCCGCACCCCGCCCGGGGCAGCGCTGCGGGGTGGGTTTGGTGCCCCTTCCCAGCTGGGGCGGCTTTTTAAGGGGAGTTATTTAGGGTTTGAACCCCCTCCCCATATTTAGGGTAGTTCTGTAGGGGAGTTTGGGGGTTTAACATCCCACTCCTATTTAAAGGAGTTCTATAAAGAGGATTTGGGAGGGTTTAATGCCCCTTCTTAGCGGGGGTGGCTCTTTAAGGGGAGTTATTGTGGGTTTGAGCCCCCTTCCCATATTTAGGGTAGTCCTGTAGGAGAGTTTGGGGGGGTTAACATCCCCCTCCCATTTGGGGAATTCCATAAGGAGGGTTTGGGAGGGTTTAACGTGGCTCCCCAGCTGGGGTGGCTCTTTTAGGGGCGTTATTTGGGGTTTGAACCCCCTCCCCATATTTAGGGTAGCTTGGTAAGGGGTTTTAGGGGGTTTTCCCCAACTGGGGTAGCTCTGGAAGGGGAGTTTGGGGGAGTTTAAATACCCACCCACCCACCCCCCCCCATTAAAGGTAGTTTTTCAAGGGGGTGTGAGGGGGTTTAAACACCCCCCTTCATTTAGGGCAACTCTTGCAAGAGGAGTTTAAGCCCTTCCATATTTAGGGTAGCTCAGTAAGGGAAGTTTGGGGGGGGGTTTAACATCCCCCCCAGTCTTGGGGTAGCTTCTCAAAGCAGTTCTGTGTCCCCTCCTTTACCTGGCTTAGCCCTGCTGGGAGGGAACCAGGCTGGGGGGTCACATCTGGCCAGATGTTGAGTGCAGGGGGCTTAGCAGGGTAACAGAGCAGGGCTTAGTCGGGGTTTAAAGCCCCACCTAAGCCAGGACTGGGGTCTAGTCCGGGAGAACTTGAGCAACCCAAGGAGGGGGTCCCTGAGCCCCCCCCCAAAAACCACCCTGTGGGGTCAAGCAGGAGCCCCACCAAGGTGTGGGCCCAACCCTGGCAGCCTGTGGATGCTGCACCCCTGGAGATGATGCCCCCCGAGGAGGAGAACGTGGATGGCACCAGGGAAGGGGACAGGGACAGTGGCCTCGTCCTCCTGCACGGCCCCAAGAGCGGGAGCACACGGAAGGTGAGGCTGTGGGAATGCCATGGGATGGATGCAGGGGGCTGGCTCGGGATCCTTGTTGGGTTTTGGAGCATCCCTTGGGCATCAAGACCCACCCCTGGGGTGGGAATGCCATGGGATGGATCCACAGGGCTGGCTCGGGATCCCTGTTGGGTTTTGGAGCATCCTTTGGCCATCAAGACCCACCCCTGGGGTGGGAATGCCACGGGATGGATCCACGGGGCTGGCTCGGGATCCCTGTAAGGTTTTGGAGCATCCCTTGGGCATCAAGACCCACCCCTGGGGTTAAAAAAGCTTTGGGGTGCTGCTCGTTGGGAGAAAACGTGGAGAAATGTTAATTTTGGGGGTTATTTTATGTGTCTCCTGTTGGTTTTGTCCCCTGAGAGCCAGTGGGATGATGGGGGTCCCCTTGGTTTGGGGGCAGGTGCTTCCTTGGGGTGTCAGGGCACAGCAGTGGGGCTGAGGAAGGGCTTTAGGTGTGATGTGGGGTAGAACAGACCCACACAGCTCTCTCCCAGCTCCTCATCCCTAAACTCCACTCCTTTTTCCTTTCTTCCTCCTCTGGCTCCATCCATGAGCTTCACAGTGAGTACTTTGATTCAAATTCTCCCATATTTTGGCTTTTTCCTCCTTGCTGCCCATGGGAAGATGCTCCAGCCAGGTGGTGCCTGTCCCTTCCCTTGGTGGTGGAGGTGCTGGGCAAGGTGTTGCTTCCTGACACGTTTTCCCTCTGGAGCTGCTCCCCCAGGAAAGTCTGGCTGTGGGTGGGACACGGGGCCAATAACTCTGCTCTCATCACTTGTTTAATTAGTAACAGGGGGGTGAAATCCATTGGGATTGTCCTCAGGCTGCCACTGCTCCCCTCTCCCTGCCATCCTTTGGGCATCAACACCCCCTCCTGGGCTCAGGGAAGCTTTGGGGTGCTGCTTGTTGCAAGAAAACATGGATAAATGTTAATTTTGGGGGTTACTTCAGTGTGTTTCCTGGTATTTTTGTCCCCTGGGAGCCAGTGGAATAAACCTGCAGAAACTGTGTAAATTAAACCTCAGAAAAACTTCTTGCAAGTTTAGAACTTCCAAAACTTGTTCAGCAGAGGGGAAAAAAATCCCCAACACTTAAAAAAGCCTAAAAATGCCCCAATAATCAAGAAAGCAAAACTCAGGCACTCTGGGAAGGGGATTTTTTTTCCCCAGAGTGAGGGTTGGGATTGCACAAGGGTCAGTCTGATCTCTGCCATCCTTTGGGCATCAACACTCAATCCCGGGTTTAAAGAGGCTAAAAACATGGATAAATGTTAATTTTTGGAGCTATTTCAGTGTGTTTCCTGTTATTTTTGTCCCCACTGGAATAAATGTACAGTGAGTTCACTTTGTAATCAGCTCTTCTTGCAAATCTAGAACTTCCAATGGTTGTTTTTCAGCAGAGGAAAAAACCCCAACACTTAAAACACC
Organism: Thripadectes ignobilis; assembly: GCA_035584755.1. Lineage (NCBI taxonomy): Eukaryota > Metazoa > Chordata > Aves > Passeriformes > Furnariidae > Thripadectes > Thripadectes ignobilis. Next base: position 149,317,272 of record JAWMRC010000078.1, read on the forward strand.
CCAAATCCCCCAATAATCAAGAAAGCACAACTCAGCCACACTGGGAAGGGGATTTTTTTTCCCCAGAGTGAGGGTTGGGATTGCACAAGGATCAATCTGATCCAGAGTCACTTGAGCTTGGTCTTTGCTCTGCAGCTCAAGAGGTTGCAACCTTAAACCAGGTCGGGGTTTCCTCAGGGCCTTGTCTGAGTAGCAGGTGCTGCTTGAGAAGGGAAAATGAGCAGGAAATCCTGGGTTTATTTTTTCCCCAATTTATTCTGTTTTCCTAAGAGGAGTGAATGGTTCCCCCTGTTTGGATCTGGAGCCCAGAGAATAACATGGAAAATATTGCAAAGCTTTGGGGGAGGGAACTGGCAGGGGATAAACAGCAACTGTCATAACACGATTACATTAGTAATTAAAGCACCAAAACACCTGATTAGATTTCCTATTAATTTATTGTTATTATTATTTAAAAGGAACTCTCAATCCAGCCTTTTCCAGCTGTTTTTACCCCCCTGACAGCAGTGGGAGGTGTGGATGGGGCCATTCCATGTTTGCTGCCCTACAGGGGGTCCTGAATTCTGCTGAAATAGTGACTTTTAAATTTCTTTTGCCAGTTTTTATGGGCTGGGAGTGGAGATTTAATACATCTGTTTCCTGCTGGCACCTTGCCCTGTGCCTCCCCCAACCTCCCCAGAGCTGTTTCACCCTCTTAAAATCTGATTTTTTTGCTGTTTAAGCACCCCCAATGCCCCCATATTTTTATTTCCACCCCCTGTTTTATTTTTCCTTCCTCTTGCTGAGCTCGTGAGCCAACAGTGAGGGCACTTGGTTGGGAAATATAAAACCTTAATCCTCCCCTCATTTGTTAAAAGGCTGTGTGATGTAACCATATTCTCAATAAAAGGTTTTAGAGGTTTTAGCTGCTCATGTCTCCCACAGAAAACCAGCTTGGAGTGGGGGTGCTTCCTGAGATTAGTTCCATGAGAGGGAATTTTATACATAAATAGATTTTTTCAGGCAGTAAAAAAAAAAACCAAACCACTTGTTGTGAACTCCTGGCTGTCTTGTAACAACCCATATTAATTCCTTCGGTGCCCTCGGCTTGTGATTATGGATAATCCTTGAAAAAAGGGGAATTTTCTAAGCCTGGTTTTGTGTGAGGGGTGGTTTTTCTGCCTTTTGTTTTGCTCTCTATCCCATGGGATAATGTGGCTAAAGCAGGATCGCTTGGCCACTTCTCCTGGGCTGGCCTGACTCAAAAACTTGTGCCTTGCAAAGAGGAATAATCATAATTCCAGCTGACAGCTCCCACTGTCAAAACAGCTCGGGGAGCAACTGAGGCTGGAAATAAAGCAGGTGCTGAGGGTTATCCTATTTCCACAGCCCCTTTTCCCAGCTGCTGGATCATCTGTGCTCTTGGAAATATCCAGTTTTCTTGGGGAATATTCTCGCTGCCGAGAGCGGGTGAAAATAAATCCCCGATTTGTTTTTGGAGGTGGGAGATGCTGGAAGTGTTTCCTGGGAAAGGCTTGTGGGGTTGAGGTTGTAGGTGGAGAAGGAGTGTTCAGTGGGGTCACAGCTCGTGGTCCAGCTCTGGATCCCCCAACATCAGAAAGGTGTGGAGGTGCTGGAGGAATCCAAGGAGATGCTCCAAGGGCTGGAGCTTCTCTGCTCTGGAGACAGGCTGGGAGAGCTGGGAATGTCCAGCCTGGAGAAGGGAAGGCTCCAGGGAAACCTCAGAGCCTCTTCCAGTGCCTAAAGGGGCTCCAGGAGAGCTGGAGACGGATTTGAGACAAGGGGTGGAGGGACAGGACACAGGGAATGGCTTCCCAAGGTTAGATGGGATATTGGGAAGGAATTTCTGGCTGGGAGGGTGGGGAGGTGCTGGAATGGATTTCCCAGAGAATCTGTGTCTTCCCCCTCCCTGGAAGTGTCCAAGGCCAGGCTGGATGTGGGGGGCTTGGAGCAACCTGGGCTAGTGGAATGTGTCCCTGCCATCCTGGGGATGGAACTGGATGATCTTTTAGGTCTCTTCCAACCCACCCCACTCCAGGATTCATCCCTTCTGTACTTCACTGCCTGGCATGAAGGGTCTCCATTTATTTGTGTTCCCCCTTGGAATGATCCAGACTGGCTGCTCTCCTGCTCCCCTTTCTCCTCCAGCTTCCCTGCCCATGGGAATGTGAGGATTGTCTGCTGGCAGGTGGGGCTGGGTGTTTGGGTGAGCACCAGGTGACAACTCATCTCCATGACACGTTATGGATGTCTTTGGTCTACGTGCAAATTGAACTCCTTTGGTTCCTCTGTGGGAATTCACCAGCCTCTCCATTTGTCAGGAATCCTGATGGTGACTGTTCTGTGGCTAAAACCGGTCTTGGATGTGGCCCAGCTTGGTCCATGCTCCGGCAGCTGGGCTGTGGAGCACCTCCTGTGGTCCAGCCAAGCTCTCCCAGTATTTCCAGGAGCTTTTCTTGCAGCATCAGGGCTGTGACAACTCCCACCTTCCAACCCCTTCCTCCTTTCTCTGGAGAGACCCATCCCTGGCTTTTCCCAGCACATTCCTGCTCCTCTGGACAAGGATACAGCAGCACCTTAAGCAGCTCCATCCAAGGGTTGTGTTTTCCCTCCTCACAGTTGTCCTTTGATCCCTTAATCCATTCCAGTTTTGCTGTTCCTCAGCCTCTTCCAGCTGAAACAAAGGAGTGCAAACGAGTCCCTTTGTGCTTGGATTTGCTCTTTGGACTCGCTGTCTCCACCTCCTCCTCCAGGTGATTCAGTTTGTCCTGGGAAAGCTGAGAGGCCTCCTTTTGGCACAAGTTCCTCTCTGGGTGTGTCCCGTCACCCAAGACCTCTCCCAGCTCCATCTCCTTGGCCTTGCTGGGGATGTGAAGTGCAAAGTGCGCTCTGAGCAAACATCTCCTGAGGGTTTGCTTCCCTAAATAAACCACACCAGGTCATTACCAGGTCATTGCCCAGTTTAACACCCCAGGTGGGCCCTCTTGAACTGGGAGAGGTGCTGGGGAGGGAACAACACTGTTAGTCATCACAGATGATAAGGGTTGAGTTGGCAGAACCCTTGATGTCCTTCAAAGGGGATCTGTTTGTCTTGGTCTCCTCTGCAAAGGATCTTCTGGCCTCTTTTTTCCCCCCTGGCTGAGGACTTTTGGTACCTCTGTCATCCCTCCATGCTGAGGGTCCAACACAATGGGGTTTGGCCGACGTTTTCTGGGCATAAATGGCCTTTCTGCACTAGAACCATTGAATGTGATGACCTTTCCAACTCAAAGTCCAATTCCCAGCCCTGCTTTGTCAGAGGTGATAAACCTCAGGGCTGGCCACACCTTGATGACCCCCCACCTCCTTCACTTCCATGGCTTTCTTGCCTTCCACCTCCGTTCCCATCCGAGCTATTCCCTGACTCCAACACAACTTATGGAAGAGTCCTGTGCTCTCTTTTCCCTTTTGAAACCTTTAAACCAGCAAGGCCAGGTCTCATTTTTGACGTGGCCACTTCTTAAGCACCCAAGTCTTCTCTTTCCAGGTGCACCCCAAAGCCTGAGAGCCCGGTTGAAAGAACCCCTTTTCCTCCTGACCTTAAAGGGTCGACCTTGAGAGCTTGGACAGAGAAGAATTAAGGCAGGAAAATCCCTTTTATAACCCAACAGTGGCTTTTGGTGTGTTGTGGGTTTTTTCCACCCCTCTCTCCTTATGTGATTTGTGTTTAAATCCATCACTTCTTGCTTTGGAAACTCCTGCTTTAGTTTTTAGCCTTTGGGTGCAATTTGGACAGGAAAAGCTTTGGAATTCTTTGAAGACAAGCTTTTGGAGGATGGACATTCTGTCCCCTTGTCTTTCAACTTCCCACCATCTCTATTTTGATTTAAATATGGCCTTTTGTACTTGTGGTGGCATTTTCTGTCATCTGTGGGTTAAGCTGGACTGGGAATCTCATCCTGGAGCTGAATTTCCTTCTTGCTCCAATGTCTGTGGAAGAACATCCTTTCTGGGATGCTCCAGGAGCAGCTGCAGCCTGGGTTGGTTGTTCCCCGTGGTGACCTTGGAATGATGTTTATATTGATCCAGGACAAGCAGGGATGATGTTTTGGGAATGGGGCAGATCATCCTGACAATCCCAAGAGCTGCTGCACTTATCCAGCTTCATAAAACCTCAGGAAAACAAGGTGTGTGGAGACCAGAAGAAGCCCTGGAGGGCAGCAAGATCTTGAGATCCTGACTCAACATCCTCACAAGGCTTTGGTTTTACATCAGGTTCTCCAATACTTGACTTTTCTGTCAACTTGGCTGTTGGATTTGGAGTCTGGGTGGGAATTGGTATCTCCTTAAATCTGGTTGAGAAGACATTGTTCAGACAAGGGAGGAAACCCCTCCCAGATGGAGAAGTCAGTTTTCTCCACCCCTTCATTGCTCTTGCAGTGAAGAGCTTTTAACACCCTTTGAACATCTTGGAGAGCCATCTCAGTGTCTTCTCTTGTCAGATCTCACTTCTTTCCTTCATTCCCCCTTGCCTTTCCTCCAGGCAAAGTGTTCATGGACCTTCTCTGTGGTTTTGGATGGTCCTTCCACTCAGGCCTCTTCCATCATCTCCACAGGCCTCTTGCCTGTGTTTCCAGGTAGTTTTTGGTCCTCTTCCCCCTAAAAAAACCCCTCAAGCTCCTTTGACCGCCTTCAAACAACCCTTTTCCAGAAGTGGAGAGGTCTCAGGTGGTGAAATGTCCTTCAGGAAGGGGAGAGTTACCTTCTCCTCCAGGAGTTGCTGCTGGGGCTGTCGGGTTTTACATGGGTGTCTGTGGTTCTGAGCTGCCTCATTTGCATATATTTGGGTATATTTCCATATGGATTTGTCTCCTTTGTCTCAGGGCCTGACAAGGACACAGAGATCTCACCTGCAAACTTCGACATTTTAATAAGCACCTTCTCTTTGTGTCTCCTTTTCCCTCCTCAAGCTTTTACTTCCAAAGATGGAACTTGCATAGGAAGGGACATCATCAATTACAACGGTTTTAATCAGCCTTTAATTAATTAAGGAAATACTTGTGCATATCTTGGGCTACATCTGCATGAGCAGCAATGTCTAGGCAAGGCTTTGGTGTTGTCACCTTTGCTTTGAGAGCTTCTGGGGGCTCAGATTTGGGAATTGCCTTCATGGTTGGGTTGGGTTTTCTTCCAGTGATCGTGCTGAGTGATGTCCCAGCTGGAGGACACGTGGCATGGTCTCTTCTTGGGTGAAATTCCTCATCCTTTTCCTTTTTTTCTGTGGATTTCTAGGGGGTTTCTTTTCCCCACAATGTTTGCAGGATGGGTGGGTTCTCCCAGAGCAAATCCAGGATGAAACTTGTGGATCAAACTGTCCCTTATTTCCTCCTGAGAGTTTCAGCCCTGAGATTTTTGAAGTTATTGGGGTGTTTCCCTTAATAGGTTTTCCAGAATAATTGGGATCTCAGCCTGTTCTTTAGGGAGCTCATCAAATTCCTGGATGACCTTAAAGCCCTAAGCCTGCAGATTTAGGGACCAGATGGAGGGACTCTGATTCCTCCAGTTCCCCAATTAGGAGCTCAAACCTTCCACTTAAATGAGAATCCCAGTCTTAATCCTGGATCATTTTCAAAGGAGGCAGCGCTTGGTGGGCTTCAAACAGGAGAAATGAGTTTTGAGGAAGCTTGAAAATCCATGAAAATGCAGGAAAATTCCCTATTTGCCAAACGGAGCTGGGCTCCTATTTTATTTATTTTTAGTTTTTGGAGCAGGGATTTCTTTCTCCTTTCCTGATTTCCCAGAAAAATCAAATCATTTGTTGGAAGTGATTTTTTTTCTTCACATCCATGAGGACCTGCTGTGTTTTCTGGCATTCCACAGAATCATGGAATGGTTTGAGTTGGAAGGGACCTGAAAGATCATCTAATTCCAAACCCCTGCCATGGGCAGGGAGACACCTTCCCTTAAACCAGATTGCTCCAAGCCCCATCCAAGCTGGTCTTGAACACTTCCAGGGATGGAGCAGCCACAGCTTCTCAGGGCGACATTTTCTGTTGGATTTGGGGCTGTTGTCACCCATCTTGGAGGACGAGGTGAGACCTGGCGAAGTCCTTAGATGTCTCTCCGTGGACCAAATTAGCTGAGAAGGTGTTTTGGGTGAGAGTGGGTGCAGTTGGACCTCTGTGGAGTCTCTTGGATGGCAAAACCCGTCCTTGATGTGGAGCCAAGGGGGTCTCCAGCAGTGGTGGAGGGAAAACAGTGGGGAACAGGGATAAGACTGATGTGCACAGCAAACAGGTTTTTAAGGGAGTGAAGAGGGATATTGGGAAAAATTCTGGAATTTCTTTTAATATTACAGAGGATCTTAATATATTTAGATGGGCTATTGGGAAGGGATTCATACCTGTGAGGGTGGCAAGGCTCTGGCACAGGTTGCCCAGAGAAGCTGTGGCTGTCCTTGGATCCCTGGAGGTGTCCAAGGTCAGGTTGGAGCAACCTGGGCTAGTGGAAGGTGTCCCTGCCCATGGCAGGGGGTTGGAATTGGATGATCTTTTAGGCCCCTTCCAACCCAAACCACCCCATGATTCTTGGAGGGATCTGCCCATGCTTTGCACTGGTGTGTGAAAAGATGGAAATCTCATCCTCTTTAAATTCCCAGCCTTTTGCCTTCCCAAACGAGGTGCCTTTTTTTTTCCCAGGGGGTCTTTCAGAGGCTCAACCCTGTCTGCAGAAAGTCAGAGCCGAAGCCAAGGAGGGAGGGAAGGAGAGATGGAATCAATTTAGGGCTTTGTGGGACTTGTTCCTCCACCCCCATGAACTCCTGACTCCAGGAGCTCCGTGTCCAACAGCTGGCAGGGGATGGGAGCACTTGGGATCACGGGATCAAATCTGTTCCTGACCTCCAGGCTTATCCTGAGCTCATCTCCAGCCCCAACCTGGGGTCTTGTGTCTGGATGGCAAGACCCTGGAAAGGGAATGTGGAATTCCTGTTCCTGGTTGCATTTGGGAAGCTTTTAGTGAAGGGATTAGGGGAATAAATTGCCTGGAATGTGTGCTGGGAAAGAAAATACTGATCTCAGGTGCAGCGGAAGGGCTGGGGGTGCTGGTGGATGAGAAGCTCAGTGTGAGTCATCCCAGGAATTCCCTCTCTCCTGGGCTCATCCCACAGCGTGGGCAGCAGGAAAAGGGGGGGAATTCTGCCCCTCTGCCCTGCTCGGGTCAGATCCCACCTGGAGTCTTGTATCCAACCCTGGAGAACAACAGCAGGAGGATGTGGAGCTGCTGGAATGAGGCCAGAGGAGGCCATGGAGATGCTCCAAGGGCTGGAGCTCCTCTGTTCTGGAGACAGGCTGGGAGAGCTGGGAATGTCCAGCCTGGAGAAGAGAAGGTGCTAGGGAGACCTCAGAGCCCCTTGCAGTGCCTAAAGGGGCTCAGAAGAGCTGAAGAGGGACTTGGGACAAGGGATGGAGGGACAGGACACAGGGAAGGACTTCCCATTGCCAGAGGGATGGGATAGGTGGGATATTGGGAAAGAATTCCTGGCTTGGAGGGTGGGGAGGTCCTGGCACAGGTTGCCCAGAGAAGCTGTGGCTGCTCCATCCCTGGAAGTGTCCAAGGCCAGGTTGGACAGGGCTTGGAGCAACCTGATCTTATGGGAATTGTCCTTCCCCATGGCAGGGGAGTTGAAACTCAATGACCTTGAAGGTCCCATCCAACTCAAACCATTCCGTGCTGCCAGGCTCTGAAAGTGCCATTTTAAATCCCAAAAATGGGGTTTTTTTGGTGAGATCCTGCCCTTCTCTCCCAGCAGGGCTGTGACCCCTTTGCCCAGACCCAACGCAGCAAACTCCAACATCGCCGGGCTCGGATCAACCAGCAGATCAACAAGGAGATGAGGATGAGAGCGGGGGCAGAAAACCTCTTCAGGTGAGTCCTGACCCCACCCTGAACATCCCCCTGGCCCAGGAATTTGGTTGGGAATGGGAATATGGTCTGGATGTCCAGGAGGCAGCTGGTGCTGCTGCCACCACCACGCCTGTGGTTGGGTCTGCCCAGTCCAGACTTCACTTTCAAACGTTTCTCCTGGAAATTCCTGCTCTCCATGTGGTGCATTTTAATTAAAAATGTCATTTTCTAGTCCTAGAAGGCTGTTAGAAAGCAGGATGGGAGCAGATGGTATGAGGGGGATAAATGTTTTACTGGGGTTGAGCTTGGACTGCAGAACTCCTGCCTGGTAATCCAACAAGTGGGTCATGTGGGTATGGACATGTTGGATTGAGTACGGAGGAGGCCACGGAGATGCTCCAAGAGCTGGAGCTCCTCTGCTGTGGAGACAGGCTGGGAGAGCTGGGAATGTTCAGCCTGGAAAAGGGAAACTCCAGGGAGACCTGAGAGCCCCTTCCGGTGCCTAAAGGGGCTCCAGGAGAGCTGGAGAGGGACTTGGGACAAGGGATGGAGGGACAGGACACAGGGAATGGCTTCAAACTGAAATATGGGAGCTTTAGATGGAATATTGGGAAGGAATTCTTCCCTGTGAGGGTGATGAGGTGCTGGACTGGATTTCCCAGAGAACCTGTGGCTGCCCCATCTCTGGAAGTGTCCAAGGCCACGTTGGATGGGGCTTGGAGAAACCTGTTCTAGTGGAAGGTGTCCCTGCCCATGGCAAAAGGTGGGACTGGATCATCTTTCAGTCCCTTCCAACCCAAACCATTCTAGAAAATCCAGCTTTAGGATCATAAAATCATTTAAGTTGGAAAATACCTTGAAGATCAAATCCAACTATTCCCCCAGCAGTGCCAAGGCCACCACTTTTCCAAGTCCCCAAGTGCCACATCCACCCACCTCTTAAATCCCTCCAGGAATGGGGACTCCAACCCTTCCCTTGGGCAGCTCTGCCAGGGCTTGGTGACCCTTTCAGTGCACCAATTGTTCCCAAGATCCAAGCCAAGCCCATTTGACTTCCAAAAATCCCCTCCCCAGAGCTTCCAGCCCAGCAGAATCTGCAAATTCAGGACTGTCTTTGCCAAGGGGCACAATCTGGTGGCTCTTCCCCCTCTTGGAAGGTGCATTTATGGGATGGTGCCAACGTTGCCACCCTTCCAGGGTTGCAGCTGGTCCAGCACAAGGAGATCCAGGTCATTGATATGTTTGTGGTGCAATCACACCATATTTTTTATGGCTCTTTTATCATGTTTTAACCCAATTATGACCTTTTTTTGGCATCTCTTGCCCCTGTTTTATTTTCCTGTAGTATATTGGAGCACAAATGCAGGATTTTAATTTAAGAAAATACCACAAAACTGCCCCTTAAATACCATTTTTGGGGCATATTTTGCCAATTGGTCAATAATTTGTTTGGTTCCCAATAAAATCAAATAATTTTCCACTTCTGGACTTTAATGATTTAAGGGAGTAACAGTTGACCCACCATAAAAAATGATGTTTTCCTGGTGGATAAATCCAGCAAGGAATCCCAGGGGAGGTGAATTCCATCCCCCATCTCCCACTGCTGTGTCTGCTCTAATTAGGGGAGGAAAAAAAAAACAGCCATGAAATCCCAACATGTGCCACTCCACACGACTCCCCTTTTATTATATTTTGTAAAAAAAAAAAATAAATAAAGGGAAATGTGCTGGCTCAGCAAAAACCCAGGCCTGGCTTTGGTGCAAACAGCAGGAATGGGAGTTGTGGGAAAGGGGAGGGAGGGGAAAATGGGATGTGAAAAAAAAACATCTTAATTACCCAGCCAGGGAAATGCACTGATGAGGCTCCTTTTTCTTTTTTTTTTTTTGAAATTTGCTGGCTCAGCAGTTTAAATGTCCTTTGGAGCAGCCACTTTTCCTCCCCTCCAAGTCCACTTTGCAGCTCAGTAATAATGTGGGTTTTGGGGAATTCCTGTGCTCCAGGTTTATGAAATCTGGGAAATCTGGGGTGGGGATCAAAAAATAACCCAGTTTGTGCCTGAAATTAAAAGTTGAGGAAAAGAGGGGGTTGTGTTGCAAATCTAAAGGTTGTTGGTTCAAAATTATAGACTGGAATTGTCTGGATGAATTTCCTTTGGATCTCTCTAGGAAAGTGGAAAAAAGGAGTGGGTTGGCCAGCCTGGAGCAGAATTTGTAGCTGAACTTGGTGGGGTTTTCACCTCTAAAATTAAAAAAGAACCCCAGCAAAATGGTTGAAAAAAAAAAAAAATGAGCTCCTGAGCTGTTCTGTGTCTTTTCCTGGAGAAATTGCCATGTTGGAAGAAAATTCCTGTGGTGTTTTTGTTGTTGGATAAATAATTGGGAAGAGGCAGTGGAAAACTTTCCCTTCCTTGTTCAAATTCAGGCTTGTACCTGAATTAAAACTGAGGAAAAAGGGGGGATAGTGCTGTGAATTTAAAGGTTATTGCTTAAAAATTGTAGACTGGAATTGGATAGATAAACTTCCTTTGGATCCCACTAGGAAATCCTAAATGCAAGTGGAAAAATCCTTTGGATTGGCCAGCCTGGAGCTGAATTTGTAGCTGAAGTTGGTGGGTTTTTCACCTCTAAAATGAAAAAAATCCAGGAAAATGCTGGGAAAAAAGCAATCTACTGAGTTTTTCCTAGAATAATTCCCATCAGTGCAGATTTCCTCAGGGAAAGGGTTGAATGCTTCCCAAAATTTCCTCTCTGAAGGTTCCTGTGCTCTTAATTCAGGATGGACTGGGGGGTCTTGCTGGATGAGAAGCTCGGTGTGGGTGGAACTCCATCAGTGTGTGCTCCCATCCCAGAAATTCCCTGTGTCCCAGGCTCATCCCACATCATGGGCAGGAGGAGAAGAGGGGGATTCTGCCCCTCTGCCACCCCCCACCTGCAGAGCTGCCTCCAGCTCTGGGCTCTCCAACAGCACAAGGATGGGGGAATGCTGGAGCAGATCCAGAGGAGGAATCCAAGATGATGCTCCAAGGGCTGGAGCTCCTCTGTTCTGGAGACAGGCTGGGAGAGCTGGGAATGTCCAGCCTGGAGAAGAGAAGGTGCTAGGGAGACCTCAGAGCCCCTTGCAGTGCCTAAAGGGGCTCAGAAGAGCTGAAGAGGGACTTGGGACAAGGGATGGAGGGACAGGACACAGGGAAGGACTTCCCATTGCCAGAGGGATGGGATAGGTGGGATATTGGGAAAGAATTCCTGGCTTGGAGGGTGGGGAGGTCCTGGCACAGGTTGCCCAGAGAAGCTGTGGCTGCTCCATCCCTGGAAGTGTCCAAGGCCAGGTTGGACAGGGCTTGG
>JAWMRC010000078.1:149346487-149358735 GCA_035584755.1 Thripadectes ignobilis
TCAGAGAGAGGGACTGGACATTGGAAGGGGCTGCCCAGGGAGGGGGTGGATTCAGCATCCCTGGAGGTGTTTAAGGAAAGACTGGATGTGGCACTTGGTGCCATGGTCTGTTAGACAAGGTGATGCTGGGTCTTGATGATCTCAGAGATCTTTTCCAATCCCATTGATCCTGTGTGAAAGGTACTGGAAAGCTCCACTAAAACTTCTACAATAGAGATTTTAGAGCCACAGAAACCGCAGGAGTTCCCTGGTGTTCTGCCCTGCCTTCACACCCCTCTCCCCCCTTCCCAAGCAGGTGGACAAGAAGGTGGCAGGGATGTCCTCAGGAATGCTGAAGAGCAACAAGGAGAACAGCAGGAAGAGCCTGATGAACAGCAAGAGCGCCAGCACCCTGCTGGTGTGGAGCAAGAAGAGCAAGCGGAGCAAGAAGAGCACCTACAGTGGCGTCCCCTTCAGCGCCGTGGGGGACAACGAGGCCATGTACTGAAGTGGTCCCCAGGCTCTGTTGTGTCCCTCCAGCTCCAGGACTGGCTGGCTGGGAGCCCTTGGAAGCACCAGTGGCCTGGCTGGGCTGTGCTGGGGTCGGTGCTGCCCCGGGGACGGTGCCACTGGTGGGATCCGCTCGGAAGAGGACTCCTCCATCTCCCAGCTCCTCCCTGCTCAGAGAAGCAAGGGGGAAACAGTGATTTGTTCTTGATTTTTTTTAATTATTTTTTTGCTCTTAAGGGGTCGGGGGGCAGAGCTTTGGTCTAAAGCAGGGACTGGTTTGTGTCGTCTGCTCGGTGCGAGGAGCAGCCAAATGCAGCCCCAGCCATTAAAGCAAAAGCTGTAACCTCCTTTAGCATCTCCTGGGCTTTCTCTGCGAGGTAGAAGATGGCACCACTGCCAGAGAGCTGCTGGCAGAGCTGAATCCTTCAGCAGCTCCACCTTGGACTCCCCTTTTTTGGGAGAAGGGACCTCATGGGCATCAGTGACTTGTGGGGATCCAGCACCGGGTTGTGCATGTCCCACTTAGAGACCTTCCAGTGAAATGGGTTAAAATTAGGATGGTTTGATCGGTTTTTAGTGCTTTTTTGGGGTGGTTTTTTTTGGGATGAACCCCCAGGTTGGCTCAGCAAATCCAGCCCAGCTGCACAGTCGGCTTCTTTGGAAGAAAAGGGAAAGACTTAACGTGCATTTGTTGTCTGGCTTTTTTAATCAGTAGAGGTGGATTGCCCTAAATATTACGTGAGTAGATTAATAGCTGAGAGCCTCGGGTTGGTTTTTTTTCCTGGGTAGGAGATTAAAATTCCAGGAAGATAACTCCTCCAGATTATTAAACTACTAAATTTCAGCTAGTATTGGATCTTGCACACGTTGCTAATACCCTAACACTGTGCTGTCAGCATTCAGAGCCGAGCTGGGCTGATGCATCCATGCATCTTGATAATTGTACTGGGAACGTTGGGAGGCTCCGAATCCACGCTTAGATATATTGGCAGAATTTCCCTCCATCCCATTTCTGCCTCGTGCATTATTTTTCTGAAGGCTAAAGAGCTGTCTGGTCTTCAGTGCTTGGATGATCTTGGTAGGTATAAAATACCCTTCAGAGAGATTGTGATTGTATTTTTGTACTTTGGGAGTCGGGAGGAATTTGGGGTTGAAGGAAGCGAACGTGGCAGGGAATCGGTGCGACAGCATCTCCCCCTGGGTTGGGACTTCTTTTAGGTGGCTCAGTGCCCACGTGCCAAGCTCTTAAACCTGATTTTACTGAAGGAGAACTTCAAGGAGCAGGGCCAGGCTGGACAGGGCTTGGAGCAACCTGGTCTAGTGGAAGGTGGCCCTGCCCGTGGCAGGGTTGGAACAAGGTGGTCTTTAAAGCCTTTTCCAACCCGTGCCATGATTCTGTGAACTAAAGGAGGGTTTCTGGCTCTGTGCTGTTGACCAAGAAGCCTCTCCACAGGCTGAGACATCACCACACTGGATTATGGATCCACCACGGGGCCATCTGGTGCAGTCAGACTTCCTACGTCATCTTCCCAGCTGCTTGGCGTGGGAAGGGAGTGGGGTCATGGAAAAGGCCACCTTGCCCTTAAAACATCCTGGCAGCATCTTCCCACGCCCCTGAATGTGCTGCCACCACGGATGTCTCCGAGCTGGAGATGGGTTTATTTAGGAGAAGCCGTCTCGTTGCCACCCGCATCACCCAACCCTGCGCTGGCGTTGGCCGAGGGATTGTGTGTTGTGTGAGTTGGATAATTGCCCAAACTCTGGTGTTTTTATGTTCTTTTTTTTTTTTTTAAATTTTAATTTGTACATGGATTCTCACCTTTTATGGATTAAAAAGCACTGATTCCAAAGCGCTTTGTGGCACTTCTGTTGCGAGTCGCAGGTGGACTTGGTGCACCAGCCGTGGCTGACCTTCCAAATGGGTCTGTTTGGGATCTTTTGGTCATAAATCATGAGCTGTTGAGGTTGGGAGGGATCGTTTGGATCTGGTATGAGCTGCTCCAGGGCAAACCAAGGTCCTGAGCATCCAGATGAGCACTTGGTGAGCCATTGTCCCCATCTCCATAGTGGGAGACGGTGGCTTTGTCACCCGAGTTTCATGAAAGCAACGTGGGAAGTGAAAGGGTGTGGCTCAGGTTGGATCCATGAAAGGGGCTTTTCTCCTGGAAAAAAAATTAGGCAACTGCTGAAGAAGCTCATTTTGCTTGTTTTGACCTGCATTTTTTTTGGGGGGGTATCCATAAGGGGTTTCCAAACCCTATGCTGGAGGAGCTTGGGGGAAGCTGGGGAAGAGCAAAGCCTTGATGTGGGACCCCCCCCACACTTTTCCCTTGGGGGTCTGTGTTTCATTGGGCACCAACTCCCCACCATGGATCCATCCAAGCCCCCACCCATGGATTTGGGGCTGGATTTTGGGATCCCTCGCTCAAAGGAGCCCCACAGGAGAAAGGACAGAACAACTCCAGGGACACAGAAATGGGTTTAAACCACGGGAAGGAACCAAAGTCAGGGCTTTCAAAATTAGGTTTATTTATCAATAGGTGGAGGGAGCCTTTTTCTTCTGTCTCCCAAACGAGGATTAAAGCAGCATTTTTATTGGTTTTGGACTTAATTTAGAAATGAAGGTGTTTCCCCTTTCATCAGACCTCCTGCACCCAGCGCCAGCCAGGTTTTTGAAGCCACCCACTGTAAGTTCTGCTGCAGTAGATCCTTTTCCCACCCACGTTCAGTGGATGTGGGAACTCGTGACTCCACAGCCGGGATCACCTCCCCCTCTTCTGACACGTTTTCAGATGAGCTTTGTGTTCCCTCAGCAAGATCCTGGTGTTCCTTCCCTCTGCTGAAACACGTGGAGCTGGATCTTCTCAGGCTTCTCCAGCTTCACCAGGAGGTGAAGGTCCTGTAGGATCCTGGGGACGGGGGCCAACATGGGTAAAAAGCAGAAAAAAATGGTGTAAAAGTAGATTTACAGGGATCAAGAACTTGGGGTGTGTCTGTCCCTCCAGGGAGGAGCTCCAGGTGGGCTCAGGAACCAACAAGTGTCTGAGTGTCCTGGGGTGGGACAAGCTCATGCAGCTCTTGGGGGCATCTTATGAGCAGAGGGGAGATGCAAATAGAATTTGGTTTTTTTTTTTTTTCAATCCCTGATGATTTCTCAGGCTCTTGAGACAGAAAACCCCATCAAGGTGAACCCAGCAAGCCCATGAGGGTTTATCCGAGTTTCGTGCCTTTGAGGTTGGATTTTCCTCCTCTTGGAGAGTCACAACAATAACAAAAACCTCCCAGCCCCTGGATCAGCCCTTCCAGCGTGGTTTGAAGAGAGGTTGATTTTCTCCTTCATTAATTACACAACAGTTCACTCAATCCAAGAGGAGAAGGTACCTGTGGGGTCAGGACCTCGACCCTTCACGGCTCGTTGGCACCGTGACCCAAAATGACTCTTCTGGAGCTGTCACTGGCCAAAAATTATTGCTCCTGCCCATCCCTGGGGACAGCAGAGGGAAAGTTGGGTTGGTGGCCCCCAACCCTGATATGGGTTGTTGACTGGAGACTGCAACCCTGCAAGTTGTCCTTGCCCCTTGCTACACCCAATTTGGAAGTTTTCGGCAGGATCAGGCCCTTCAGCAGCATCTGCTGCTGCTTTCAAACCACCCTGGGCCAGCAGAAGGTCAGTGGGGTCATCTCAGGAAGAGGATGGAGTAGCAGATGGTGATGCTGTGGCTGTGTGGTCCCTTCTCCAGCGCTCCTGCCATCCCCTGGACTGTCATCCTCAGCCCCACAGGTGCCTTCCCAAGCATCCCTGTGGGATTCCCACTTCCATCCTCCTCTCCAGCCCACTGGAGGGCAGCAGCGCCCTGTGCGATGCACCCACTGCCCGCAGCGAGGTCCCCCCCGACCCCCAAGGGTGGGTACAGGTGTCCCTGGGGGGCTTTGGGGGCCGGTACACCCCAAAAGGTGGCATAGAATGTAGGTTTAATCCATATAACCCGCTGGGGGAAATGTGCAGGAAGTGAAGCCAAGCATTGTAGGGTGGCATCTTCTGGGCTAGAACACCCTGAGCTTGGAGAAAACTCCTTCCACCTCATAAAGGAAGGGTGAAATCTCTCTGGGAGAACTGGGAAGTCTTTCTGGGAGCACTGGAAGCACCAATTCAGCTCCTACAAGCTGGCCCTCGTGCCCCTCCGGGTCAGCAACAGGGGGTTGGCTCCCCTGGGCTCATCCTAAAAGCTTTGCCAAGGTGCTCTCTGAGCTTTCCAAGGTCCCCTCTTGGCTCAGGGTCCCTCCTTGGCCAAAGGTGCCCTCTTGGCCCTGCTTCTCAAGCAGCTTGGAGGTACAAAATCCCTTCTGAGTGTCCTCACAAACACGTGGAAAGCTCATCAGGCCACAACAGAGGGGTTTGCCAGAGGGGTGTGAAGCCCCCAGGGCAGCAGGGCCAGGTGGGTCAGGGCTGGGGGTTCATGTCCTGGCCCTGGGGGCTGCAGGGGTGACAGCAGCAGGTTCAGGAGCTGCTGGAGGTGTCACCTGGTAGAGGTGCACTAGAGGGCACAGTCGGTACATGCTGGATGCTGCTTCCCAACATCCCAGCCCTTCGTCAGCCCGAGCCACCCCAGCACAGGGTGGGGTGGTGGTGGAGTCCCAAATTGTCACATGTGTGTAGCTCCATGTCCTCTGCCCACCCACTGGATGTCACGTGGGTCCAGGTGCAGATGCTTCCAAAGCGAGCTCTTGCTCCAGAAATTCCCTCGGTGCTGCCCGACAGCATCTTCCCAGTGGGCAAAGTGCTGCTGGGAGAGGAGGTGCCACCAGCAGGGACCTGCCAGGCACCTGCCTGTCCCCAGGGCCTGTCACCCTCACCTGCTTCCTACCAGGGACAAAAGCAGTGCCTGGGGATAACTCCTTATCCCATCCCATGGGAAGTTCTCGACCACCTTCCCAAGCACAGGGAGCAAATGTCTTCCATGTGGGAGCCGGTTAGACCTGGCCCAGGTGGAGCTGGTCTGGCAGCAGGACAGGGATGGGGAAGGGAACCTCCTTTGATCCCTTGTGCCCTATTTTCTGTAGGATACAAGTGTTTCGAAGGGTCTGTGCTCTGTAGTCCAAAGGAGGTCGGGGGAGGATGTTGGTCCTCGACTGTTCTGAGATGTGGGGCTTCTATGAGCTGCAGGACCCATTGGGAGAAGAGTTTGGATCTACATCAAGCAATGAGGGCAAGAGATCTGTACTGTGGGCAAGGAGATCATGCTGTGATGAAGGTCATGGTATGAAGGAAGGTGGGCAACCTACGGGGCAAGGAGGGCACCTTGAGAAGACCTGAGATGTTACAGAGCAAGGTGGGTGTGCTGCAGGAAAAGAGGGTCATGACATGGGGAAAGGGGGATTTTAAGATCCAGGAGGCCCAGTTGGTGTCACCTTACTCTGCATGGCTGTGTCAGAGACTCAAAAATCATGGAATGGTTTGGGTTGGAAGGGGCCTTAAAGATCATGCAATTCCAACCCCCTGCTGTGCACAGGGACCCTTCCACTAGACCAGGTTGCTCTGAGGTCCATCCAACCATGCCTTGAGCACTTCCAGGGATGGACCATCCTCAGCTTCTCTGTGTGCAGTGTGGACGGGCAGGGATTTGCCCTTTAACTCATGACCCACCGGGAGCTGTGGATCCTTCTCAGCTCCTGGAAACCAGGAGCGAATAAACCCTTCAGGCCATAGGAATGCCTTTTATCTACAACCCCCGGGGGTGCTGTGAGGTGCATCCCCCTCCTCTGCCTCTTCCCCCTTTCTCCTGCCATGCCCTCCCAACAAATTCCTCCTGGTTTTTTCCCATCCCCGCAGTCACGAAGGGCCTCCTTCTCCAGGGTCCGGTCTTTAATGGGAAGGACAGAACGGAGGCGTTCGGAAATGGCTCCTGAATCTTTAATAAAGCAAACCTTGCCTGGGCCATAAACATGTGATGACAGCACCAGGGGCTCTCAAGCTCCTCTCTGGCCGCTGCTTCTTTACTTAACTCTGCCATAATGGCTTTAATAGCCCGGGAGGGAGCTGAGGTGAAAGTCCTATTAAAAAATGTATTTCCGAATTTAATTGAGGCTCCATCTGTGGGGAAAGACAGAGGGAGAGGTCGCTCCACAAGAGAGTTGGGGGGGAAAAAAAAAAAAAAAGAGCTCTCTTTGCTTTTCCCAGTTCCTGCCTTGCCTGGTCAGTCCCAGCAGCAATTCCCAGTCCAATCAGTGCTCCTGGGGATGTGGGACGGGCAGTGGGACCCCTGGGATTGTGCCTTGTGTGAAAACGGGGCTCCTGATTTGGGATTCATCCCCTCTGGCTTTGCAAAGGTGTCCCCCTCGCAGGGCAGGTGACCACAGTCAAAGCCCATGGGGATGTGCCAGCAGCACCTCCATCCATCCTGGGAAGCATCAGCTGCGTGGTGGCCTCACCAGAGGTATGGCCTGGACAATGGATTGGGCTGTCTCCTGACCTGCTCGTGACCTTCCTGTGACCCTTTGGGCTGTTCCCATGGGATACCTGGTCCCATACACATCAGCACCATCAATCCCTTTGCTTCGGGCCCGTCAATATCCATCCATCCATCTATTAATTCCCCTCTATCAGTTATCTATCCGCCTCCTTATTTATCCATCTATCTATTCATCCATCTGCTATCCATCAGTAAACCCATCCATCCATCCATCCACCCATGAATCTACCAGTCCATCTATCCACCCACCCACCTATCCATCTCTCCACCTATCAGCCTATCTATCCATATATCCACCCACCTCTATCCTTCCATTGATCCAATTGTCCATCCACCTATTTCTCCATCTATCCCGAGCTTTTCCCCATCCGGGGAAGCTTTGCAGCCCTTTAAAGAAGTCACCAGGGATGAGCATGATGTTCCAGTCTGGGAGACATCCCTGTGTCCCAGATCACAACTATTTGGGGCTAAACATCCTGAGATCAGGTTATTTTTTCCCCCAAAGTTGTTAAAAGATGGATGAATAAGGGGAAAAACAAACGAGGAGGCAGATGGATGAAAAGGAGGAATGAAGGAGGGACCAGTTGGAGTCAGGCTGGCTCACAATCAGCCCCTCTAATTGGTGATGAAGAGGAGTTGGGAGAGGAGGAATTCACTCCTTCCTCCACCCCCTCCTGGTGAGCACCACCCTGAGTCAGCAGATCTGCCGAGGTCACGCCACCCGCTCTATTAATTGGATTAATAAAGATGTACGTCATCGAGGTAATTACCCGCTAATTGGGGATGACAAGGTTGTCAGGCTTTGTCCCTCCAAGGGACAATTTCCCGGCCCCGACCCTCCCCTTTCCCAACACGCAGCGAGTCAATCGCATTAATTAAAAATCACAGAGTCCACAACCTTGTGCTGCCGAGCCCTGGGGAAATTCCTGCTTCCCTGGGGAAATTCCTGCCTCTGGAGCAGGGTGGTGGCATCTGCCACCTCCGGCCACCAGCTCAGCTGGGGAGTTTCCCACCTTTTTGAAAGGAAAATCAAACTGCAAAGCCCCATGACCCGCAGGTGACTCTTTCTACCCAGACAAGGAAACGCTCCTTAGAAATGTTTTGTTAAAGAAAAATTCCCTGAGGAAAGATCTCAGCCCGATGGTATCTCGGTGATGGAATATTCCCATTCTGCCAGAAGTTTCCCGGCCCTTTCCCTGGAGCGAATCCTGGCTGTCAGTCACCGGCCCTGGGTCATCTCTGCCTCTCCCTGGAGTCTTCCCCTGGTGGGGGATGTCCATTATTTGTCCAAAATAATCCAAGCCTGTTGCCTCCCAGGGCCAGGATGCCCCTGAACGATCCAGCAGTGAGCCCTGCACAGCTGGATGCTGAATCCTGCAAGCTCCACGCTGTGCCCTGGGGCTCTGCACAGCTGGATGTTGCACAGCTGGATATGGCTCTGGCCCAGCTGGGTGCTGAGCTCTGGCACAGCTGGATGATGTGGGGACTGACTCTGAGCTGTGCATGGCCTGGTCCTGAGTCTCACACAGGCCTGGCACAGCTGGATAGTGGATGTGGAACATCTGGATAATGACTTCATCATGCCTGGAGCTGTGCCGAGCTCTGCACATCTGGATGCTGCTCAGCCTGGTGCTGAGCTCTGCTTGCGCTGGTGCTGGTGAGTCTCACACAGGCATGAGGAGCCTGGCACAGCTGGATAGTAAATCTGGAACATCTGGATGATGAATTCATCACACCTGGAGCTGTGAAGATGGGCTGCGCTCTGCACATCTGGATGCTGCTCAGCCCGGTGCTGAGTTCTGCCAGGGGCTGGTGCTGTGTCTCATACAGGCACTATCCATGCACAGCTGGATAGTGAATATGGCACAGCTGGATGTTGAGCCCTGCACAGCTGGATTATGTGGGGTCTGACTGAGCTCTACATGGGCTGGTGTTGAGTCTCACACAGGGCTGAGGAGCCTGGCACAGCTGGATAGTGAATCCAGCATAGCTGGATGCTGAGCCCTGCACATCTGGATGCTGCTTAGCGTGGTGCTGAGCCCTGTATGAGGTGCCTGGCACAGCTGGATGCCGCGCCCTACACATCTGGATGCTGTGGGGTCTGACTCTGAGCTGGCGCTGAGTCTCACACAGGCAAGAGGAGCCTGGCACAGCTGGATTGTGAGCCCAGCACAGCTGGACACTGTGTGGGAATCCACAGCCTGGCACAGCTGAATGCTGAGCCCTGCACATCTGGATGCTGCCCAGCCATGCACATCTGGATGCTGCCCGGCCCTGAAGGAACTGGGGGGCGATGAGTCCATGCAGCCTCAACACCTCTGGAGGCAGGAATTGCTGAGTTTTAGGGATCAGACAAAGAACTCGGGATTTACCGGGAAGGGAGGAGGGCTGTTCCCATGGAATGGGAGATGAGGAAAACCACTGAGTCACTGTCTGGCAACGTTCAAAATGAGGAGCAGAAGGTGGGACCGGGAGGGTTGGGGGGCTCAGGGCCCGTTCCTGCAGTGGGAACAGCAGGTTGGGATGGGAGGGTGTCTCCAAACCCCGTGAAAAACAAGGAGGGGGGTTCGTGGCTTGCAAGGACTTGGGACTGGGAGGGTTTTGCTGGAATTCAGTTCATCCCTGCAGGAAAATTTGGCTTTTCCCGTGTCTGGCTGGTTTGGCCCCCCCAGGCATAACCCCTAAATCTCTAGTGTGTTTGGCAGAGAGGGGAAACTGAGGCAGCTGCTGCCCCTCATCTCCTCTAATCCCCGGGCTGAGGGGTGGGAGGGGGTGTTTCCTCAGCCACTTTTGTGGTAGAACCAAATCATTTAATCCCTGCTGAGCCCAAATCAGCCTCCTGCCCAGACCCCGTGGGGTAGAGAACACGGATATATTAAAGTGCATATTAAAGTGCTGCAACAGCCATTAAAAATTGCCATATATTGTAATGCTGCCCAGTTAATGTTCCTACAGAGACTTGGGTTTCTTAATTACCCAGTTTGGGGCGTGTTTGCTTTATCCTGGCTTTTTTTTTTTTTTTAATATTATTTTATCTTTTACTTAAATAAGGCCAAGGCCAACGTGATTGTGGTTTAAGAGAAAACTGTCACTGGAAAGGGTCTTTTCCCTTCTCCATGGCCTTTTCCCTCCTTTAGTCACAGGAAAAAGCTGTGGGTGTTGTGTCATCCTGGTGTTATCTCCACCAAAATGCAACAGAAAGGGATGAGGGAGGAGGTTGGGAAAGTGGGAAACACAACAAGCTGAGTTTCTGTCCTGGCATCAGAAGATTGGAAAGAAGGTTTTTGATCCCTACACCAAGGATCTGGCTGTTCAGAGGGGTTTGGGCTCTGCCTGCCGTGTTTTCCTGCCCAAAATTCGAGGAAAAGGATGACAACAGGATCAGGGAAAAGAGGTTTTCACAGGCTCCAAAGTCTTCATCCCAAAGGATGCACCCGGTGAAAAGGGAAATAGCGATGAACCAGCAGCTCTGCTTTCCCCTAAATCCCTCTGGGAACACCTGCAGAGGATGAGGAGGCCAGAGGGATGTCACAAGGTCTGGAATGTCCCTGTTTTCTGCTTTTTAACCCCAGAGCTGCTCTGGGAGAGCTCTGTGTGAGCAGGGCAGGAGACACCGAGCAGGGGATGTGGGAGGAGAGCGATCGCCCGAGCCATAAATCAGCAGTGTGGGGCTGATGACATAATAATGGTGATATGATGTCATCTCAATCCTGCCCATTGATTTTTTTGCCTTCCTTTCCCCCCCCACCCCTTTTCCTCTCGGGGAACTGGCTTTTCCCATCCATTACCCTGCCCAGCCCACGCTGGTGCTGCCGCTGTGGCTTGTTAGATCTGGAGTTATGGATCAATCCCAACGCCCTGCAAGGGTGGCAAAGAGCAGGGTTGGTGTGGATGCAGCACCTTGGAGGTCCTCCCACCAGGGAGAGCCTTGCTGAGGCACCAGGATGCTCCTGCGAGGTGTCAGGGAAGTCAAGTTGGGTTTAAACCTCACCCAGAGGGAGCAGGAAGGACTTTGCTCGTAGCCTGCCTGGGATTTTGTGCAATCCTTACTCCAGGAGTTCATGGAATGGTTTGGGAATTAAAGGTCATCCAGTTCAACCCCCTGCAATGGGCAGAGACACCTTCACTACATCAGGTTTCTCTGTTAAACCCGCCCTTTCTGAATTTTCCCTTGGAATAAATCTCCCTTCAAATCCAGGTCAATGTTCACCTTGCCCCGACATCCAGAGCTCCTTCCCAGTGCCGTGAGGTATCCAGGCTATCCCATCACCTTCCCAGGGAGGATTTTCCTTGTCCCAGCATTCAGGCTCCAGCAGGAAAAGCACCAGGCGAGCCGGCTCCTCCGGAGCAGACGGGTTTCCATCAGAAATGCAAGGACAAGCATTAATCCTGAGGCTCCGGGGAGTCCGGCACTGCCAAGCCCAAGGCAGGGAGCAGCTTCCCAGCAGGATCCCTGACTTCCCAGCTTCCCCCCAGCTCCACCGTCCCTCTCCGACCACAGGGATGGAGGGAAGAGCAGCCCCTTCCTCATATCCAGCTCTCCAAGGGGATATTTCAAGCAACGGGGGCGTTTCAATTTAAAATTGGACTAAAACGGGGAGTTTCAAATGAAAAATCCGGGATAAAAATCCCGGTGTGGAGACGATTCCTGCCACTGAAACCACACGGAACGAACCCTACCGGGATGTCCCACTTTCCCAGACCTCAGCTGCTCTTTTCCCCGCCCTGTCCCCATTCCCAGGCTTTCCTAGCCTTGGGGAAAGGCCGTGGATACCGAGCTCACCTGGGGAACTAAAAAGTGGTGAGCAAGGAGCAGCTGATGGATCGGCCAAGCTGCTGCCAGCGATTTCCTGCAGGGTGAATCCATTTATCACCCCGGCACGAGGCAGGAGCCACCGGCGGCACGAGCCGCCAGCTGAGGAGCACATCTGTCACCAGCGGGCAGGGGGGACCTCCCCTCCACCAGGAAACCCTGGGCAACATCCTTGTTCCAGGTGATATAAGGTATCAATAACTAATATAAAAGAAAAGAATTTACCAATCTTATAGAAAAGGGGGGACTGATATAAGGTATCAATAACTAATATAAAATATCAATAAGGAACTAACACCGAGAGGGTTAATAGAAATAATTGTAGAGGCTTTTGCTGAAGTAGCAGAGATAGACGGCATGGTTGAATTGTTAGCTACAAAGGATATGTTATGGTTGCTCTCAGTACCTGGCCTTGAAGCTTCTAGAACTAAGGATAAATCAGGAGAAATGTCAAGAAAGTGAGATAATTGTAGAAG
>JAWMRC010000078.1:149358835-149370150 GCA_035584755.1 Thripadectes ignobilis
AAAATAATACTTATGTATAAAGAAATAATGAATATGCATGTTTTAACTGTATATAAACAGGCCTGTAAGCACGAACGAGTGTGCACGGTTTTGGTGGAGCAATCCCCCACGCACCCAGCGCTGAATAAACGTATCTTCTCCACAACTACCTAGTTGTGGGGTCTTTCCGCGCGTCACGGGGAGAGGCACCTGTTTGGGGGCGAGGGAGCGCGAAGGATTGCGGCTGGCGATGCCCACGAGCCCCCAAACTCCTCCCAGTCCTCGCCGGATTTTGCACGAGGGATGGAATGGGGAGTTGGGAAGGGACGGGGCTGTTGATACCGAAGAGTTCGGTGTGTGTTTGGTAGATTTTTAGAGTTTTAGAAGCATAGGTTCTCTCGCTCGCATTTAAGTGGCGTCAGAAGTTACTAAAGTGATTTTCTCAGGCTTTCTGAAGGTCACGATGTTGTTCGGAGACAGCTGAAAGATAACTTGAAGACAAAACAATAGAAGAGCTCAGAAACCTTTGGAGTTGGCCCAGGGGGCATAGCCTAAAACCCCGATGGGTGGACCACTGAGAGAATTGGAAATTATGATTGGTTATCAATATCTAATATGTTAATATTTAGGAAAAAAATTAAAACGGGGGTCAGGGTGCTTCGGGGATTTTTGGATGCAAAGATCCTTGTTGAATCAACCTGTGTTTTGTAGGCTCAGTGGAGACCCAGAGCCTCCAAACTCCCAATAAAGGTATTATCTATCTTTCCCCATTAATGTTTTCTCTGAGTGCCTATCTTCCAGGATTTTAGGCACCAGTGTCACACACTGGGATCCACTGTGGGCTCCTGGGTTGTCCACATTGGTATTCCCAGTGCAGCACCCAGGATTTTGGAGCTTTGTCATTCCCTCAGGGATCACAGACTTGTTCCTGGTGCCTTTCCACCCCACAACACCCGCTCATCCTGGTGTGGTTTCCCAGCCCCTTTTCTCTCTGGAGCTCACCCAGACCCGACTTAAAATTCCCCAAGCCATACACAGAGCTCTGGGATGCACCTTTTTGCCCCTTCATTCACTGTCCTTCGCTTTCCCCCCTCTCCCAGATGCTGCAGCGGGATCCTATTTCCACATCCCTCTGGATAACCTCCAAGGGACAGGCTCAGAGCCAGATGGGCACGGAATGAGCAGGTTGGAGCTGCCATCCCAGTGGAATCTGGGGGAAATCCCCTCCACTTCCACGTGTGGACGCTCCCACGAGCGAGCCGTGCCACCTCCGTCTCCGAGCGTGCAAATTCCCTCTATCTGCGCACGTGGAAATCTGCTGTGTGTGCAAATCCACATGGAGATGCTCTGTGCATCCCACAGGATCCTTGAAGGGTATTTTTGGGGGGCGCCCCCACGTGCCAGGGGGGTGCCAAGGTGTCGCGGCACTCGCTCCTTTAAGAGGAAAACCGTGGGGGTGTTTTTCTGTGGAGCTGGCACTTTGGAGCGTGGAATGTTAAGGCTGCGGTGGGAATTGCTCTCTGATATTGAGCAGGTAAATAAAGCACGGCTCGGAAAAAGCCTCTGGAAATGGGCTGCGTGCGAGGCAGAATTCCCTGGGGTGTCCTTAACCCACCGCCCTCCCCTCCAGCCCCAGAGCAGGGTGAGGGGCTGCTGACCCCACAGCAGGGAGGTCTGAGCAGCCCTCAGTCCTCTTAACCCTTTCCTTGTCCTTCTGAATCCCTGAGAACCTGAAGTGCTCACGTAAGATGTGGATCAGAAGGTGCAGGACCAGTGAGGACCAGCGTGGGGATGACCAGGAATGGTGCTGGAGACCTGCACACCCCCAAAACTCCCTGAGTGCCCCCCCATGGAAGTGCTTTGGGAGCAGCTTTGGAGGGGGAAAATTCAGGATTTGGGGGACTCGAGAGGTTTGTGTCCTGCAGCACGAGATCTGAGCCTCTTCCTGCAACTCGGGGACAAGGGAGGGATGGACCAAAATTCCCAGAGGATCCAGTAGCAGGAGAGGGAATTCTTCAGGTCTGGGAAATGATGCCAGCATCCTGCCCTCTTCCCAAAACAGTCTCACTCATGCTATCCCCCAAGTCTTCACCTCATGCCCAATCCCACTTCATGTAAGACTCAGTAGCAGCAACCGTGAGGAATTTTTATGGTTTGATCAGTTTTTCATGGATTTAAACCCAAAAAACCTGGATGATGTTCCCCAACACCACCATACAACCTTCCCTGCTGATATCCCTACGACCCCAAAAATCCACAGCCAGGAAAATCCCAGCCACCTTCCCCAGTCCTACATTTATGGAGCATCAATGAGCTCAGGATCTCCCACTTTCTCCAGGATCCAACCTGGTTATAAAACAATTCTCTCTCCACCAAAGGGGATTCGTGGCCAATATTGGATCAGGAATTTCACCTCTCCTTGGGGATCCATTTGTGGAGTTATTGCTGTAAGGTAGAAGTTGTTCCCTCCCACCTGGTGGCCCTTAATTGTGGCATTTGGGCAGATTAATGGTGGGTTTCCTTCAGAAATATTAAATGAAAAAATGATTTTATTAAAAAAAAAAAAAAAGGGAAAGAGAAAAGGAAATAAAGATGCAAACCCTCCATAAGCATCCGTCTGAAGAAGAAGGAGTTAGGAAATAGAGTTTGTTACTTAAAAATTCCAGAAAAAGTGGTGTTTGGATGGTCTTTCAAAGCTCAAACCCCTCTTGACACCTTTTATAATGTTATTTATATGTCTTGGTTTAAGAAAAACCAAGTGGTTTCCTCTGGTTGCTTTTTAGGAAGTGTTTTCATTCATGAAAAAATGGGAGTTGAGGTTTTGTGTTTTCATTTTTTCACTGAAAACACCGAGAATTTCAAGAGAAATAAGAAGGAATGAGAGCAAACACCACTTGGGGTAAAACACACAGATTTTCACGTCCTTCTTAATGAGTTTATAATTAATTCCCCAGTGAAAATGAGGCCAGTCTGATCCACTCTGGGATTTGGTGGGTTAAAATCAGAAGGGTTGGTTTCTTTGGGTCAGGGTGGGTTTTGTGGCTTCCCTCTGAGTTTTTCCATCCTAAACCCAAGGGAATTGATGTCCAGGAGAGGGGGAGGACCTTCTGCTCCTGTGATTTTGCTGCCAACTCAGACCTGCAGGTGGAACCATCTCAGCAGAACCAGCACAAACCCTCCGGGGTTGGTGGTGGGTTGGAGGTGGAGGCACTTTGGGCTTTGATGCCCAAAAAGTGGACCCAAAAATTGCAAGAGACCCATCCCATGCACATCCTCACATGCTTCCAGATGCCCTGAGTGCATGGGAAGACCTCAGGAAGAAGGCTGGTGGTGTTTCCTGGATCCTTGGCATCAGAGCAAAAAGCATCTCCTTGGATGGAAAGCCCAGACCTCAAATGGATTCTCCACTTGGCTCCCAGATATTTTACCAGCTGTTCTCCACCACCCCAACTCCTGACCTGATTCCTGCTGAACAGCTTCTTGGAATCATGGAATCACAGAATATCCTGGGTTGGAAGGGACCCACAAGCACCATCAAGTCCAAACCCTTCACAGCAAGGCTCATCCCAGTCTCTCCTGCCCCAAAGAGATGAAGGTTCAATCCATTCATTCCCCAGAAGAGCCAGAGGGATAAATCACGTGGGAAAAAACCACCACCAAAACAGCCTTTTTTAGGAGAAAAAAGGGCATTTTCCATCCTTGGGCTGATGCACTTTGAGGTGGGTGTTACTGGAAAGGGCTGAATCCATGAGGAGAGCTGGCTCTGGGCTTGGATTCAGCGACACATCCTTTAGTAGAGTCGAATGAGGACTCCAGGAGCTCCAGGGCTGGTCAATACCCCTCGCCGCGATCAATGGGCAAGGAGCAGTAATTACATTTCCAAGATCAAATGGCCATATAAATGTTTCATCTGGAGAAACGTGATGTTGGGGGCGTTGGTTTGTTGGGGTTGGGCTTTTTTTCTGTCCTTTTGTTTCTCCTCTCTGCACGTTGTGGGCATCTCAGTGATTCCCATCAACTGGAGATGCTCTGCTGAGGAGAGGGAAAGCCTTGCCTTGAGGCCCAGGGATCCCCCACCCCAAATCCTGCTCATCTTCACCAGGAGAATCATAAAATATCCTGAATTGGAAGGGGCACACAAGGATTAGGGTCCAATTCCTGGCCTTGTACAGGATCCCAACAATCCCACCACGTGCCTGAGAGCCTTGTCCAAACTCTTCCAGAGCTCTGGCAGGATTGGGGACGTGACCACTTTCCTGGAGACCCCGCCCCAGTGCCAAGCCAAGGAGGGGATGCCCACACTGATGGATCTGCCAGGATTGCACCATCACTCCCCTGGGTCTGGGCTGGCTCTAACCTTGCATGTCCCACGGCATTGCTGCCATTTCCCAGCTTTCCTGAAGGCTCTGGAAACGAGGCTGTGTCTGGACATGGGAAGCTCCTGGACTCCATCCCACCCTGAGGACTCTCCTGTTGGCTGCTGGAGCCCCTAATTTGTAGGCCAGCAATGGTCCTCCCCAGCTGCCACTTGTCCCTTCTCCTGCCACCCATTGCCAGGTTTTTTGGCACAGCAAAGCAGAAGAAACCTGAGCAGCCTCTGAGGACACAACAAAGCCACTTGGATCTGGTTTTCCCTGCAGATAAGCCCCCAAAATAGTTCCTTTTTGGATGTTTCAACCCTTTCTGGAAACCTTTTGGGCTGTGAAGTGCCAGCAGCGAAGAACCACAGGAGAAGGACCTGGTTTCTTCCAGTGCCAAGCAAGGATTTGTCAGGGAATGGGTGACTCCAAAGCTTAACACTTCCAAATCCCTCCCCAAGGTCACATCTCCCTCCATCTGGGAGACCACTGTGACTCCCTGGAGCAGGGGGTGTCCCCAGGCAGGGCTGTCCCCAAAATTCCTGCTTTTGGGACCTGGTAAAAGGTGCCTTGACCCCCTCAATCCCTGACCAAGGTGCTCCTCAGCAGGAACACAAATGATCTCTTGGCCCCTGACACTTGCAGAGGGGACACTCACCCAGTGCCACCTCTCCCAGATTTGTTCCTGTGCATATTTATGGATGAATCCACCCCAAAATTCCTCACACTTCTTGCTTGCCCTCTTCCTTCCCCTCCACCTCTGCCATCTCCTGGCCACCCCACACCGTGTGTGGCCTCCTGGTGTCCCAACCCCACGTGGGCTCTGCAGGAGCCCCGTCCTTGGGATGTCCCCCAGAACCTGCTGAGGAGCCACTTCCGAGCTGCTGACT
Source organism: Thripadectes ignobilis (assembly GCA_035584755.1). Lineage (NCBI taxonomy): Eukaryota > Metazoa > Chordata > Aves > Passeriformes > Furnariidae > Thripadectes > Thripadectes ignobilis. Next base: position 149,364,063 of record JAWMRC010000078.1, read on the forward strand.
CGGTGCGTTGGCTGCGCTCACGCCGAGGAAATTTTGGGGCCAACTTCCCCACCTGGAGCTGAAATCCAACACCAGGCTGACCCTTGGAATGCAGCTGAGTGCCCTGTCCCTGCCAGGGACTGCAGAGTGCCAGGATGCTGCTCCCAGAGCTCCTGTCTCTTGGTGTGAGCAGGTCAAGCTTTCAAACCTTCCCATGGCTTTTTCAGATCCACTTGTACCGAGGAAGAGCAGGAAGACCCTTCTCTGCACAAAATTCCTTGGGTTTAACACTGCCCTCAGTGCATCTGCCAACAGTGTCACCATCCCCTCATCCAAGCACTGGCAGGAGAAGATCCACAGGGACAGCAGAGGTGGAAACGTCCTTTCCTCTGTTCCTTGACTGAGGTGAATCAACTGTTTCATGCACAGGGCTGAGAACGGTGCTCTCATTGCATGTGGCACATTCCAGAAGATCCTTTCTCATGTCCAGGAGCAGCCTGGGACTGCTGAGCACGGAGGGAAGAGATCTTACCATGGGAAATGGGATGTTTTAATGTTTTATCCAGGGCAGGATTAAAGGTCCCACAGGTTCCTCCATGGGATGTGTTCCTGCAGAATTTAGGCTTGGGATTGGGGAGGAGGAGGAAAGAGGAGGAAGCATCACCCCCTGAGCTACATGTGACCCCACAAGAGATGGAGAACTCATAGGATGATCCTTGAAGGGCAGATCCAGCCGTCCTGCCTCTCCTGGTGCCCAAGCCAAGAAAAGCCAAGCCCAGTGACCTGAGCAGTCCCATCCATCCCTCTTTGACTTCCCAGAAGGCAAAATTCAGAATCACCGAACCAATTAGGTTAGAAAAGACCTCTGAGATCATCGAGTCCAATCTGGAGGCACTCGGGGTTGAGGCATTCCTTGGTGCCTCAAGCCCAGGGTGAAACCAGAGGATCAGAGTCATTCCTTAATTTTCCTTGTTCCTCCTTTTCCCTTCACCCATCAGTCTGTACCTGCCCTTAGCTCAGAGGAGGAACCCAAGGACAGGGAAGGAGTTGTTGGCTGGTGCTGTAGGAACACCCTGGGGAGTCTCTTGACCACCACGAACCTGCTCTTTGCCTAATTCTTCCCTAATTTATTGAGCAGGGACACTAATTACATTCCTTCTCCTTTGCCATCTGTGCTGGGGAATTCTCCTCTCTGAGGAGGAACGATGGGAAGTGGAGACTCACCAGGTCTCATCCCACCATCCTGCTGCACATCAGCACAAAGATTTCTTCTTTTACAGAAAAATTTACATGTCTTTGTCACAAAGACATGGGAACTTCTGGGTTTCTCTTTCAGGAAACATTCCCACTGTTGGTTCTTTCCAGAGGCTTGGAAAACTTCCTCAAAAGCAGGTTCTTGCCAAAGCAGCCCCAGGAGGAGCCTCTCTGGTTGAAGGGAGATCTGCACCAGCACTTACTTCTCTCTTTTCCATGTCAAGGAGCCCCCAGGGGAGAGGAATCCTAAGGAGGGATGTGGGAAGAGACAAGATCCATTGGGATGATGAACCGACCAGTGCTGGGATCGCAGGCAGTGCCGAGTTCTGGCAGATTCATCTCCCTGGGAGCTCCAAGGCTGGCACAGCACAGATTCCCAGCTCCCAGGCTGGTGATCTCATTGCAGGAACCCTCTTTGTCAAGGAGAGGTGGAAACTAAGGAAGAGAGGAATCTCTTTCCCAAGGCACCGCAATCAGCATCACGACAATTCAGGCCATCTCCTCTGCTCCAAATCCAGTTGACATCACCCCATATCCACTAAAGAGGGTGAATCATAGAATCAGGGAATGGGTTGGCTTGGACGGGACACCTTCCACTAGCCCAGGGTGCTCCAAGCCCCTTCCAACCCAACCTTGGACACTTCCAGGGATGGAGCATCCACAACCTTTCTGGGCAACCTATGCCAGTCCCTCCCCACCCTCTGAATAAACAATTTCTTTCTAATTTAAAGACTTTGTTGAAACCAGAATCATCACAACATCTCCAAGCCCAATCTGTCTGAAAGAGAAGAAATAAGTGGCTTTAACCCACAGCTGAATTGGGACAGGCAAGAAAAAACCAAAATCCCAGCAGCTGCCTCAAGAACTTCCCCATTTAAACAGCAATAAAACCAACCCCCACCCTCCAGGCTACTTCCCCACTTCCCTGCATTGAAATAATTAGTTTTCACTTCTAAATTATTATATTTTTTTTCTTTTCTCAGAGCCCAGAAGGTCAAAGTTTAGTCCGTCCAAAAAATAAAAAAATCAAAATAATACCGGTCCAAAAAAAATAATAAAATAAAAAAATAAAATAAAAAAATCCTCTCTCTGCTTTGCTGGCAGAAAACAGAGAGGGGTGAGGGGTAAGGGAAAAAAATCAATTTGAGCTTGGGTCAGCGGTGTGTGCGAGAGAGACCTTTGGAGCAATGGAGATTAATTTAGTAGGAGAGAGAAGGCAGAGTGGAAAAGGAGGGAGGGGGGAGAGGAGAGAGCCCGGCCCCGCTCCAGGGGAGTCAGGGACAGGTTCGGGATGTGCTGGCTCTCTCTTTCCCAAGATCCCGGCGTGGCCCAGTTCAATTAATCACTGCTTCGTTAGGACGCAGATGCAAAAGTGCCAAGTCAGTTGCTGCACTAAAGGAAAAATCCCAGGAGCTGCTGGGCTGCTGCTCTGCCCCAAAGCCACCATCCCCAGGGGCAAGGGTGCCGGGATATGATCCCTCTGCTGGGAATCCTCCACTCCTACCAGAGACTCGCTGGGAGGGGGGACAAAGGGGTTTATTATCTCCAGGTGAGGGTGAGGGAGATGGTCCAGAGCTTTGAGGACCTCACCAGAGGGAAATTAAACCCAGGGCAGGGCTGGGGTGGCACCACCTGTGGCTGATGGGGATTCTGGATGACTCCGGAGCCGCTGGAAGCGCCTTAGTGTCAGGAGGGATGGATCCACTCCCTCATCTCCACCTGTCAAAAGCATCATCCCTGGATTAGGTGTTGCTATAACTGGACAGGGGATAATAAGCACCTAATCCAGTGTCTGCCCGAGCCTTGGAGCATCCCGGTGGGAAGATGAGCCCCTGAAAATCTGTCCTGGTCCCCTCTGCCATCACAGCAGTGGTTCCTGTGACGTGGGAATGGCCCGAGCTGCTTAAGAGCTTATGGAGCCCACCTGGCTCGTTAGAGGCACCTCTTGAGGCTTGGGTGGGAAATAGGAATATTTGAAGGGGGGGTGGGGGATTGAGGGGAGCAAGAAAAAGGCAAAATTAATTTATCCTGCAATGTCACAGCACAGTGGGAGGCAGGAGGCCCAACCTGTGCCTTCTGGTAATGAGTCGCTCGTGGATGGATTGATTTTATCTGTAATAACCCCTGTAAATTATTCTGGGGTGAATCCTGAACGTATTGACCCCGACAAACCCGGCCATCAAGGACAGTATTGATAATGATGAGTATTGCTATGGGCAGCATCCTGGAAGGATTGGGATGATGGCAGAGGTGGAGGGTGGTGGAGGGGAAAGAACAAGCTTTGCTTTTCCTAAAGATCCTCCAGAACTGCCAGGAGTGCAAGAAAGGAGCCCGAGTGGGAAATGTGACGTCGTGGAGAGGAAGCAAAGGTGAACCCAGGGCATCTTCCCATTGCTTGGCGGGTGCTCAGAGACTCACCAATCCCAGGAGGGCGATGGAGGAGCTCACTGGGCCAGACTGGCAGGGATTTGGGGAGATTTTGTCCTCCTCCCTAGCCCAGGAGATGCTTGGCCAGCCACAAACCTCTTGATCACTGCCAAGAGCCATCACACCCTCCGTCCTGCCTCCTGCCTGCTGAGAGCCGCAGCACTTCAGGTTTGAGGCTCCATGGAATGTCCCCTGTGGATTTGACAGTCTGGAAGGAAAACTGGAGGGGTTGATTGAAAGATCCAAATCCCTGGGGCCAGTCAAACCAGCAGCTGGAAGAGCTCTACCTGTCTTAGAATCATGGGATGGTTTGGGTTGGAAGGGATCTTAAAGATCCCTGCCACGGGCGGGGACACCTTCCACAATCCCAGTTTGCTCCAAGCCCCATCCAAGGGTTTTCAAATCCCCTCCTCAACCAACAGCCCAGGCTTGCCCAAATCATTGTGTTTTATCAAGAAATGCTCTTTGAAGGGAGAAGAAAACCCCCAGCAAGGAGAAAATTTTGTGCCTTTGCTCTCTGCTCTTTCTCACAGTGAGACAGATCAAGATATGCCCGACTTGGTGTTGTCAGTGACCTTAAGGTTTGCTGCTCCAGCTTGGCACCAAAGGTGGGTCTGACTCCACCAGGCTCCTGGTGACAGTCAGATCTCACCCAGCTGGAGAGGCAAATCTTGCTAACAAAGCTTCTGTCCAGCAGGATTAATGACTCCCCGAATGACCCCAGGCTTTCAGAGTAAAGAATGAATAAAGACTTTCTTATTGGTATTTAAAAGGCTTTTAGGAAAAAAAAAATAAAATACAAAAACACAACCCAAACCCCAGTGACTCCCCCAAAACCTTTTAATTGAGTCTGCCAAGTATTTAAATGCTTGGCTGGGCAGCAATTGCTTATAAATGACTTTGGGAGCCACGGGGACCTCCCAGCACGGGGTCGGCGTCACCGAGCAGTTCTGCCTCGTGACACAGCCCAGGTACGACCCTTGTCACTGGAGGGGGATCATCCTCGTGTTTTAAGACCAGGATCCAGCCTAAAAGGCAGAGTGAAGGGTGCAAAGCCAAGAGCTGAGCCAGCAGGATCCCTCCTAATGTGAGCAGAGTGGCCGTGCCTCAGTTTCCCCACCTCTAAAGTGGATTAAATTAGTAATGAGGTGGATGGTAGAGGTGGGTCAGCTTAAATATTAATATTTGAAGAAAAAGCAAAGCACTCTCTTAAGTATCTCTTGCTCACACACATGCACATATATATATATATATGTATTTCCTTCTCATATTTGAGCACAGCATGAAAGCAGCCGAGGCGCAAAGCTCACTTTGCACCCAAGAACTTTGTTCACGGCTTCCCTTAGTGAGAACACCAAGATGTATCAAATCTAAAGAGGAAAATCATCTTGAAAAAGGCAGAAAAGAAAAAAAAAAAAAAAAGAAAGAAAGAAAAAGACCCAACTCGATTTGACTTTCATGAGACACCAGTTAAATTATTTTTTTTTTTCTTCAAGCTGCCACACAAAATGGCAAAAGGCCTAAAATTAGACCTGGGGAATTATTTTATCTGCATGGGGAAAAAGAAAGGCTGTTTGATACCGAGTCTGTGTAATAGGGAACTTCTCAGCTTCCCAAACACGTTAGGAAGATGCTTTTGATTTGAATTTTTTTTTTTTTACCCTTTTTCTCCTCTTCTCGTCCTGCCAAAAACTCGGCTTATGATTTAAAGCAAAATTAAGAGGTGTCCCCGGGTCTGGCTAAGCCCAATGTAGAGATTTTGTTATCCAAATGAAAAGTTGGACTGGGTTTTTTGTTCTGTGCTTTGACACAGCAGAGCAGCCCCATGAAAGCGATCCCATCTCCCATGTCCTTCCCAGTGCTGATGCTCCCAGTCCACGTCTCCCAGAAATCAGTGACTCCTTGGGGTCGCAGAGGCCAAGGCAGAGAAAGAAAAGACTGTAAATTACAGAGGTTTCTGCATCAGTTTGAGCTGTAAAGTCCTGGAGAAAGGGAAGGCGACATCTGGAGATCTGCCCTGGGGATCACAGCATCCAGCTCTGGAGTGTCCAGCAACAGAAGGATGTGGAGAAGCTGGAGCAAGTCCAGGGGAGGGATCCAAGATGATGCTCCAAGGGCTGGAGCCCCTCTGCTCTGGAGCCAGGCTGGGAGAGCTGGGGGGGTTAACCTGGAGAAGAGAAGGATCCAGGGAGAATTCAGAGCCCCTTGCAGTGTCTAAAGGGGCTCCAGGAGAGCTGGAGAGGGACTTGGGACAAGGAAAGGAGGGACAGGACAAGAGGGAATGGCTTCCCACTGCCAGAGGGCAGGGTTAGATGGGATATTGGGAAGAAATCCTTCCCTGTGAGGGTGGACAGGCCCTGGCACAGGTTGCCCAGAGAAGCTGTGGCTGCCCCTGGATCCCTGGAAGTGTCCAAGGCCAGGTTGGACA
>JAWMRC010000078.1:149370250-149411099 GCA_035584755.1 Thripadectes ignobilis
TGGAAAACCTTTCCTGGAGCATTGGGATGGCCCCAGCACTGCCCTGAGCAGGGTCAGGATCCCAATGGCAGCATCCCACTCACTGCCTGTGCTTCAACATCTCCATTATTTTTACTCACCAGGAAGTGAAAGGCCCCAAAACTCAGGACATGAGAGTTTAAGAGATGGATGGAAGTGGACAAAGGATGAAGACTGTGGTGAGGAGGCGCTGGCACAGACTGCCCAGAGGAGCTGTGGCTGCCCCATCCCTGGAAGTGTCCAAGGCCAGGCTGGACAGGGCTTGGAGTAACCTGGTCTAGTGGAAGGTGTCCCTGCCCATGGCAGGGGGTGGAAAGAGGCGGTTTTAAGTTCCTTTTTAAACCCAAACTACCCTGGGATTCTCTTTCCACCCCTGTGAGTGGCATGTCTAGGTTTGGGCTGCAGCATCTCTACCTCTCCAGGGTCTTCCCAGGCTTAAGGAAGTGCCAAGGTCAGGTGCTTGATGTGGTGGGAATGTGTCTGCACCCATGGGTCCCATCACAGTGGGGAAACATTGTCAGGCTCCTGTTGGGATTTTCATCACTATGCAAGTCCCTGAAAGCCCCTTACAAGGACGTGGGGATGAGGAGGGTGGAGAGATGTCACCAGAATCCTCTGTAGGGAGCTCCACGTCACCACAGATCCCCTGCACGGAGCTCTGCAGGTGACAAATCCCCTGCCAGTCCCTGAGGTCCCTGTCACCAGGCACAGGATGGCTCACAAGGGCAGGGCCTGGGGCTTGTGCAACATCAGTCACATCTGGGTGCTGCTTTGGGCTGGGGAAAGCAGAAAAATGCTGACAGGCCAACAGATTTTGAGGCCAGAAAAGCACACTGAGGTCTCCCTGACCTTCTGCATGCCTTGGGTGAGGGTGACCAAAAACACCCATCAACTCATCTCCCTCCTGCCTGCAAGGATCAAACCCCAACCATTTCAACACCTCTTCGAGAGCAGAGGATTTAGGGAAGAGAGCAAAAGTTTCTTCTTGTTTTGATTCTGGTTTTGCAATGCAAACCCTCGGGGGATTAAGCCCCATGAGATGTACCTGTCCCTGGTGCTGGATCTGAGCTCCTTCCCTGTCAGCATTTCTAAATAAAAACCTGATCCCTGCAGCCCCTGGAACTGCCCTGCAAGTGGCCACGGTCATGTTACACGTGATGGGGCTGAGTGGGAGGACCTGGCAAGGTCCCAGCAGGGTGGGAGGAGAGAGACTCACACCTGTGCCCAGAACGAAGGGCAGACCTTCAGGCTGCAGCTGTGACCACCTGGTTGGGTTGTTGTCACCTCCTGGAAAAGTCCATCCCTGTGTTCACCTTGCCAGGCTCAGAATGGCAGAGTCAGGTGTTTCAGCTCCATCACTCCCATCACACCTGCACCTCAGGATCTGAGACTCAGGGAAAAGAAGGTGATAGTTTTGCTGCCAGGACTGGTGGGGTTTCACAGAATTCCAGAATTATTTAGGTTGGAAAAGACCTCCAAGACCATCGAATCCAAACTGTGACTGATCCCAAACTTGTCACCCAGCCCAGAGCACTGAGTGTCACATCCAGTCATTCCTTGGACACCTCCAGGGGTGGGGACTCCACGACCTCCATGGGCAGCCCCTTGCAAAGCCTGACAATCCTTTCCATGAGGAAATTCCTCCTGATGTCCAATTTGAACCTCCCCTGGCACAGCTTGAGGCCATTTCCCCTCGTCCTGTCCCTGTTCCCTGGGAGCAGAGCCCCATCCCACCCAACTCCACCTTCCTGTCAGGGAGTTGTGGAGAGAGTGAGAAGGTCCCCCCTGAGCCTCCTTTTCTCCAGGCTGAGTCCCCTACGCTCCTTCAGGTGCTCCTCATTTGACTCATTCTCCAAACCCTTCCCCAGATCCATTGACCTTCTCCAGACTCACTCCAGCCCCTCAGTTGTCCTGAGGAGCCCAGAACTGGACACTCCACCATTACCATCCTGTATCACCATCAAGAACAAACCGGTTCCATCACTGGCCCATCCCTGTGGAGTTTATTCCTGCTCACTGGAGGGGTCTGGCAGGGCATAGACAGAAGCCTCAAGAGTGGTGTCTCCACCTCAAACACTGCATTGCAACCTTCAGTAGGGCCTGGGAGCCAAACTGGGCAGGGACTGGGTCACCAGTTCAGCCTGTGGTGAGACCTGGTGGATGAAGAAGCCACACACAGTCTCTGAGTCAATGGCTTTCCCCTTGAGGACGTCGGAGAGCATGTTTCCTTCTGCTGCAGTGACCATGACATGGTGAAATTTGGGATCTTTCCCAGTGAGGGGGTGGAGTCACAGTCCCTGGAGATGCTTAAGGAAGGATTGGACGTGGCACTCAGTGCTCTGCTGTGGTTGACAAGGTGATGATGGGTCAAAGGTTGGACTCGATGATCTTGGAGGTCTTTTCCAACCTAAATGATTCTGTGATCATGAGGAAAGAGAACAAGATAAAAAGCAGGATTGCAGCCCTGGACGCCTGGAGAGAAGATCTAGGACTGTCAGGACTAATCCTATGTGATACAGACTTGGAAAGAAGAGAGGTCTGTGTCAGCCACTTCTTCTACAAGGATCATCTCCTCCAAGCTCAAGAGCAGTGGAAGAACCACAGAATGGTTTGGGTTGGAAGGAACCTTAAAGACCGTCTTGTTCCAACTCCCCTTCCGTGGACAGGGACACCTTCCACTAGACCAGGTTGCTCCAAGTCCCATCCAAGCTGGCCTTGAACACTTCCAGGGGTGGGTGAACATCCCAAAGGTGCAGTCAAACAAAAATCAAGCTGGAATCGTGGCACAGGCAGAGTGACAAAAACAACAGAGCAAATCTGGAGCTACCTCTGAAAACCATCTCCAGTGATCTCGTCCTCCCTCCACTCCTCATCCTGCCCTCCTGCTCTAAGCCCATCCTAGAAACCACCACAACACCACCTCAGCACAACCAGGAGGCATCCGTCACCAAACCCCCCCCCCCAGGAAAAACTCCCTGGAGAGGGGGCTGGAAGTGGGAAACCCCAGCAGCAAAGGTGACCGGTTAATAGAGCCGCTCTCCCGGAGCCCTGTGTTAGATCTGAGCCGAGGGAGCGTCGTGCTCTGCAGCCTGTCGTGTCATATTAATGGGCGAGATCATTTAAGCTGGGATAAAACCCACAACTTAATTTTTTTTCCCCTTTTTTTTTTTTTTTCGTGGTGCTGGTTGTCGCCTCTGCCTGTTCCAGATGATGAATGGTCCTGTTTCAGGCCGATCCGCTTGTTTGAGCACCGTGGTGGTTTCAAGACTTCATGCAAAAGAGGAGCCCTGGCCATTTTTCACTCGGAGAGATGAGCGACACAGGAATAAATTTTCCTGCTTAAAATTTGCTGGGCCCAGGGTTTCTCGGGGAGGCAGCTTTGACAGGCTGTCACTTTGTTGGATGTTTGGTGCTTCGAGTATTCTGGGGCCTTTTATTGCTTTTTAAAAGATTTAAAGGAAACAAAACCCTGGTGCATTATGACATTTAGCAGGGTCGATGTGTGTATCTGACTCTATCCAGGCATCGCACGGAACGTGCCAGGTCCTGATCCCACCTTTCCTCAACCCGGAGTAAATCAGGAGGGGATCGGTGGCAGCTGCAGGAATCCCAGGGCTGGGAAGGAAAAGGTGAGATTGGAGCAGCACCAAACACACAACTCACCTGTGGCTCGTAGACAAGCTGAGATTTGTGAGTCCCTCCCAACTCAGAATATTCTGTGGAATCTCTGAAACAAGATTTGACGTTCGGCGCTTTTCCATGACAGTGGGAGGAGGAGATTTTTCCACGTTTGATAAAGCACAGCAGCATCCAGCGCAGTTCCCTGATGTGTCAGTGCACAGTTAGAGCTGGATGCACCTGATCAAGTGACCCCTGGGGATCCTGGGGACATGAACAACCCCTGAGATCCCCCTCGAGGGGAATATTGGCATTTGAGGCTGTAAAATCAGAGTCCCTCTTGTCTGACTTCACTTTGCTGAGCTCTCACACCTTTGACTGAGCTGTGGTTCAGTTTCATGGGAAAAGCAGAATTCCCACCCCATTCTGGACAGGACATGCTGGGCAGTGGGAGTGGCTCATCCTCATGCTGGGCAATGATCTCCTTAGAGAAGTTGTCTGCCCTCTAGATTTGGCACTTGGCAGGAGAAAAACACATTCTCTTCCATCTCCAAGACTACTCAACACCCCGAAGCTGCTGTGACACTCCAAAGTGTGATGCATTTTCCACAAGCAGAGCTCTCTGCACTGTGGAGAAGTTTGGATCACTCCATGGAGAGTCAATAATGGAGAAGGAATGTTATGAACTGCTCTTTCAAGGTCTTTACTGCTCTCATTAATGCCTCTTTGACACATAGGTTCATTGATGCATGGAAAGTTCTTGCTGGAGATGTTTTAATGTCCCCCAGACATCCTGCTGGGGTGGTCTGAGCTGCCAATCCTGCCAGGCCCACCATCCCTGGAACAGCCTGGGGGGTAGATACAGGTCTGAAGTGTGAGGCAGAGCAGGGTGAAGAGGACACAACAACCCCAACACACAGAACTGATGGAGAAAGGGAGGAGGATGCTCTCCAAGAGTTGAGGTGGCTGATGCTGACCCTTCAAATTGTCAGGTTCCTCATAGAATCCTCAAATCCTAGAATCATGAAATGGGTTGGGTTGGAAGGGACCTGAAAGATCCTCTCATTCCAATCCTCTGCCATAAGCAGGGACACCTTCCACTAGCCCAGGTTGCTCCAACCTGGCCTTGGACACTTCCAGGGATGGGGCAGCCACAGCTTCTCTGGGAAATCTGTGCCAGGGTCTCCCCCTCCTCACAGGGGAGAATTCCTTCCCAATATCCCATCTAACCCTGCCCTCTCACAGTTTTATGCTGCTTCCCCTTGTCCTACATGCTCTTGTTTTGCCTCGTTTTCCTGTTAATTCCCCTCAGGTCCTGGAAGGCCACAATTAAGTCACCCCAAAGCTTCTCTTTTCCAGGGTGAACAACCCCAGTTCTCCCGGCCTTTTCTTCATCTGGCTGAGACCAAATGTCTGAGGAAGCTGAGGGATGGGGAAGCCTCAGCAGCAACTCCCAGGCTCCCCAGAGACACCGGGCATGGAGCAGGATCAGTCCCAGGATTAGTGCTGCTACTCTGGGATGAGGGGAGGGATTAAGTCAAGCACTAAACTAAGACTAAGGGGAGAGGAGCCACATTCAGCTGCAGGTCAGACCCCGAGAGAGCTATTTGAGGTGAAAGCCAATGCTTAGGGAAGGGTGGAAACATCAGCTGCAGGAACAGAGTCATTCCAGCCCTGCCTCAGCAGGGATTGTCCCGGGGAGGGGGAGAAAAGGGAATGGAGGATCAATTCCTTCAGATCCAGGCCAGGCTGGCCCCGGAGATGGGCACTGGGGGAATGTGGGCTTATAAATGCTGCATGGAGTCCTGCAGGGACAGGGATTGGTGTCACTTTAAAAAGTAAACATAGGCAGCCTAATGAATGAGTTATATCCCAGACGCTCCATTCCAGGAGAGGTATTTAACAGGCACTATTGGATTCTGCGGTATCTCTCTATCTGTAACCAGTGCATTATGACCATTAATGGATTTTTGAGGCTGGATTGATTTTTCATTAATTTGGTAAAAATCTTTTCCCTCTCCCATATAATTCTGTCTTAAAACGCTCGCCCTGACAGACCGATAAGTCACTCACCTCATAATGCAAGTCTGGCTCATAAATCTCAGGGATGTGGGGAGTGGGGTGTGGGGAGGGAGGGGGGAGAGGGGGAACCTCCACGGGGCAGGATGGAGCTGCCAGGCAGCTTCCAGTGCATGTGGAACAGGAGAAGTCCATCAGCAGCGGGAGGTGGGGGCATGGATGGTTTGTGGGGGCTGATGGTTATCCAAGAGTGAATTCCAGAGGCCACCTTGTCTTCCCGAGCCTTCATTTTGCAGGGCAGTGCTGTGAAACGCTGGGAAGCCCTCAATGGGCATAACTCTGCTGGTGAGACTGATCCACGTTGTCCCAAAAATTTGCACCCCGTGGAAGGTGCTGGCAGAGGGGTGACAGCTCCTGGCACTCTGTTGTGTTTGGCCCAGGGACCCCCGGGATTCCAGCTGAGGGCAGGGTGGATTTGCCTCTATCCTGGTGCATCCAGAAAGAGCTGCCCTCTGAAAAACGAATCACACCCTCCCTTGAGTGACCCAAAATTGTGGGTTATAGGGGCAAAACTTTGTGGAACAAACATCCCTGAGGGATCTTCACCTGACTGAGCAAAAATCTCTCTCTGCACGACCAGGGAGGGAGATGAGGCAGAGATTCACCTGCTTGTGAGCACCGATTGGTCATCAAAGTGTCTCTGTTGTGTGGAAAGAGCCAAGGAAGGACAGAGGGACTTCTGCCGGACAGAGAGAGGGAACTTTTGGGGAGAATTTGGGAATAGGAGTCCTAGATCAGGGACAGATCCCACATCAACCTCATATAGACATGCATTATCCTCTCCCAAACGCTCCTGCACAACAGCAGCAGGCTCTGGGCAAGGAGGGAGCTGCCATGGGAGGTCCAGGCAGGGGCACAGTGGGAAGGCAGGACATCTTGGAAGTGTTTTCCCTCCTGAATCTGCTGCCCCAGCACGATCCCCCACAAATTACAGCGACTGCAGGAAGGTGTGAGAGCCCCACTTTAACTCCCGCTATTGGATTTCACTGCAGCTCTTGCTCCTGCCACACAACCATTATCGCCATTAATGGATTTTTGAGGCCAGATTGATTTTTCATTAATTTGGGTCCGTCCCCCCCCCCCAAAAAAAAAAGAAAAAAAAAAAGAGATATCTTTCCTTTTTTCCCCCACCCTTTCATAATTCTCTCTTTAAATGGGCAGTGCCTCCCACTGGGAAGGAAGAGGTGGAAAATTCACATCCAGAATTCCCCACTTGCCACTTCCGGGTGGGAAACCTTGCTCAGCAAGGCTCTGAGGAGAGGTGGTGTGTCCTTTCCCTGCCTCACTCAAGATGTGGGTGCACACATAGATTCCCAGACACCTCCAGCACATCCCTCATCCACGTTCAAACACTCATTCCCAGCTTGGCCTCCAGCTTCTCATGCAGAGAGGGTCAAAAGGGTTCCCTACAGGTCCTATAAAACATCTCGGGAAGGTGTCCCAGATTCCACTCAGATGACGTTTCTAAGCTGAGCCCACACCACAATCCTGGGGAGAAAAGGAGGCAGCCCTGGGGAGGAAAAGCAGAGGCAGGAGCTGAGCTCCCAAATCCCAAATCCCACCCAGCACCATCCCCGTCTCTGTGTCCCACTGGCTCAGGAGGAGCTAATCCAGTCCCACCATCTGGTGAGCGAGGCAAGAGAGGGAAGAGAAGCTCCTTTTTTCTCCCAGTGTGGAGATTTTTCCATATCCACTACTCTTCCAGCAACATTCCTGGAGCAAAGGGTCTTATTGGCGTTGATATTCCCTTAATCCTGGAGCGCACAGGGAGTCAGTGACTTCTGGGCATGCCCAGCCTGGAAAACTGAGGGATCCCACTGGATGTGAGTCAGATTTTCAAACTGTGGGATTCAGGCACCATTTTCAGGATGTTTTCCTGGTCAGAACATGTTGTTATTGGATGATATCACAGAGCAGAAACAAGCCCAGGCCATGAAAAACTCCGCAAATCAAACCCAAGATTCCGTTTTCTCCCTCAAAGACCTGCAAATGAACATCATTTCTTTTTTGGGCTGTCCCATCTGAAGGAGGTGAGCAATGTCCCCCAAGAAAAGCTTCTGCTGGCTTCCTCATTATCTTCCAATTGTTTATTAAAACCCATACTTAATGAAGACTAACGAGCAAATAATCAATACCCACGCAGGTCACCCAGGAATAGATAAGCCTCAATAAGCCCTTGGGGATCAGTGTATTTACTAAGCAGACAATTACAAGGGTAATGACTATTTGTGCAATTTAAAATTAATAAGATGTGATTACATCCTGCAGAAACATGAACTGAGGAGCGCAATCACACGCTGAGGTGGGAAGGAGTTTTGGAAAACTGTTTGAAGCAGGGAGAGGCAGGATATCCTTGAAGGGCCAGCACTCAAAATCTTCATTAATCTGACGATTGAAAGCCAACTTTGAATTTTTAAGGGGCTTTTTTATAGAATGCAAAGACAGTGGAGGCAACTTCCTGTCCAAAGCTCTGCTTAAAGCATGTTAACATTGAAGTTAAACTCAGTTTTAAAGTCAGAACAGAATGCTCAGGGTTGGGCTCTTCTCCCAGGACAAGAGAAATGGCCTCAAGCTGTGCCAAGGGAGGTTCAGGTTGGACATCAGGAAGAACTCCCTCATGGAAAGGGTGGTCAGACACTGGAAGGGGCTGCCCAGGGAGGTTTGGAGTCCCCATCCCTGGAGGTGTCCAAGGAATGACTGGATGTGGCACTCAGTGCTCTGGGCTGGGTGATGAGGTAGGGATGGGTCATAGGGTGGACTCAATGGTCTTGAAGGTCTTTTCCAACCAGGAAATGCTTTATATTCATTTCTTTATTACTACAGTGTTCAATCCAAACAATTCTGTTCCCTTCCTCATGTTTGTGCCCAACATATTCATGGAAATCAGTCACAACTTCTCTCAGATCAGGCTTTGCTGACTAACCAAGCCCAAATCTCCTCATTCGCTGCTTAAATCTGGGCTGATCCTTCCCTAGTCCTGCCTCACCCTTCAGTCCCAGCTCAGAATGAGCTCTGCCAAAGTGATTTTGAGCAAAAACATCCTTTCTTGGCCAATTCTAAGGAAGATTCCTGCTCTGGTTTATCTTGCAGTCACATTCACCTCTTTTCATGGTCACGTGTAGTGACATCATCAAGTCAGAGAGTAAATTCAGTTTTCTCCCTTTTTTTTTTTCAGATTTTAACAGAATCTTGTTGTAATTCCATATGTGCATCATGTTGTGCTTTGCATAACTACATTTCAACCCATTTCTCCTTTTCCAGGGTCATCCAGCTCTTCCCTGGATGTGGGTTTGCCTCCTGAACTCATCTCATCGGCAGATTTCATCCATGGACTTTTCCTCTTTGAAATGGAGTCACCCAGGAAATCATGAAGTGGTTCCAAAGAATTCCTTAAGTAATTCCACTAGTTCCCTTTCCCTTCAGCCTTGTGCTTCCCATCTTGGTCACTGTCGTCTCCCTGCCTGGAAGTTCTTCACCCATCTCACCAATGTCAAACACATCCCACCTTCTCCAGCTTCATCTCAACCACATCTGCCAGTCTCCAGCCCAATGGTTCCACTCAGGCTCCCAATCCCTCTACTCAGCCTGTGTTCCTTCCTCTTTTCAGCTCTTCCAGGATCGTGGAAGATCCCAAAATGCTTTTGGTGGATAGGTGGAGCTCCACTTGACATATCTTGGGTGGGTTTCTGGGAGTGGTGTCTCCCCTGGGCTTAATGGAAGTCATGACCTCGACTCCCAGAGGTATCCCTGTCCTTCCTGGGCAGAGACTGGAGCAGGAACTTGGGATGCTGGGCTGGAAAACACTGATGGATCTGTGTGGGTAGGGAGGGATGTGACATTTGCATGGATCGTTGTCACATGATGGAAGAGAATCCTGGGACCTTTGAGCTGCCCCACCTGGAGAAGGGAGCAAGTAGAGAAGCTCCCTTTTGGTAGGTCTGTCATAATTGGTTTTGAAGGATGTTATCCCTGTTTTTTGAGCATTCCTGCCTGTTCCCTGCCCCTGCTGCTCACCCTCAGTGCCATGGACCAAAGATGGATGGATCACACGAGACCTTGCTCCTTTGCCAGTGTGGCTTTCCATGATTTCTCCTTCCACCACTTGCTGTCACATGTCAAAGCCTGATAAGGAGGAGGGGCAGACAACTCAAATCCCAAATAAGCTGAGCATTCCCGAGGCACATCCCTTGGTCAGATGCCATCAAAGGAGGCATCAATGACACGTTTGTGTCACCTCAATGTGGCAAAGCACCTCCACATGTCCCTGTCCTCCTTGCAGGCGGCTCATCAGAGCTCAAAGGATTGAGGAGGGATCATCCATGGAGTCAGGAAGTCTGGCTTTGGTCAGCAGAAACCAAAGGTCTGACTGTGTCAGGGCTGTTCCCTAGCTGGGTTGTGGTCATGTGGAAAAACAGCCCACAATCCCTGGAAAAGAGGGGTGGGATGGGCACTGTAGGGTCACGGAGAGGACTGGAGATCCTCTGCCCTGGAGACAGGCTGGGAAAGCTGGGGGGGTTCACCTGGAGAAGAAAAGGCTCCAAGGAGATCTGAGAGCCCCTCCCAGTGCCTAAAGGGGCTCCAGGAGAGCTGGGCAGGGACTTTGGTCAAGGGATGGAGGAATGGGACAAGGGGGAATGGCTTCAAACTGACAGAGGGGAGGGTTAGATGGGATATTGGGAAGAAATTCTTGGCTGTGATGGTAGGCAGGCCCTGGCACAGGATGGGCAGAGAAGCTGTGGCTGCCCCATCCCTGGAAGTGTCCAAGGCCAGGCTGGACTGGGCTTGGAGCACCCTGGGATAGTGGAGGGTGTCCCTGTTTATGGCAGGGGCTGGAACTGGATGACCTTGGCGGTCCCTTCCAACCCAAACCGTTCCATGAGTTTTGGTAACCATTCCTTCTCCTCAGGGTAGGAGTCGCAAGAACCACGTTGCTCTTACGAGGTGTTTTGCCTGACCTGCTCCTGAACTCTCCAAGTGTCTGAGATTCCTCCCCTTCCCAGACATTCCTTCACTCATTCCATGGATGGATCTTTGCCCAAATCTTTCTTGCTGCATCATCTTCTGAACCTGCCCACCAGGGACAGAGAGGGAAAACTGTTCCCTCCCTCTGGCTGCTTTTTTATTTGATATCAAATAACCCTAATTCCTGCAATATTTGCTGGTAGTTCCCACCCTGTGGGATCTTCCTGGTCCTGGCTGCTCGTCTTGAAATCCACCTTTACCCAAAACTGGAAACTCCATCTTCATTTCTCCTCTTTCTACTTTTCTCCTCCCAGCCATAAACGAGCTTTTCCAACCTCCACCCAGCAAATCTCCTCTACCCAACTGATTAGTGGCTTTCCTTGGCACATGACACAGATAAGTCAGATCTCGGACTCCTGCTGCAAGAGAAAATTTGTTTTCTTCTCTCCTGGATCTGTTGTCCACAGATGGATTCAAAAGCAACTCTGTGACCAACAGGGAAAACAAAATCCTGCTTGGAAGAGAAGGGAGAAGGTGCTTGCCTCACTTGCAAACTTCCCTGCAGCCAGGAAACCCACCCCATTTCTTGGAGCTGAAGTCACTGGAATCCAGGCACGGAAGAGAAGGCCAAGAGCGAATCATTTGGAAACTGCCCATTTCTTGAACTAAAAAAACAAGCCGTATTTGGGAAAGCAGCTGCGATCTGAGTCATCTCCTCGTTCCATTTGTGGAGCAACACTAAGTGATGCGAATGCTGGTCCATAAGAAACGGAAATCAATAAATATGTCAGGTCTTATCTAGCACAGGGAGGAGGGAACTGCCTTCCAAAAACACCCCGTGTCCTTCTTTACACCTGCCCTCTTCAGCTGGGCTCTGGAATCAGCAGCGTTAGCACTGTGGGCAGTGCAAAGTCAGGAGTTATCCTGGCTCCAAAGCCAAACCTTTAGGGATCCATCAGATCCACTCCCTGAGCCTCACTGGGTTGAATTTATTGGGATATGGGGACAAGGACCATGCTCAGCCCACCTTTGTAGCTGCCTCCACTAGATATTGGTCAGAGAGCTTATAAAGAGCTCTGAACTCACAGCAATTAACTCTCAGGCCGGGTAATTTTAATTTTCTCTCCCTGCTGTTCCAAAACTCCCAGCTATTCAGCCCCAGGAGGCAGTGGAATCCAGCCCTAATAGTCTGGCCAAGACTTCCCAAGTCCTTTTATCCAACTGTTTGGAGTAAAATCCCAGTAGCCAGATGGGAAATAAATATGAAGACTCTCTTCACGCCGAGCTGGGATCAGCAAAACCGTTCCTATCCCTGGTTCAGTCATTAATAGGCAATTGTGGACTCTGGGGCAGAAAAAAAATAATCATAAAATTAAACTGCTACCCAGTGAATATGCATTTCCTCTCTCCAGAAACGTCTGGAAGCTCCGACTCTCCGCATCCAGTTGTGGGATTATAACTCACAGCTCTCCTGGCAGCTGGTGCTGTAGCTCCCCATTCATTTTATGGCTGTGAGCATTAACATTTCTGCAGAACATCGTGGTAATTCTCTGCAAAGAATGATCATTTTTTTAGTGACTCGCAACAATTAATTATCTGCCTCTTAACAATTTCCCGGGATGAGTGATCACCAGGGAGAGGCCCGTGGGCTCTTAGGGAAGTGGGTTGGCTAATGGCTGAGGAGGCAAGGGGTGAGCCAGGAATAGTGTGCAGTTTGGGGGAGAGGAATTCGGGTCATTCTGTGCTTTCAAAACCACTCACATCACACCCAAACAGGGGCACCATCAGGAATCTGTGGGTGGGTGTGATCCAGGATCTAAGGAGATCCAAATCCATCTCCCCACCAGAGTGGGATCAGATCCACGTGGTGACTTGGTTTTATTTTTAGGTGGTGCCAGGCATTTCTGTTTTGGGGGGGAAATCTGGCTGGGTGGAGCCTTTTCCATGCAACGTGAATTCCTGGTTTCAATACGAGTCAGAGAATCGTGGAATTGTTTGGGTTGGAAGGGGACCTCAAAGTTGTCTCATTCCAACCCCGTTCCATGGGTACCTTCCACTAACCCAGGTTGCTCAGAGCTCCAAGCCTGGCCTTGGGCTCTTCCAGGGATAGGGCAGCCTCATTTTCTCTGGGAAACCTGTGCCAGGGCCTCCCCACCCTCACAGGGAACAATTCCTTCCCAATATCTAAAAATCCAAACCTCTCTGGCAGTTTGAAGCCATTCCCCCTTATCCTGTCACTCCAGGATCTTATAAATAGTCTCTCACCATCTTTCCTGTAGCTCCTTCAGATCCTGGAAAGTCACAATTAGGTCACCCTGAAACCTTTTCTTCTCCAGGCTGGACAATCCCAGCTCTCCCAGCCTTTCCTCGCAGCAGAGCTGCTCCTTCCTGTGGTCAATGATGTCCTGCCCTCTGGCTGGCTCAGAATTGGCCACCCAGCATTATTTGGAGTGTTGAGAAGGTTATTTGCACGTACCTGATGTGTGGCATTGCCAGCAGTCACAGAAAGAGAATTACTAAAAGCAAGAGTGGCCACTTTTCCTCAAACACCTCAGGAATCTCATGGCATCCCTGTCCTCTCCTGAGAAAGGCCAGACCAGCTCAGATCGAGGGCTTGTCTCCCCCCAGGATCCCTCAGAGTGTAAACACAAGATGGTCTTATCTCAAACTCCCCAAAATACCCTCCTCGCTTCCAAAACTGTGCACTTTGCAACTCCTGAGCCAGAGGCAGGCTCGTATTTCGGAGCCCTTCATGGATTTTTCCCAGCTTAAAATATCCAGGTTCTATTTTTCCTGTTTTGTTTTTTTTTTTTTTAACCCTGGTGAAGCTGCAACACCCACAACATCCCACAACTCACCTTACAGAATCATAAAAGAATTATAGAATCATAAAAGAATCACACACCTTATAGAATCATAAGATATGCTGAGTTGGAAGTGACCCATCAGGATCATCGAGTCCAACTCCTGGCCCTGCACAGGACACCCCAAGAATCCCACCCTGTGCCTGAGATCATTGTCTAAAGCTCCACCTCCACTTCTCTGTTTTGTTCCAACCCTTTTGTCTCCCAAATTCCTGCCCTGTCCCACTGTCCCTCCGCTGGAGGTGCAGGAAAAAGGAATCAGGGGGGTTAATCTTGAGCCTTCAAGACTGGACACTGAGTTTTGCCGTGGATTTGCCCGTGCCAGCTCTGTGCTGGCTCAGAACAAAGACCTGCACCCCACCCAGGCCACGCATGGGGAACATCTCCACAAAACCCACCACCTCAGCTTCACCCCCCAGAAGGTGATACCAGCAGCACCACAGAGAGACTCTTACAGGGTCAGCCCAGCTCTGAAAGGCTTCCACTTCCAGCTGCATGTGGGATCCATCTCCCCTAAGTGCCTGCAGAAAGGGGGATGCCCCTCCGTGCCATCTTTGAACCCATTAGGGCTGATGGCACTCAGGGCTCATCTGATGGTGCAGATGTTCTTCTTCAGGGTGACGTGATCTCCGCTGCCCTGTGACTCCAGAGAGCTCCCAGAGTGAGGTCAGACCTCCCTCACTCCCATGGAGGATGTGCATTAACTCCTTTTTTCCCCCACTCTGGGTGGGAATAAGCGCTCACACCCCACACTGGCCATTCCCACAAGGCTCAGGGGTGCCAGAGAAGTGTCCCTACGTGATTTTGAGCCCCCAGAAGGAGGAATCAACAACCTGCCCCCCCAAAAAAAAGAGCTCAGCGTGGCAGGCAGAGCCCAGCGCTGCTCTCAGCCTCAATCTGCTGAAGGCAGCACGTTCCTGCAGACTAAGCAAGTTTACCAATAAAACCCTCTCATAATCTACCACTGTTGAGGGAAGAGAGGGAGAGAGAGAGAGAGAGAGAAAGAGCAACTGGGCCACACTGCCCATCTGTAATAAGCACTGGAGATTTAAGTGGGAGAGAATTACCTTAAATATATATCTATACAGGGAGAGAATATATAGGTATACTTAGGGGAGGGAGGGGGGGGAAATAAATAAATAAATAAGAAAGCGCCGCCGAAGAGGAGTAGAACCAATTTCCCAATTTCAATCTCCGGCACGCCGGGACTCAGCTTCTCAGATGTTGCCTGCTTTGCTAAATTGGTTGGGCTGAGGGCTGCTCTGTTGCTGATTTGGGCTCATTGTGGTGCATTTATGAAGGGCTGTCACACGGGGCTGACAGGGTGATGGATTGACCGGGCTCGCCGCAGCTCCGGGAAGGTGGGGAGGGAAGGGAGGGAGGGAGGAGATGGCAGCGGGGGCTGGACGAGGTGAGGAGGTGATGGGAGCGAGGAGAGAGGGTGTGGATGGGGGCAGAGGGGAGGGGAGGGAACCATCCCGCAGCGTTTTCGCTCTCTAATCGATTCCCCCGGCAATAAACAGCCAAACCCAGGGGGAGGGTCACGTAAATGGGGAGGGATGGGGGGGGGAGAGGATGGAGAGAAAACAGCAAGTTAAGCAATTTGTTGCACAATTCCCCGGGGTTTATTACTTGGACTTTACAGTAAAAACAAGACTTGGTGCTGCCAGGTCCTGAGTAAAAGCTGAAGCGCCGACGGATCCCGTCTTCTCACGGCTCGGTGTCCCAGGATTTGGGGACATCGCTGGCGGTGGGACTTCGTGGTTGGCAGCAAAGAGGGATGGGGAGAAGAGCGAGCAGAGAGAGGGCAAATGCAGAGTTCAGGGATTCGGGAGCATCTGGATGCTCTCACTTCCCTCTGCCAGGGTGTGGATGCAGGGAAGATGTTTCTTTCATCCTGCAAACCAGAGAAGATAAAACGATAAAACAAACCAGGTAGCCCTCGATAGCAAAGCAATGGGTGTAAAAGGAGCTATAGATACATTGATCTTTATCTGAGACACATGGGATCCACCCAGACCCACCTCCCAGGCTGATTTATCCAGTCTCAAATCTCCCTCCAGCCATTTCCCCATCTCCACTATCGATGCCTATCAATTTCCATCTCAAATCTGGTGTCTCTCGGCCTCCCTCCCTTCTCCCCAGGCACATAATACAGAGCAGACATTCAATGGCAAGGAAAAAAATCCAGTGTATTAACAAAACTCACGTGGCAATGGCAATAAACTCTTTTTTTTTTCTGTCCCACATGGTCGGCCAGGGGCTGTTTGAAAAGCCCCAGGTGGACCCCAAAGCCCCAGGTGGACCCCAAAGCCCAGGGCAGTGGGGCCAAGCAGTTGTAACCCCAACAACTGGGTGTAAAGGAGGAGGAAAGAGAAGCAGAAACTTCTCTCAAAGGACGTGTCCTCTTTCTCTCAACCATGGAAGAACTGCAGATATGTTTCTCCAGCCCTGGAATTGTCCAAGGCCAGGCTGGATGGGGTTCTGAGCAACCTGGGATGGTGGAAGGTGTCCCTGCCCATAGAAGGAGGGTTGGAATTCAATGATCTTTAAGGTCCCATCCAACCATTCTCTGATTCCATGAATTATTTTTCATGCCCAAGATCACATGAAAGGTTGGAGAAAGATGGATCCTACACCTCTCATAGTCTGGGCTCAGCTTTAGGTCCTTCTCCAGCAGGAGAGACCTTTTTTGGGGTAAATTTACAGTTTTGCAGGAAGAGCTTCCTCATGTTCCCATCTCCGACTGCAATACGTGCAACTACTCCCTTAGGAACAGGAACGGAGGTAAAAGTGGCTTTCTAAAACCTAATCTTAAATTGCAAGATTATTAATATTGACTTTCTATAGCAATAATGCAGGAAATATATAGATAATATAGTCCCTTCTCCACAACACGTATTCTAATAAATAATTATATCACCCAATAAATCTTCACTGTGCACTAATAAGCATATTTTTCCCGTGGAAAAGCTGCTGCTTTCCAAGTGGCTTCATCAAATCCCCCCCCCAATCCCAGCAGATATATCCCTTTTTATAATTACACTTTTTGTCGATCTCAAATACAGTTAAAAATGTGCAAACCGAGTCAATTTTTACACCGTAACTTTTGGTGATATAAGACCCTTGTGCGTCCCCCAGCCAGACCCCCCTTCCCTGGTGCTCCTTTCCTCCCTGATCCTGACATTAAACTACTCCACTTAGACCAGGTACACGGTGCCAGGCAGGCTGACCTCATTAAAATAGATTAGTGCAGAAGTAAAATCTAAAAGGTAATAAAAATCGCTAATATTTTTTACCAGGGCACACACGTATTTTCCTTTTTTTATTATTTTTTTCTCCCCCTCTCCCTCTCTCAGTGGATAAAGCTCCTCTTCGGGTATCAAAATATCCCTCCTGCTGCTGAAAAGCCACATTTTCAATATCACCCTCTGGGCAAGATGCTAGGAGTGACCTGGACAAGGGAGAAGGTATTTCTTTTTATTTCTTTTGCAGTTCTAGCAATTTGCACCGGTGATGTGGAGATGTGACCACAGCTGGGATGAGCTAAAGCTTTAGAACAAGATGGGATTTCTAGGGAGACACTCCCTGACCCTGAAAATATTCCTGGGTTTATTCATCTTACCAGGTAGCCCTAGAAAAGCTCCTCTCTCTCTCCAAATACCTCGATGAAAGAGGCAGGAATTTTTAATTTGCCTCATTTTTTTGTTAATTTCTTTCCATGAGAAATGGGTCGTGGGGGGTTATTTCCATCTCCAAGGAATGGTGTTTCTTGGATCATAAGCACAGATGTTTGACCAGAAAAGGGACAAGGAAATGTGGGAATTTATGTACAAAGCCATCACATCCAGGGATCTGAGGCAGCAGAATCCCAAAAACACCAGCAGGAAGGGGATCCATTATCCAGTTCCCCCACAAGCCCAGGGAAGAGGATGGAGAAACTGCCCCTCAATCACAGCAAACTAAGGAATTTGGAGAAATTTAACTCAGCCCACCGAGTTTTGTCCACCAGGATCAGCCACTCTCAGTTTTTCTTGGGATAAATCCTCCTTTTAGACTCATAGAATAATTCGGGTTAGAAAGGACCTCAAAGATCATCTTGTTCCACCCCATGCCATGGGCAGGGACACTTTCCACTAGACCAGGTTGCTCCGAACCCCGTCCAGCCTGGCCTTGGACAATTCCAGGGGTGTGGACACTTCTTGGGGAGCTTCCAGACAACATTTCCTTGAGAGGGGAGGAGGTTTAGGTGGGAAAAACCGGGAAAGAATGTGTCCCCACCTTCTGCTGACCACCCCAGAGGCCACTGATGGGGCTTGGGTGCAGATACCTGGAAGTGGCCTGTAGATCCGTGGAGTGGAAGAGTGTTCCACCTTAAACCCAAACACGGAGTGGGAATTGGAGGCCACTTTGCCCCAGGTCCTTTGGATGAGCTCAGGGAAGCTCTGCTGGACAAGGGAATTCTTCTCTGCCCTCTCTGAGGAGACAGGGCTCGCCAGGGTGGCTCAAAGCAGATGTGTAGGATGTGGTCCTGTCTCAGAATGCCTTAAAGTGCCCTGAGGGACAAAACCCACCATAAAATGACATTATCCCAGGGCAGGCTCCTCGAGGAATGAGGATTCACATCCCAGCTGGAGTTCAGATTTCAGTATCGCCACGCAAAGGGGGCAAACTGGAAATTCCAGCCAAAAAAACACCCCACATCTGGCTAATTTAGGGTCACCAAGAGTTACCTTCCAGCTGAGGACTGAGGAGGGAGGAATTCATCCTCTTTCCCCGTGGACACAACGGGAAATATGGGAATTACAAGTCTCCCAAGAAAGAAGGTCTGTTTATGGGTGATTTGGCCATCAAGGCCCTGCACCCTCAAACTCCCCCCCATTTAGAGCTCCTTGGAAAGGAATTAGAAATAACATCCTCCCTTGCCCTCGGATCTCTGGGAAGCACCGGGGGATGATTTACTCTGCGCAGGGGAAAGATTTATCAGTTCTTGGAACCAGTGTTTATGAATATTCCTAAAGAGGAAAATCAATCAGTTCTATCATAACATTGCCATTTTTCTAAATGATAGAACAAGCATTTTTATACACCTCGCGCTGCCGGGTTGAGAATCGATAGGAATTACGAGCTTCTCCCTGGATTTACTAATGTTCTGGCATCATCCCCTCCTGCCCCTGAAGCCAAGACAGAGAGGATGCTCAGAGACCTGGGGCTGAGAAGGTTTTCACTCAGTTCTTGCATCTTCCTCCCTCTTTATGCCTCTTCTACCTCCTCAACTTTCAAGCCCAGTCTCTCTGTGCCAGTCTGGAGCAGCTCAAAGTGAGGAGCAAAGACTCTGAGAAGCACCATGAGGTTAAAACCAAAGGTAGAATCCACCTCTTGGATTAGAATTCACTTCTTGGATTAGACAAAACTCATCTGGGAAGACGAGTTTTTCCATGTAATTTCTCTCACCATTGAGTCCAATGTACAATGAAATCCAGGAACTGCTGGAACCAACTTAGACCCTTAAAATTTGGAAGAATAGGTCACGCTTTTGGTCAGCTTTCCATATTTCATCAAATACATCCCTGGAGAGAGACCTTTTCTCTGCTTCTCTTACCACTAAACAAAGCAGTTCAGGGGGAAAGCCACAACAGCACCTCCACCAAGCTTTTCTACCTCCCCAGGGATGTGAACTGCCAAACCTTTTGCAATATTTAGCTGGGAGGAGACCTCAGAAGATGCTTACAATGCTGAGTTTGTTGCCCTGGTGTTAAGTGGCCACAATTCCCTCTCTTCCAGCTGATCCCCAGGCATGACACTGGAAGCACAGACCACATAAGTAGGAAATAAGGGCCAAACCCCAAGGAAATGCACAGGGCATGATCAGCTGTCCCCTTGCAGCCCCAAATCCACCCAGGGCTGTTCCCTGTGCTGCTGGGTGTCCACCAGTCCATCCCTGGGTTATTCCCTGTGTTTGGAACTTTTCCACTATGTGCATCCACCCCTATAGATGATTCCCAGTGCCATGAAGTTCCCTCTTGCTACCACAGCCCTTTTTGCTCTGATTAACTGGTTTGCTTTCCTCCCAATGGATTTGTCATCTTGTGTTGTAGAATCCTGGAATCCCAAACTCGTTTGGCTTGGAAGGGACTTATAAAATAATTTACTTCTAACCCCTGCCATGGGCAGGGACACTTTCCACTATTCCAGGTTGCTCCAAGCCCTGTCCAACCTGGTCCTTGGACACTTCCAGGGATGGGGCAGCCACAACTTATACAACTTGTGCATCTCTTACACATTTTGCACCAGGATATAAAAGGAATTTTCTGGTGCAAGCAAGGATTAGTTCAGGAACTGGGAAAAATGCTCCTAACCTTCCCACTCTAACATCAAGCACCTCTCTAATTTTATACCCTTTGAACTATCTTTCCCCCATTCCTGAGCACTCCTGGTCCCCAGTTTGGGACTGGAAAGCCTGGCTTTGGGATGTGCCCTGTCTCCCTTAGGAGGTCTGTGCTGGTTGAACCCCGGCAAACCAGATCTACTCCCTTGTTATCCCAAAATTCCCATTACACCCACCCAGGAGAAACTCTGTGGGGAGAAAAGGAGAGTCCAGATCCTCCAGCCTGGACTTTATCCACTTGGACATTTTTTTTTCCCCTTCTTGGCAGACATGAATCTTTGCAATAAGGGGGAGGCAGGCCAGCGATAAATCCCACTAAAGGTAAAAGTGATTGATTTTAGAAGACACTGTTTAAGAATTTGTTTTTCTAATGGATCCTAAAGTCCTGTCATCAATTTTGCCAAGCTCAGCGGTGCCAGGAGGCTGCTCTATCCCGGCTGGAGAGGAGGAGGGAGAAGCACACAAGAAGGAGAGATGGGGTGGGTAAAGCAAGGATGGAGGAGGGTGGCAGGGGGGGGCTGCAAAAAGGGAGTTCATCACACATCCCTCCCCGCTGCAGGATCCTAAAACGTGGATTATCCTCGACCATAAATACTAATCCATTAGTTGCTCTTTCACACGCTGCTGGCTGGAATGCTGCCTCCATTTGCCTGCATGATAATCTATTTGAATATCAATGTGGCTTCGTGTGAAAGTGCTTCCCTTGGAGCTGCAGATGAAGGGCAGGCGTGCAGGGCCTGTGCTTTGGGATAGGGCACCGTATCGGGGGCGGAATCGGAAGGTAATTATTGAAATCCCTCTTCGTTCCGAAGCTTCCCAGCAGCCGACCTGAAAGTTTAAAAAAAAAACTAGGTTAAAAAAAAAAAAAAGAAGGAGTAAGGCAGGCAGTGTTGCCTCGGTCTTAATGGGACATTAAAAGAAAGTTCTTCTTTATTTTTAATTCTGCCGAAGGTCTGCATTGATTTGCTTCGTTCCCAGTGATGGGGAAAGGAGAACACGGCCAAGAGATCCATAACAGGGGGCTGCACTGGGAATGTGCTCCATGGGGGGAGGGAATTCCTCTAAATAAATTAGATATTCCCCCCCACAGCTCTGGAAGAGCCTGGAAGATTCTCCATAAAACTCCTGCAATCCCGATGCCATCCCTTACAGGGATTAGTTTTGCTTTGTGGGGTCTGATAACAGAGACAGCCAGAAGGGACAAAATCCCAGAGTCTGAACCAAAATTGTTGCTATTTTTAAGGTCACAGAGATCTTCTCTGTCCCAGCCAGTGCCAGGATCTCTGAGTCCCTTGGAAAGGCTGGTATAGGATTGGGATCTGTGGCCACACTCAGGAGCCCTTGCCTTTGTGTTCCACAGAATCATGGAATGGTTTGGGTTGGAAGGGACCTGAAAGATCACCTAGGGCAGGGACACCTTCCACCAGACCAGGTTGCTCCAAGCCCTGTCCAACCCGACCTTGGACATTTCCAGGGATGGGGCAGCCACAGCTTCTCTGGGCAACCTATTCTAGTGCCTTTCCACCCTCACAGGGAAGAATTTCTTCCCAATATCCAATTCAAACCTTCTCTCTGTCAGTTTTAAGCCATTCCTCTTGTCCTGTCACTCCAGGCCCTTGTAAAAAGTTTCTCTTCATCTTGCTTGTAGCTCTTCCAGGTACTGGAAGGCCACAATTAGGTCAACCCAAAGTCTTCTCTTCTCCAGGCTGAACAATCCCAACTCTCCCAGCCTTTCCTCCCAGCAGAGCTGATCCATCCCTTTGATCATCTTGGTGCCTCCTCTGGACTCCCTCCAACAGCTCCATGTCCTTCCTGTGCTGGAGACCCCAGGGCTGGAGGCAGCTCTGCAGGTGGAGGCTCAGGACACAGTTGGACTTCTGTGCCCTTCCCAAGGCAACAAAAAAGGCAGCAGAAAGAAGTTCCAGCTGAGGGTACAACAGGACCTTGAGCTACTATCAAGGCGCTGTTCCCTTTACAAAGAACCGGTTACTTCCTCATCTCCATCAAAGCAAAGCAAAATGTGTGTAAAAAGATGAGTATTTTGCCAAATGGAGCTGATAAAATAAATTGGGGCCTCTTGCTGCTCACTGTGGATGAGGCTGGAACTACTTTTCATGCCCTGAGAAGCCTGGATGGGGCTTGTTTTGTCAGTAGGGGATGAAACTGCTCTACCTGACTTGCAAGAGCTCCTGGAAGATGATCTGGAAACCCTCAAATCTTGAACTCAATGGATTGTGGATAAGAGCCTGGATATATTTGTCCCAGGAAGGTTTGGACAGATCCCTGGAAGTGTCCCAGGTGAGGTTGGATGGGGCTTGGAGCAACCTGGTCTAGCACAAGGTGTCCCTTCCCATGGCATGGAAAGAGATGATCTTTGAGGTCCCTTCCAACACAAAGCACTGTATGATTTTATGATCCCAGACATGGATAAAACACTTTTTCCTCTCAAATATTATCCCAGGCATGGTTTGAGAGCCCCGAGGATCATCTGCAACCCAAGGAGGTCAGTTTTAAACACCTGATCCGTGGGGGTTGGAGCTTGGCCAAGTGAGCAACATCAACTTCTCACTTTGTTTGACACAGCAATGAGAGGCCATGAAATACCTCCTGCTCCGGGTGCTCCTCCCTGACAAGGGGCTCCTGGAAGGTGTCCAGCTAAACCAGCCAGAACTCCAGCACTGGGGAGAAGGGTCAGAGGAGAAAACACAAACACCAGGAGGAGAAGAAAAGCCAAGAGGAACATTGCCCAAGTCAGAGTTGTAAGAGCCACAGTCCTGAGGGTTTGTTGAATCAGTGGTGTCAGGACATCTCTAGGTGAGGGATGAAATCCCCTTGGATTTTTGCAGACTTTTATGCATCCCAAGCCTTTCACAGAATCACAGAACGGATTGGGTTGGAAGGGACTTTAAAGATCATCTCATTGCAACCCTCCTCTGTCCACTAGAAGGTTTCAGGACCTTGACCTTTGCAACCACAGCCATGTGCATTTTCCTCTCCCTCCTACCTCCCTCCAGCCCCTGCTCCCAGTGTGGATTTCTAGGTGAGTGCTCTTCATTGTCCAGATTTAAGTGGTCCATCCCTAGATTAAGTAGATTGGTCCATCCCTAGATTAAGTAGATTTTGGACCTCCAAGGAGTTTTGGAGAGCCAGGGCTCTACGATGCTCAGAAGCAAAAGAGTACATTGGGAGTTTGGGTATTTAAGCATTTTGGGGTTCAAAGAACAGCTGAGCTGAGCTCTGGAAAAGCCTGAAGAGGAGGAATATCCACAGAAAGCACAGGTGACTTGAGGACTTTCAGGGATCTGGGCTTTTGTGTTCTCCCAGGAGTATTCATCAAGATTGAATACAGCATTTTTTTTCATGGGAATGACAAAAAATGTATTAGGAAGAAAGGAATTTCAGTGGCTAAAGGGTTCTGGGATCCAGCAAAGATGTGAGAAAACCCAGTTCTCTGGCAGCAAGGAGTGAAGATGAAGGTCTTGGCTCTGAGGATGCTGGTCCTGCTTTGAGAATGAAGGTCCTGGCTCCAAGGATGCTAGTCCTGCTTTGAGGATGCTGGTCTTGTTTTGAGGATGCTGATCCTGGCTCAGAAGATGCTGGTCCTGGCTCTGAGGATGAAGGTCCTGGCTCTGAGGATGCTGATCCTGGCTCAGAAGATGCTGGTCCTGGCTCTGAGGACACTGGTCCTGGCTC
The DNA here is from genome assembly GCA_035584755.1 of Thripadectes ignobilis. Classification (NCBI taxonomy): domain Eukaryota; kingdom Metazoa; phylum Chordata; class Aves; order Passeriformes; family Furnariidae; genus Thripadectes; species Thripadectes ignobilis. The sequence goes on from JAWMRC010000078.1 coordinate 149,393,873, forward strand.
TAAGGATGCTGGTCCTGGCTCTGAGGATGCTAGTCCTGGCTCTGAGGATGCTAGTCCTGGCCCTGAGGATGAAGGTCCTGCTTTGAGGATGAAGGTCCTGGCTCTGAGGATGAAGGTCCTGGCTCTGAGCATGAAGGTCCTGCTTTGAGGATGCTGGTCCTGGCTCTGGGGATGAAGGTCCTGCTTTAAGGATGCTGGTCCTGGCTCTGAGGATGAAGGTCCTGGCTCTGAGGATGCTGGTCCTCATTCTGAGGATGCTGGTCCTGGCTCCAAGGACACTGGGCATGGCTCTGAGGATGAATGTCCTCGTTCTGAGGACACTGGTCCTGCTTTGAGGATGCTGGTCCTGGCTCTGAAGTTGCTGGTCCTGGCTCTGAGATTGCTTCAAACTCAGACCTGTCGCTGCGAGGAATCTCCAGCAATGACAAGTTCCTGCTGCTTGGTCTCAGTTCTGTCCCTGCCACACCAGCTGCTCCCTTCTCCACGGAGGTGGACGAGGCTGGGAAGGAGAATGTCCCCCCAATGCCAAGCCCAGCACACTCCCCACCGCATCCCTGCTCCCTTCCCCTGCTGCCTCCTGCCTCCCTCCTCTCCCAGGCCTGGCAGAGGCTCCTTCCCTCTCCACGCCTCATCCATCAAGCCGGATGACGCTGTTTGCCCACCCCATTTTCCTCGGCCTGTCAGTGCCCAGAGAAAACAATGATAAATAAACTGGCACCGAAGGAACTCTCTCCCGCTGCTTGATTTATCTTTTATTTGTGCTGCAATCCAAGCCCCTTCTCTCCCCCTGCACCCCAATCATTAACTCTTCTTCAGCTGCCTCAGGCAGTTTTCCTACCCGGATCCCACATGGATTTTTCCGGATTCTTTATCACCCTTGGCTTTTGTCGAGGGCTGGGTGAAGCACCCAAGGCTGAGGCAAATCAGGTGGTACCCACAAAACACATCAGCCCTGGTGCAAGGTTAGGGAGGGGACATTGCAGGACCTGTTTGAAGTCCAGCCCTTGGGCCTGGCTCTGAACCGAATTTCCACATACAGAGCTGTCTGCAAGAAAGTTTTGGGAGGGAGTTTTGTAACACCTGAAATGAGAGATATTATTCTGGATTCATCATAATTTTCAGGATTGGTGTTCTCCAGATCACATCATTCTTCTGGACATACCTCGGTGTCCTTCAGCCTTCATCAGTCTGTCATGTCTATCATCATCCCTGGGAGGGTCCAAGGCCACACTGGACATGACTTGGAGTAACCTGGACTAGTGGAAGTTGTCCCTGCCCATGGGAGGGGCTTGGAACGAGGTGGTTTTGAATGTCCCTTCCAACCCATCCCATGATTTAGTGATTCTTGTCAAAGCGGGGCCACTTCACCCCAAATATTTAATACTCCCAGTCCAATATTCAATATTTATTTGTCCAGCACTCAGGAAACCTTGGTGAGGACACTCCAGCTGCCAGGTCTGTGCTGGAGCCACCACCATCAGGAGCCAGGCATTGGAATGTTACCTGACACAGCATCACATCCTGCTTGGGTTTCATCTTCCACAGCTTGTCTGGGCTACAGAGACACGGTGATTTAAAATAATCCTCACAATCCCCCCCTCTGACCATTCTGCCAGACTTGCACCCTGTTCACAGCAGGCTCCACGAAAACCTTCCCTGGCTCTTATTAAGATGTTTCTTCCCACACAGTAAACCAAGGAAGGCACTTCCATAGCATCCAAAGTGATAAAATTATATTGAATGTTTAATCAAACATTCCCTGACTTTATCTGCCTCTCGATTGCTGGTTATTACATCATCTACATCCTTCTTCTTTTTTTTTTTTTAGGTGCCATAAAATTATCTCTGGCTCTTGCAGTCTGCGAGTTTATGATTAATCAATTACGTAGAGAAGTTATCTATTAAAAATCAAAACGTGCACTTCCAATAAAGCCTCATCCAGCAAAAGATTACTGGGCTAATCCTTTCCTTCATCAGTTGCTTATTACGAGTAATTGTGTTCAGGGGATCACAGGAGTCATTAAGTAAACAGGGTGCACTAAAAGTGCATGCAACCTAACAGGGAAAATTACTTAATTAGTGATAGATGGTGCTGCAACTGATTAATTGAAGGGCCCTTTCCACCAACTTTACTCAGCCCAATTCATGTCTTGCCTGGAAAGTCAAGGCCAGGTTGGACAAGGTTTGGAGCAACAGTGGAAGGTGTTCCTGCCTGTGGAACAAGATGAGCTTTAAGGTCCCTTCCATCCCAAACCATCCCATGATTCCCTGGTAATCTTTGGCTCTGCAGAAGTGATTTGGGCCATAAAGAGCTGAGGAAGGGGGTTGGACAGGGCAGAGAGCTCAGAGCCCCCAGATTTAAGAGAGGATTGGTTGGCTTTGCTCCCCTTCCTAGAGAATGTTCCTCCCTTCCATATAATCGTGTCCAGGAGGGGATTCAAATTGTTCCCACCATAGCCTGAAAGCACCAGGCCATGGAATCATCTCCTTCAGGGTGTCAGGGGATGCTCGTGATCGGAGCGTGCTGGGGATCAGCACAGCCCAAGCCCTGTTGTCAGCAGCACAGCAAGCAGCAGACAGGGGTGCTGCCTTAATTAGTGACAACAGCCCCAAATAAACAAGAGCCTCGGAGTCCCCCCATTTCAGGAGCCTTGACAGCACAGCGTGTGGGAAGGGACGGGGCCCGCTCCCAACCACCACAATCCCGCCCCACAGCTTGGGATTGTCAGTAACGGAGCTCATTTAGAGGCACCGAGTAATTAACCCCCCCGTGGGTCCCCCTGTCCCCCTCAGAGCCTGACATCTCCGGAGAGACAGGGACTGCAATGCAGGGCTGTCCCCAGCAGCGTGAGTGGCTCGTCTCTGTCTTGGCCCACGCAGGCAGCGCTCAGTGGGTCTCATTTGTTTGCATTTGCCTGGTGCCTTGACATGATGAAGTAAAAAGTTTTAATATTCGCCAGCATGAATTTTTAATGCCTGGCTCCTGCTCCCGTGTCATTATTTGCCTGCGCTTCAGCACTTTTGGAGAGCGTTTGTTTAGATAATGTTCTGTGGAAGGAAAAAAAAAAAAGGGGGTGGGAGGGGGAGCCTGTACCTTCCTCCCCATAGTGACCATTAAATGATATACCTGGTGTTCCACAGGTGCTGGCGATGCAACTTCCCCACATACGAGCAGGGGCTGCAGCCCCCCCTGTTTGAGGGGAAATCAATGGGAGAAACCCGGAATGGAGGTCAAAAATGGGATTCCAAGGAGTTTTGGGGTGGAGAGTTTGGCTGTTTCTGCCTTCTGCTCGTCCTCGGCGTCTCTCACACCCCTCACCCCCAGGTGCCCTGAGGGTGGCATGGGAAGGAGGGTGGCAAGGAGGAAGAAAGGAGGGGCTTGGTGGGTTTTTGGATGAGGGGGAAGTGGAGCAGTACTGGGAGAAGGTGGCACAGGACCCAGCACAGCAACAAGGTCTCTGTGCAGTCCCACTGACTGAGCCTGAGGAGAGGGCAGAAATGGGTTAGACAGGATAGATAAGTGAGTGCAGGAATCATAAAATCATAGAACTGTTTGGGTCAGAAAGGACCTTAAAGATCATCTCATTCCAACCCCCTGCCACGGGCAGGGACACCTTTTCCTATCCCAGGTTGTTCCAAGGCCTTGGACACTTCCAGGGATGGAGCAGTCCCAGCTTCTCTGAGCAACCTGTTCGAGGGCCACCCCCGCCCCTCCCGGGGAAGAATTTCTTCCTAATACTTAATCTAAACCCACTCTCTGCCAGTTTGAAGCCAGGAAGGATCTGGGTTTGGGTAGGTTTTTATTACAGTAATAGACTCTACTGAGGCTGAGTCCAGGGCTGATACATCCTGAAAACAGCTGCAAAGACAAGCTGGTGAGTTAATAAGGAATGGATAGAGGGAACATTGGGTGATCTGCTGTGATGGATGGAGGCACAGATGGATGGAGGCAGGGAGGATGGATAGGCAGAATCCCAGGGAGGTTTAAACACTTGGAACTAGATGACCTTTAAGGTGCCTTCCAACCCAAACCATTCTGTGATAAGCAGGAAGCCTCCCCCTGTCTCTGGAACATATGAGCTGCTTCGAGCTGAACCTCCCAAAACAATACCTGACCCCCCCAAATCAGAATCCAGTGGTGCTCACACAAACTTTTCACTTATTCACTCATTCAAAGTCCCTGAGGAAACGGCCAGTGAGGGATCACAGAATCATTAAGGTGGGAAAAGACCTCCAATATCATCAAGGCCAATTTTTGATCAGACACCACCTCGTCAACTAAACCATAAAGGAGTGGAGGACCATTGCCCACCCTGGATGTGTTTAAAGGCTCAGGTGCTTCCCACCTGGGAATTTCTTCAATACAGAAGAAATTTGGGGTCTCTGCTGTGACCACCCAACCCTAGATCTTCTCCTGCCTCTGTCCGTGGTGCTGAGTGTTGCCCGCAAGGCTGTTCCTCAGCCCCCTTGGAGGGTCCCACCTCTCAGCACCCACAGCCAGACCCTGGGTTTGGATGGATCAAGGTATTACACCATTCAAAGGCTCAGGAGAAAACATCTCCCCTCCCTAAACTTCCAGCTGGCAGCCTCTAATCCAAGCCATGGTTAACAAGGAGATCTGGGATATGGTTTGTGGAGGGAAAGGCAGCTCCCAATTCAGCTGTTCATGTTTAATTCATCTGTCCAGCACAGTAAACAGGTCGACTCTCAAGTGCTGGGCTGAAAACAGACCTGACACCAACCCATGTGGATTTTCAGAGCCTCTCTCTGCATCTGTGGAGCCCAGAATTCCCGGGATTCATCCCAGGGATGTAAACAGAAGCAATATCATGGTGTGCTCAGGAGCAGGGAACTCACCAAGTGGGTCTATAATTTTTCACTTATAGACTTGGAGAAGGCCAAGTTGCCTTTCCTAACACTTGATTCCAAGCCCTGAAGAAACATTAAGCGTCTTTAATGGCTTTTAGTGAGCTTGAGAGGAGCTTTCAGTGGAGATACAGGGTTATGGAAAGCAAGTCATGGCTGAACAATGAACTGATGCTCACAATTCTTGTGGGAATAAGTGTGATCCAGTGTTCATGGGATAATTCCCCTCATCACCAAAAAAATAGGTATAGGCAAGATATATGATGCACTTGAGGAAACATCATAGAATCATAAAATCATGGAATCATACAATGGTTTGTGTTGGAAGGGACCTTAAAAATCATTGATTTCCATCCTCCCTGCCATGGGCAGGGACACCTTCCACTAGCCAAGGTTATTCCAAGCCCCATCCAACGTGGTCTTGAACATTCCAGGGATGCCACAGCTTCTCTGGGCAACATGTGCCAGAGCCTTCCCACCCTCCCAGGGAAGAATTACTTCCCAATATCCCATCTAACCCTTCCCTCTGGCAGTTTGAAACCATTCCCCCTTGTCCTGTCACTCCATGCCCTTGTCCAAAGTCCCTTTCTATGTTTCTTCTCAGCTTCCTTCAGATATGGGAAGGACACAATTAGGCCATTCCAAAACTTTCTCTTTCCAGGCTGTCCAGCCCCAGTTCTCTCAGCCTTTCTTCATAGGAGTATAATTCCTACAATAGCAGAAAACCCCAATTCTCTGCATCCCTGGTCTTGTTTAGACATTAATTCTTGCAGCCCCAAAATTAAATTAAGGGATTTTTGCTCCAAAGCGCATAGACCAGTTGGAAAAATCATGCACCACAGTGGTAAAAAAACTCTCTAGACTTTGTCCCAGAGATCCCAAGCCTTCCAATTCTCCATGTTTCCGTGCAGCTGTCCCTGCAACAACAGTGCCACGAGCTGGGTGTCCTCTAGGAGAGCTCCTGGGTCAGAACATGGCTCGGGGCAGGAGTAACAGGAGCCTCCATCTCCCTGCGATCCGAGCCCGGGGGAGCTGCTGTCGGTTCCTAGTCCTTTAAAAGCTGGAGACAGCTCCAAATCGGGATGCCCTTGGCTCTTGTGTGTGTGTCAGCAGTTTCCTCCTGGCTGCCTGACACCAGCCCGGCCCCACGCAGGGTCTGGCCACGCCGGCGGCGAACGGGGGGTTTACGTTTCACCCGCTCTCCAGCCTCTGTGTGAGGAGATAAGGGCAGCACAGGCTCCATTAGGGAATGTTCTTAAGTTACTCCGTCTCGGCTCTGGACGATATGTAATCCAGGGAAAAGCAGGTGCAGGAGAGGAGCACAGCCAGGTGGCCCCTCTTTAAAGCCCGGGGCAGAGCTAAGGATAGAGGGGGGGAAAAACAGAGAGAGGAGTTTCACCTCCAGAGGGAATTGGCACCCTCTGGGTGCTGTTAAAGGATCCAGCACAATCTGTGGACACAATCCCAGCACTGACACTTCCAGAATAAGCTCCCTTTGCTGTTCTTACCTGATCCTGCAGGGAAACAGCGAGGATGCACGAAAGAGGGGTTTGAGCCATGTGAGCCACATAAAAGAGGGATTTCTTCTGCTGGATTCTCCTTTTACATGGACCTGTTGACAAGGGTGGAATTAGCCTTCCCCAATTTTGAGAAGCACAAGTGCCCCGAGTGCAACTGAGTTGCCTGAACTCCCAGGATAGTCAGTGAAGTGTGGTCAGGGCTCCTCTGACCCAAGAAAGCATCTGCTCTGGGATCAGACCACCCCTACCCTGATGTCCCACTGAAAACTCAAACCAAGGACATGTTGAAAAATTGCTGAGCACCTAAAACTAGGGAAGGTTAATTCCTCACCTCAGACAAGACCTAGAAAGTTCCTAGAGGCCCTGCTCCATCACAAATTTGGAGTACATATACTAAAACCTGGCACTTATGGATAATTAAAAGAATTCAACACTGCACTGCAGGACACACCACATCCCAGAGAGCTTCTCCTCAAGTCTCCACCTGACCTGCTTGCAGGGATATGGCCATCCCAGAGCACAGATCTGTGAGGGGGGTTAAAAAAAAAGAGGTGCTGTGTTTCTTTCATGTGGGAGGGCCTGACTTTGATCCCTCTGCTCTTTACCTTTGCGATTCACACTTTATTAAAGCCATTAGACCCTCCATAAATACCCTGGTCCCGATCAAGTGGCACTCCTTTAATAGACAGCAAGTAGGCTGTGACATCTCAATGGAGCAGGAACAAGACATTTCCCACAAAGCCGCCTCTTCCGCGGCGTTCACGCCCTTCGGATACTTGGGGAGATGTCACATCACGTCTTGCTCACTTCTGTCCTGATTCAGCTCTTTTCCTCTTGCCCTTGTAAATCAATCCGTGCAGCCCTCAGTCATTTGTCGGTTGTTCTTATATGAACTCCCTGCCATTTGACAGGATCTGTCTGGGAAGGAGAAGCCTGGGAATGAGCACGGCTTTCCATGTGCATTAACGTCGAAGCCTTGCCGTCCCTCCGGGAATTTTGGTCTTTTTGCTGCTCGTTGTTTCCAGGAGGCTGCGGAAGGCGGTTCCTGCTCGTGAAGTGGGAGCTGAGATGTGCAAAATAAAGCAAACAGGGGCTTTGCCCAGACTTTAAGTCTAGTCTTATGCAATAAATGTGCCTGGAATGTCCCCTGACCCTGGGATAGCCAGCCTTGAACAACTCACAGCTGGACCATTAAAATCCCTTCCCCTCCAAACTAGATGTCCACGGCAAGGGGGGTTGGAATTCCATGATCTTTAAGATCCTTTCCAACCCAAACCATTCTGTAATTCTATGGACTCACTGATGATAATGGCAAGTGGCTGGTCCTGATTCCTGATTCCTGGGAAGCATTTGGAAAAAGCCTAATTATCGTAGGTCATCAGTAGGATATGTAGGATCTGACATTCCTGGGTGGATCTGAACTAGATTTGACTGTGGGAGACCCTCTCAGTGGCTTCACAGAACTCCAGATAAACAACATCTGTAGCCTTTCCCTTGTCCACTGATGTGGTCACTCCACCACAGAAGGACACTTGGTAGGTCAGGCAGGACTTGCCCTTGGTAAAGTCTTCACCTCCCTGTCCCCCACGTGCCTCAGCATAGCCTCTAGATGTTATCATTCCATTATCTTCCCAGGACAGAGGTGAGGCTGACAGACCAGTAGTTCCCAGGATCCTCCTTCCCACGTTTTTTAAACACATTTTAAATGATATTTCCCTTTTTCCAGTCACCAGGAACTTCACCTGACTGCTACGACTCTTCAGATATCACAGAGAGTGGCCTGGCAGCTCCATCAGCCCATTCCCTCAGGACTCTGGGAGACATCCCATGGCTTCCCACAGACTTGGGCACATTTAGGTTCCTCAGGTGTTTGTGAACCTGATGTTATTTGAAATCAGGAGGGACTTTTCTCCTCTGGTTCCTATCTTGCCCATCCACACGAGAGGGGTGGGATGAGAGGTTGCCAAAGAAGAATGTGACACAAAAGTTGAGCACTTCAGCCTTCTCCTCATCTGTTGTCCCCAGTTTTCTTGTCTTACATTTCAGAGGGATAAGTTTTCTTTGACTTCCTTTTCTGGCTGTAGAAGCCCTTCTTCTTATTCCTTGTGATCCTTGCTGAGCTCAGCTCCAGCTGCTCCTTGGCCTTCCTGACCCCATCCCTACAAAACCAGTCAGCTTCCCTCTCTTCCCAGGATCCCTGTCCCTGCTTCCGCTGCCTGTTCCTTTCCTTCCTGACCTTTAGTTTCACCAGCAGGTCTCAGCTCATCCCTGCTAGTTTCTTCCCTTCCTTTCCTGGTTTTTCCCACCTGGGCGTTGAGAACTCTTGGTGAAAATCATCCCTAAATACCTTTTGGATCCATTCTGCTCCCTTATCCCTGCCTGCAAGATTCCAGAGGGGTCCTATGGAAGCAGAGATGCTCTCACCAGGTGAGCCCTCCCCAAGGTCCATCCTCACTGTGACCATGTTGAATCAGAGCCCGTGGGTGATGTAGACCCTGCTCTGCTGACTCCACGTGCAGCAGAAGGGTGTTAATGCCCAAAAAAACCTGAGATATAAGGACATAAGGAAACAACTTATGTTTCACTGGGAGCCATATTCCTCTCTCCTTCTGGAGACATGGTAAGGGACAATGAATTCATCAATCTGTCATTTAAGATTGTTCGCTTGACAGCTCCAAAATGCATCTTAAAAAAAAAACCCCAAACATTAAGGGCTTGAATAATTTAAGCTCCTCTTAAATATGCCCTGCAATTCAAATCCTTGGAGTGGTTTAAACATTTGAAAGAAGTTCAATCTGGACAGCAATTTAAAGCCAAGATGGATGAGTTCAATTTGGCTGTGCACTGCAGACCTGGAAGGCCATGGACCTGACATCACTTTGCACTGAAAGTCTCCAGAGATGTCCACATGAACCAGTGATTAGGTGGATGGCCAAGTGTGGCAGAGATATTGCCAGGACAACTCCACGCTGGGTGAAGGAGAGACTAGGAGCTCTTAGGGTTAGTTTTGGTTGTTGCCTGACCTAAAAGCCATGAATTTTAGTCCATGGAGAGACACCTTGGATGATGGTGAGTTTAAGATCCAAGTGCTCTCTGACCAGCTCTGGGCTTCCTCTGCTGTGAAAAATGACCTCGTGGTTTTGTAAACCAGAGTGGCTTTAGTGGTTCCGAAACAGGTATGATTTGTTAGAATCAGAGAGTAATTTAGGTTAGAAGAGACCACTGAGATCACAGAGTTCAAGTGTTATCCCAGCACTGCCAAGGCCACCACTAAACCACACCTACAGGTTTTTTGGATGGGGACCCCCCCACTGCTCTGGGCAGCCTGTGGCAGGGATTGACAACCTTGTCCAGGAAGAAATTTTTCCTAATACCCAACCTAAACCTTCCCCAGTGAAACCTGAGACCATTTTCTCTTGTTGTGTGGCTTGTTACCTGGGAGAAGAGACAAACTCCCACCTGGCTCCCCCCTCTCAAAGGAGATTGTTCTCCTCAGAGGGAGTTGGGGAGAGAAGTAAGACCCCCTTGAGCCTCCTTTTCTCCAGTCTGAGTCTCCCCAGCTCCCTCAGCTGCTCCTCATCAGACCTGTAGCTCAGACCCTTCAAGTAGGACAAGACACTCCATTGAAATTCTAAGTTTTTCTCCATTATCTGTGAAGATAAATGGATCAAATTAATTTTGAGGGAAACACCTGAGGTATCTCCACTTCAGTATCAAGACCGGTCAGATGAAATCCATCTTCAGCACCAGAGCAGATCAGTATCACCAGTGATTTCTCTCCCACTAACACTAATCTTACAGAAATCGCCCTGGGATCTGATCTCTGTTGGTTTCTACACATTATTGTTCATTCCTTTGGGTCCTGTTTTGGATCTGAGACTGATGCAGCCCCAGCACTATGAGGTATCAACCTGTTGGTTGTGGACATATCAGGGTACGACAATGAGACGATCACCCCAAAGAAAGAAGATCCCAAAAACACCTGATGTAGCCCCAACTCTCATGTCCTTTTCAAATGCTCTTGAAGTTGCACCAAATCTACCTGTCAGCATGAAGAGCTCAAAAATGTGGCTACACAGGCAATGATTTTCCAGACTGAAGTGGCATTTTGGCCTCTATTGCACGAGCTGAAGGATTTCCAACTCACAGACAGAGGTACAAAGTGGCAGAAGGAGATGGAGAAACCAAGGCTGTAGTTCTACAGATGCTTAAAAAGAAAAAATCCAAAATTGGCAAGCCATTTTTGAACAACAAAAACCACGTGCAAATGCTCACAAGGAAATTCCACATGGAAACAGACTAAATGGATTAAGACATGGGATGTGTTTGTGGGCATAGGGGATTTGTGGAGAGGAAAAAAGGACGATAAGAAGTCCTGCAGGTCACAGCATCTCCACCCCACATGTCCCTGCACATCACAATTACATCAAGAGATCTGAAACACATTTTTTCCCCATTCCCACCTTGACTGAAGACTGATAAACACCAAAATACAAATTCAGATCACTAAAAGGAGTCAAGGCTCTCCCCCAACAGCTTTGTTGAGGTCTGGGAAGAGCCCCAAACCTGGGAAAACTGATGTCATGAGCTGCCACCTTCTGTAAACTTCCTCTCTGAGGCTTAAACATCATCCCAGAACATAACAGAGTTATCACCACCTCCCTGCTCCAACCAACAAGACGCTGCTCCACTGCCGACCAGAGATTAAATTATAATCACATCCCATTCCTTTCCCCCCATTCCCAGCAGTTTCATTACTCTCCATAATCAGACACGGACTCCCATCCCTCAGACCCTGCAACCGATATCACCTCCCATATTTCACAATCAAAATTGCAAGTGAACCCATGTCACCGAGAATTAATTTTTGTAAGACAATGTTTATATTAACCATTCATTTATTGACTTCTGTTTGGTGGGTCAATTTGGAAATTTATGCTCCCCTGAGATCAACACATTGACCTCGGTTTCATCTCAGGTCAATATTCCCTTCTCAGGTCAATAAATCTTGGAACTGACCGGAGCAGAAGTCAATAATATCTGCATATTCTTATGTTGTCAGAGGGTTGGTAACACACAATTTCATGTCTGGGAGGTGAGGAAACAGGAGAGACACCAGGAATGAGGTATGAATGTGGAATTCTTGCTCAGTAGCTCTCCTTCCATCCATCTGTGGAGTCTGACCTGCCAGCAGTAAGGAAAAATCATCATTTATGTTATTTATTTGTGTATAAAATGTGACCATCCCTTCACAGAGGGACACTCATGTTGAGAGCAGAAAAGAAATGAAGGATTGTGGGTTCTGACCCTAAAAACTCCAGTGGGTGTGGACAGGTGGGACAGGCCAAGGTGACAGCACAAAGTGTGGAGTGTAAAGACACACAAAGAATCAGAAGAGTCTCCAAATACCTCACCAAAGGGGAATTTCGTGCTGAGAAGGAAATGAAGAGGCCACTTTGTAGAAGCTCATGGGAGATTTCCACCAAGTCAGGGAAAGCATCAATCTGTCTGTGTGGAAATCTGCTCCGTTAGCAATAACATCTGGGGCTCACTGGAGGTGGGAACTGGTCTCCTGGCTCTGAGGGAGACAAGGAGCAGGATGGAGACAGACAAGGAAAACATGGAGCTGAGGCACTAAATGGATCCCAAATCTGCCACAGCAGGAAAACTGTGCCTGGAGGCTCCAGGACCAAGATGCCACAGTGGAACGAGTCCCTTATTGATGGACAGTCCCACAGGGCTGTGGCCAATGTTTGCTGTGGTCTCTTTCCTCCTGCTGGGGTTCCTGGGAGTCTAAAATATCCACGTGGCCATGGATGTCCCTCCACTTTTCAGCCTCTTCCTGCCCATCTCTTTGGGTGCAGCCTTTGCTCCATGGAGTCACTTTTACCCAGCTGGGCATTTTCAAATATTTCAGGAATCTAGTTATTTAGAGCCCTCTTTTCCCATAAAACCTGAAGGAACCTGGGAATTCAGAACTTACAAGTGCTGGGGATGGCCAAGAGGCAAATAAACACACATAAACAACCAATTCCTCTTTGTTTCTTACAATCTGGCAGAGAGTTCTGCTGGGAATGAAGATGCTCCCTCCTTCTGGTTATTCCAACCCTCAGGAGGCACCACATGAGGATGGACTTTGTCCTGAAAGCCCTAAAGCCCAGATTTAAGTATCATTTGCTTCTCAACCTTTCCTTTAAATCAGGGTTCTGTCTGGAAATGGGAAATGTATCTGGAATGGGATTTCCCTCTGGCCTCTCCCAAGTGATGGTTGGATGGACAACATCCATCTGACCTGTTATTCAGTTATCAGGACTGAGTTTTACAGGAAATTTGTAGGGAAAAACTCTTGACCAAGGAAATATTGACAGTATAGAGATATAAGAGTAAGAATATTTGTCATTAAAGAGAAATACTGAAAGATTTTGAACCATATTCCAAGTCAGCCCTTCAAATTACCCAGAGACACGTGTTGGCTGATGCAGGTGACAACCCTGACATGTTCCCAGCATGAGGGTGAGGGAGAGCCAGGAGAGCCTGGATCAGCATGGCAGAGGGCTCAGCTGGATTTGTGGACATGGAAGGATCAGAGTCAAGATCCTGCAAACCAGGGATGGGTGTGAAACCCCTGGTTTGGGGACTGTGACTCACCGGGATCTGCTGAGCAAAGCTGAGGATGGAATTTCCACCTGGAGGCTGCACAGGGAGGAAAAACACCAGATCCCTGGTCTGCTGAAAAGCTGGGAACAGAACCTGGGACACCCCTCAACAATCTCCCTTGAGAAATTCTCCATGTGCCGAAGGTGCCCGACGTCCAGCAGTGCCCAGATGTTACATCCAGGCCTCACAAACCTTCCAGAATGGAATTCCCTTGGAGCCACGTTTTCCCCTTCCAACCAGGAGCTCCAGGCTCTGTTTTGCAGGTGCTCTCAGGGCTGAAGCTCCTTCTGCTTCAAGGATCCTGGCCTGATCCCTGTTTCCTCCATCCCTGGTGCTGCTGAGCTTTCATCCCAAGGACTTTGTTGGGATGCAGCTGCCCTGAGTGGGAATTCCAATTGGATTCCAAGTCCTTTCCAGCAATTCCCCTCCCTCCCACATTCCCTGGCTGAGGAAGCACAGCTGTTACCTGTTGTCTTTTCCCCCATGACTCCAGAGCAGGAGTCTGGATCCATCCAGCCACTAATCTTCCAAGCCTCAGGGCTTTCCTGACAGAGCAAATGATCTGCCAGACCCAGCTTAATGGAATTGTAATTGCCAATTAAAAGCTGTCCCGTTAATTGCACCAGCTTGAAGGTTTGAGTGTGGGTCGGTGTGAGTTCCTGAAGTCTCTCCTGCTGAGACTGATGGTCTCCCCACCGGGAATTGAATTTGGGAATGACAGGTATCTCGTGAGCTTTGCTGCTGTGCAAACACCACCCAGAATTCCCCTCCGGCTTGTTCAAGGTAATGAACCAGCTGAAAACAAGAGGGGAGGACCAGAGATGTGAAGGGGAATTTGGTGTCACCACTGGGTGAAGCAAACAGCAAGAGCCATCCAATATACCATCAATCCAGAGGGATTGATGGATGCTGGGGAAAGGCTCTGGGAGAGAACCTGCAGATTTACTAACACAAGTAATGTATTAACCAACAGAGCTGATAATTTATTGCACCTCTGGAGCTTCCAGCTCTGTGTTTGTCCAAACACGACAGGCTCCTTCTGTCAATCCCAGGCACTTTTCGGTTTAGGTGGAAAGAAAACACCTGAACAGAGGGAAGAAAATTGAATTTTTTTCCTTGTCAAAGACAGAGCGTGGAAACCGTGTGGGTTTTTTGGGTTTATTTTTTTTTAACAAGAACAAGGTGCTTTTGAACTTTTGAATGACAGCCAATCTCCACAATTCCCTTGGATTCCTGATTTCCTGTTGCTGTTTGTGCAGCTATTTCCACCTCTGCAAAGCAGGTGCTTGGCTGTTTAATGCCACGGGGCTCCTCCTCTCACTCACTGATCCTTGGATGAAAACAAACCCTTCCTTTCACACTGGGCATGTTACTTAAGCTCAGGTTTGCACAGAGATTTGGGCCAAACTTGCTTGAGCTCAGGTTTTGCCCTAACCAGGGAGGCTCAAAGGAAAACCAGGTGATACATTATACAAAAGGCCAGAGTCTCACAGTATCTTGGTGTCCTGGGAACATTCACGGTCAGGTTGGATGGGGCTCTGAGCAAACTGGTCTAGTGAAAGGTGTCCCAGCTCATGGAAAGGGGTTGGACTAGAATGGCTTTAAAGGTCCCTTCCAATCCATAACATTCTATGGTGAGGGATCTGGAGAATAAATCCTGTGAGAAGCAGCTAGGAGGGCTCAACCTGGACAGAAGGAAGTTCAAGAGGGACCTTCTCACTCTCTACAACCCTTGACAGGATGGTGGAGCCAGGTGAGGGTTGGTTTCTTCTCCCAGGCAACCAGCAATATGACCAGAGGACATGGCCTCAAGCTGCACCAGGGGAAGTTCAGCTTGGACAACAGGAGGAATTTCTTCATGGGAAAGGTTGTCCAGCATTGGAAGGGGCTGCCCAGGGAGGTTTGGAGTCCCCCTCCCTGGAGGTGTCCAAGGAATGACTGGACATGGCACTCAGTGCTCTGGGCTGGGTGACAGGTTGGACTGGAAGATCTCGGAGGTCTTTTCCAACCAGAATGATTCTGGGATTTATAGATGGCTTGGACACACAGGCCCTTCCAGAGACAGCATTCCACCATTTTGCCTTGGATACTTCCATAGGCTGCAAGCAAGGAGACCTTCTTGGACGAGGATGGTCGAAGAGCTCAGGTCCATTCCCGCGGGGAAAGGCTTTTCACGTTGACCACTTGGAGCTTTTCCAAATCCATCGCTGCTTTCCCGTGGGACCACCCTGAGTGCCTCCCCCCCACCACCAGCCAGCCTGGGACCCTGCTGAGTGCACTTATCCCTGGCTGCTGCCAGGAGCCTCCAGATCTATAGCAGGAGGAAATGAGCTCTTTGGCCAGGCTTGGGAGACATTCATCTGCCTCAACATCTCCGGTCAAGCGGAGTCTGAGGGGCCCATTTATCAGGGGAGCTGGAGAGACAAAGTGCTGTGAGGGGACAGGTCACCGTCGTGTGATTTGTCTTCTCTTGGGTTTGCGTCTTCCCTTCCCATTTTGAACAGGGATGGCTTTTCCAGCAGAGAAATCGCTGCATCTCTGGGCAGTTCATCCAAGTAACAGGCCCTGCTGCCACTTCCTTGCTTTTATCCTGCTTTTCCAGTTGCATCCCACCCCATCCCAGGAGAAGGGTCTCCACGTCAAGCCACCAAGGAGGGCCGAAGTCCTGCCACAAGGGAGATGATTGCTTGTCCTCTGAATATTCTTCTCCAATCTTCAGAAGCCTCAGGGCTTCTTCATGCATGGTGACATCTCTGGAAGAAACTTGGAGACTTTCCTCCCGAATCCACATATTCTGGCAAATGAATCCCAGAATGGTTTGGGTGGGAAGGGACCCTAAAAATCATCAAGTCCCAAATAAAGTCCATGTGAGGGTGGATAAAATCCATGGAGGTGGGGCCAGCTCCTCCTCTGAGTCCTTTTTTCTTTGCCTGACCACTCTCACGGGCCTTTTATTTGTTTTTCTTTTTCCTTTGTATGGAACTGGAATATCCCTTCCTGCGACTTTTAGCATTGAGATCCCAAATGACATTAGGGCCATTCCCTGAGAGCTTTGCCACCACAAAACCAGGAGAAGGGGGGTGGTTTTACACTTAGGATTGCTGGTACAACCTGCCTTTGCTCTGAGAAGTCTTCTCCAGCCTCTCTCCCTCTCCATCCGAGATCCTGGGCCACTTCTTTGAGTAAACACAACCTCAAGAGGCTGGAAAATCTGTCTGACAACATGACAGGTCCTGCTCAATAATAATCCATAAAAATCTGGGGGATTGAGGGCTCTTCTTTCCATTTTCTTGAGATGACACCACATTGACTGATGTCTCTGTGTCACCTTTCCCACTTAAATCCAGAACTGATTCCACGTATTTGGGCAGTTGGATGTGTCTGCAAGTGCTGGCACTTTGGGATGAAGTAAAACCATCAGCTTCTGCAGTCCTGACAACCCTACAGTGGCCCCCAAATCGGTGACTGAATCCTCCAAGTCATTATCTAAACCCCACAATATTTTACAAAGAAAATAAATATCAAGTTCATTTTTATTGTATTGCCTGTCTTTGAGTCTTGAAATTCCACATTTTAATGTGTTTATTCACAGTGAGGTCGGTTGGAAAATTAGGAATAGAATGTCACCTTATAAAAACAATAAAGTTTTTTTTTAAATTATCAGTAAATACGATGTAGGAGCTGGTGCTTCAGCAAAAGGAAGATTCTCCTCACATACCAAATCATGGAGTTGTGGAACTGCTTCCCAAGGAATGTTATGGATTTATATTGTGGTTTCAAGAGGAGGTTGTGCCCATCCTTGGAAAAGAGAACCCCTGAAAGGTATTAAATGGACAAGTGACAACAGGGTCAGGAAATCCCTGTGGAAAAAGCCACCCTTGAAAAGAGGGCTCAGGTGAGACCCCACCTGCAGAATTGCCTTCAGCCCTGGGGTCTCCAGCACAGGAAGGACATGGAGCTGTTGGAGAGTCCAGAGGAGGCACCAAGATGATCAGAGGGATGGAGCAGCTCTGCTGGGAGGAAAGGCTGGGAATGTTGGGATTGTTCAGCCTGGAGAAGGTTTTGGGGTGACCTGTGACCTACCTGAAGGAGCTGAGAAGAAAGATGGAGAGAGACTTTTTACAAGGGCCTGGAGTGACAGGAGAAGGGGGAATGGCTTCAAACTGACAGTGAGAAGGTTTGAA
>JAWMRC010000078.1:149417158-149433445 GCA_035584755.1 Thripadectes ignobilis
ATGGCAGGGGATTGGAATGAGAGGATCTTTAAGGTCCTTTCCAACCCAAACCATTCCATGACAAAAGGTTTGGGATGCAAAAATCCACAGGGATTTCACCCACCACCTACCTATGACCTTTGAAGTCAATTCCAATCCAAAGCATTCCATGATTGTATGAAAAGCTTGGGATGGAAAAATCTGTCTGCCAAAATCCACAGGGATTTCACCCGTCACCTACAGATGACCTTCGAAGTCACTTCCAACCCAAACTATTCCATGATCCAACAACACACTTGGGATGCAAAAATCCCTGGAGATTTCACCCATGACCTACAGATGACCTTCGAGGTCACTTCCAACCCAAACTATTCCATGATCCTACAACACACTTGGGATGCAAAAATCCCTGGAGATTTCACCCATGACCTACCAATGACCTTCGAGGTCACTTCCAACCCAAACCATTCCATGATCCTACAACACACTTGGGATGCAAAAATCCCTGGAGATTTCACCTATCTCCCACCGATGACCTTCGAGGTCACTTCCAACCCAAACCATTCCAGGATTTTATTATTTCTACAGCACAAAACCAATAAAACCCCCCACATCTTGACTCGATGATGGATTTTTATGCTGGATTTTTTTGGGGAAGCCCCCGTGTCCCGATCCAAGGAGCGGGCAGTGCCCTGGCAGAGCTCGGCGGGGCTGCGGCAGGAACCGGCCCGGCTTTCTCCGCAGCGGGAATTGAAGGTGGCATTTGGAGTGTGCAATTACGCACATCCTTTCTTTTCTCATCTCCTCCAGCCCTTTCAATCCTGCTGCTCCTGCTACTATTTACTGCTGAGGGCGGCTGAATTCCGGCACGCCGCCTGCTTGGCCTGAATTCCATCACACACACACACACACACACATTACACGGAGCATCCCGGCTCCAGCTCGATGCAGAGGCGGCAAAATAAGGAAAGAAATAGAGGAATAAATGAAAAGCCAGCCCTTTGTCTCGCAGCCATCTCTGTTTCTTGCACGGGGATGCCACGGGGAGGAAAGAGGAGAAACAGGGGCAGAGAAAAGATGTTTTGTGGAAACCTTTCTGTGTTTTTTCCTTATTTTATTGTGGGTTTTTTTTTCTTTCTCGTACTTGCCTCTTAGCTCCAGCCCTTCCTGCTCCAGTGGAAATTACTGCTGTGAATTTTGGTGGGTTGTTTTTTTCCTTTCTGTGTTGTTTTTTTTTTTTGTGCCTGCACAGGTGCAGTTTTGGTCCCCTGGAGGCCACTAGACCCTCCCTGCTCCTGTGATGTCTCCAAGTGCCCTCAGAGATCCTTGGGCTCATTTTTCTGCCCCAAATTCCCTTTTTTCCCCCCAAATTTTGCAGAAAAGACATTCCCTTCCCTGCAACTCCCACCCCTTTGCTGGATTTGTTAGAAATCAAAGCAACACATCTTAGTAATTTGGGGCTGTTTAAGTGTGTTCGTGAAGATGGATTGGGAAGCAGGGTGGGCCAGGCATAAAATTCCACTTTCCACGGTTTCTCCTGGATTTTTAAGATGCTTCATCAGCCTGATTCATACCCTAGAGAGGCAAAAGGACAACAGAGTCACAGCCCTGGCCTCAGTGACACAAGGTGTGGGGTCACCCCCAGGTCCCTGCTGTTTTCCAGCCATTCCAGTGCTGCTTTGCAAAGGAGGGTCAAGCAGCAAGAGACCAAAAAAACAGGGGGAAAAAAAGCTAATGACAAAAAAAAAATCAAGCCCATTATTTGAGGAAGTTAAAAATAATCCATGGATTCTCCACCACTGAACAGGCCAAAATGACAACAGCAAAGTCCCTCTCTCCTGAGAACATCTGTCTGGGATGGATGAGGGAACAAATTATCTTGGTTTGATTGGTGTTGGATGTCACATCCCAAATCCAACCAGCCCTCAGGGAGTCCAGAACGAGGTGGTTGCTCTCACCCCTTTCCCACTGCAAACCAAGCCAAAGGATGGAGGGAAAGCTGGAGCTTTTCCCCCCTGGATTCTCCTTGCACAGCAAAATGGTCCCAAACTCTGAGTCCCTTCCAGCACCCTTTGCATTTCTCCTCTGTGTTGACTTAAAATGTGACTTTGGCTTTCAAGTTTCAAGGGAGAGAAAGAGCTGACATCTGTGTCAATATGAAACAACGGGTTTTGCCTCATTTACACTTAATGCCACGAGTGTTTCTGCTGCTGGGTTTTAAAAAGGAGACAAAACAACATTTGACACTCGGGGCTGGGTATCCCTCTCTTTCCCAAAGCTGCTCTGCAGCAAAGCTTCCTGTTCACATTCCCAGGGATGATTTAGGTTGGATGGGACCTCTGGAAATCTCTGTTCCATTCCCCTCTCTGCTCAAGAAGGGGCAGACATGAGCAGGGTTTTTGTGCTGGACTCATGAAAAAAATGGAATTTTCAGTTAGAAAAATGAGGAGGATTCCTATTTGTAACTTGTCCTGGGAAAAGCCCTTCTGCTCCTGCTCTGAGTTTTTGGAAGCAGCCCGATGCTTTTCAAGCATGTAGAAGTTATCCAGGTGAGGATTTCCATTAGCATCCCTCCTGGATGACTTATGGGAACGGCACAGAGTTGTGTCAGGGGAGGTTTAGGTTGGATATCAGGAAAAGGTTCCTCACCCAGAGGGTGGTTGGGCACTGGAACATGTTCCTGGCTCCCCAGGGAAGTGGTCACAGCCCTGAGCCTGCCAGAGCACTTGGACAACACTCTCAGGCACATGGGATTGTTGGAATGGTCCTGTGCAGGGACAGGAGTTGGACTCAGTGATCCTTGTGGTCCCTTCCACTTAGGATATTTTATAGATTCCGTGACTCCTAAACTCATCTGGACCATTTTTAATCTCGCACAGACTTTCCTGGGGATCATTTAACAAATGACTTCACATTTCTGCTCCCCCAGCAACGTTTCCCGTGCTCCCAATCCCAAAATATCCTAATAACACAATCCTAACCTTTCTCCCTCACTCTGCAGCAGGGCTGTGAGTCCACACGGACAGGTAATGATGGGCATTAAGTGCATCCACACCGTGTGTTTACAAACACATCCTGCCCTGCGGATCAGCTTTAAGGATACAAAGTGGATAAACCCCCCCGATGAAGCCGGAGGGTTTCGCAGCAGCCGCAAGCCCCGGCCCTCTGCATGTTCCCCTGTATTTATCCAGCTGATCTCCCAGATATCACTGCTAATCTCTGCAGTTTGCCCTTAATGAATAGCCCACACTCTCGCCTGGAAGCTGCTCCTGCGGGGACCACCGGAGGGAAGGAATCAGATATGCCATCTCCAATCGTTTATCACCATCAGATCAGGGACGGAGCTTTTCCCCCCCGTGTCTCTCTCCTCGATATCTCCCAGCATGTTCAGTTATTAACCTCACTTAGCCTCCAGCAGAGCCTGGGAGACCAAAGCAGGAAGGTTCACTTATTATTCCCTGGCTGCTCCACGCTGGAATTCTCGGGGCAGAACGAGATAAGGAGGGAGGGCAAAGCGGGATGGGGGAATCCTTAAAGATTTGGGCACTAAGGGGGTTTCCTTTAAACCGTGGCACTCACCCAGTGGCACCAACCTCTGCTGAGCTGGGAACTGAGGAATTATTCCTTGTTATCGGCTTGCCATCCAAGGGCTGTGACCTCATTAGCTCTCCCAGGCTAAGAAAAAAGGGATGCCAGCCAAGGATGCTGCGGGAGAGGGAAGAACACGGGATGTTAATAATGCCGTGGGCAGGACAGAATTCCTTGTCTCTGAGTTCATATCCCTCCAGCTTTATCCAGGCTTTCCCCCAAAGCCATCCCAGGGCACATCCAGAGGGTGTCTGCTCTCACAGCACTTCTGTCCAAGTCTGCATCCCCCAGGATTGCCAAAATCCCCGAGTTAGCAGGAGCTGGTGCCATCGGGCTGCCCAAATTCTGTGTCCATTAACTACTTAACAAAATTCCTTGTGCCAGCCCCCGCCTCCAACACATTAGAGTTAATGCTCTCCCTCATTTCCAGGCCAAAAGCCAAGGCAGAGCTTTGCAGGACTGTTTTCCCTCCTGTCCTTGGAGTGTTTGGCTCGTGAAAGGCTGCACAACAAGCATCTAGTTGAGGCTGAGCTTTGTTAAACCCTTACCTGCATCAAACTGTGGCTGGCAATGACCAGAAATATCCACCCTTTCCATTGTGATTCCATGAACAAAACAAGAGGCACCAGCTCCTAAGTCCTCCATAGAAAAAAAATCCACATTCTGTGCTGAGCAAAAAAGCAAATTTCTATGATTTTTAGTTTTTTTGGGGTTTTTTTTCACCTGGGATCCTCAGTTGTTACTGATCTGTGGGACATGGGAATTTTTGATGCCCCCAAGCCTGGTCACACACCCATTGCCTTGTCCCAGCTCTGGTTTAGGGTGAATCCTACCACAGGTTATCCCACTTGTGCTCTTCATCCTGGATTCATCCTGCTATCGAGCTGGATATCAACTCAATGAAGAGCAGAAGGGACAGTTTAGCAGGGAAAAAAACCTGGATGTGACTTTTTTGGATACTTCAGATCGTCTGGACATGAACGAGCAGCACTTCCTCCCAGGAGCCACCACCTCCCTTTCTCCCTCCAACTGGAACTGTCATACCTTCAAACCACAATGGA
Organism: Thripadectes ignobilis; assembly: GCA_035584755.1. Classification (NCBI taxonomy): domain Eukaryota; kingdom Metazoa; phylum Chordata; class Aves; order Passeriformes; family Furnariidae; genus Thripadectes; species Thripadectes ignobilis. The sequence continues at coordinate 149,421,787 of JAWMRC010000078.1, forward strand.
AATTCCCACCAAATCCGGTATCTCTTCACCCCACCCACCACAAACTTGCCCTCTCAGGCATTCCCATAAAAATATTCCATGTTTTGATGGTTTTAATGAACATGAGACATTCGTTATATATTAATTTGAACACTAAAAGGGGGATCTGGCCGGATTTGGACCACCAAGATTAGAAGGCACTGGAAATCCTTGGAACAGCTGAAGTGACAGCAAGAAGGGTCTTCAATAGATCTTGACAGCTGTCCAGATTTTCACTGACAAGATGTGAGTGGCAGCTCTTTACTCTTTCCCCGTGATTGGATGGATATGAAGATTGAGGTCCACATGTCTGAAACTAAAAACTTTGGGTTATTCATGTCATTCCTGTCATTTCTGTGTCAGAGTGTGGCCACCAGAAGCAGGGAAGGGATTATCCCCCAGTGCTGGGCACTGGTGAGGCCACACCTCAAATCCTGGAGGCAGTTTTGGGCCCTTCAAAACTAGAAAGATATTGAAAGGCTGGAGAGTGTCCAGAGAAGGGAATGGAGGTTGAGAAGGGTCTGAAGCACCAGGAGGGTCTGAGGGAGCTGGGGTGGTCAACTTGGAGAAAAGGAGGCTCAGGGGGACCTTCTCACTCTCTGCAACTCCCTGACAGGAGAGTAGATCCAGGTGGGATCGGGCTCTGCTCCCAGGGAACAAGGAACAGAATGAGAGGGAACAGCCTCAAGCTGCACCAGGGAAGGTTCAGGTTGGACATCAGGATGATCTTCCTCATGGAAAGGGTGGTCAGGCATTGGAAGGGGCTGCCCAGGGAGGTGCTGGAGTCCCCATCCCCAGAGGTGTCCAAGGAATGACTGAATGTGGCACTCAGTGCTCTGGGCTGGGTGACAAGGTGGACTTGTTGACAGGTTGGACTCGATGATCTTGGAGGTCTTTTCCAACCTAAATGATTCTGGGATTGTTTTTCTATGATGTCCTTGGTAGAGACAGCCCAGGCACGTACAAAGACCTCTTGGTTTGCTCCTTGGGATGAGGAATTTGGATTAGAAAGGCTGGTGGACCCAGGTGTCGGTGGCCAAGTGCATGGCGTGGAGAGGGTGGTAGAGACACTGTACCCAAAGTGAAGTCCCTTGCAGACATCCAAATGAGCCGGTCTGTGAATTCCTAAAGACTCATTTGTTCCATTTTCATCCCCTTTGGAAGTGGATTCCTCCTGCCTCACCCACAACAAGATGGGCTCAAGTCCTGCTTTGGGATTCCATTTGCAACACAGGGTTAATTGGAGTCCTTGGATGAAGTCATGCAGCGTTTCTTCTAGTCTAAGGAAAGAAGAAATCCTCAGGAATCCACAAATGAAGCATTTCAAAGCTTCACAAGGTCCTTCTTCAAACAACTGGAGGTAAAGTCATTGTCCTCTTGAGCCAGAGGAGACACAATCCCTTCACCTCCCTACCTCGAGTGTCTTCTGCCAGATTTAAATTCAATATTTTGTTGTTCTCGCTCCCTGAAACTCTCTCTGGTCTCCCAGTTTCATTTCAGGGTGTCCTCCCGTCTCCTTTGTGCCCCCTAAGTCTGGAGGATTCTGATCCCTCGGGTATTCCCCCACCGCTTTCCATCTTCTCTCCAGCTGACTCACCACATCTCCCTGGCCCTTGTTCCTGAAGCAGGACCTAGCAGGAAGGACCCCAAAGAGTTAACCCCCCCCCTCCATGGTCTATCCAGGTGCATCTCCCAGCTCCCTCGGAGCCAGGAATTCTGCTGAGGTTTTCGGCAGCGCGACGGAGCCACTTAGTCCGCGCCGCTGTCGGGAACAGAGCGGCCGTGACGGGATGGCACTGAAAGCAGATCCCACTTTCAGGTGACACTGAGGAGGGCATATTGGGTTTCTCCTGGGGGAGGAGGGGGTGAGGAGCAGCCCAAGGAGAGGGTGGGTACAGAGGGTTGGGAGGGAGAAGGTGGCACCAGTCACAGCCACGCAAATCTGGCCATTTATTTCCTGCAGCTGAGCTACCACTGGTGTTCCCCAACAGCTTGAAAAGTGGGATAAACAAGGGTTAAATCATTTGCTGGCAGTTACCAAGGAAGGATGAAGAAGCCTCCACCCTTTGATGGGGGGACTCAGGCAGGGGCAAAGAGGAGGTACCTCCCAGTGTGGGCGAGATAAGCCAAATTGGTGCAGTGCATAGAAGGAAAGATATCCAAGGACAAACCCTTGGTGCACCCTCAGGAAGTTCACAGATGACACCAAGCTGGGTGGGAGTGATCTGCTGGAGGGTGGGAAGGGTCTGCAGAGAAATGTGGGCTGGCTGGACTGAGGGGTCAGCAGGGTGAGGTTCAACACAGCCAAGGGCCAAGTCTTGCCATTGGGTCGTAACAACCCCATGGAATGCTCTAGGCTTGGGGGAGAGTGGCTGGAAAGCTGGAAAAGGACCTGGGGGTCCTGGTTGACAGTGAATAAACATGAACCAGTGTGTGCCCAGGTGGCCAAGAAGGCTAATAACACCTGGCTTGTACCAGCCTTAGTGTGGCCACAAGGACCAGGGAAGGGATCATCCCCCTGTGCTGGGAACTGCTGGGGCCACACATCAAAGCCTGGGGACAGTTTCAGGACCCTCATGACAAGAAAGACATTGAAGGGCTGGAAAGTGTCCAGAGAAGAACAACCGAGCTGAGGAAGGGTATGTAGTAGCAGGAGGGGCTGAGGATTTTGGGAGGGCACATCCTGGAGAAAAGGAGGCTTAGGAGGATCTTCTCAATGTTTACAACTCCCTGACAGGAGTGGGGAACCAGGTGGGGGTCAGGCTCTGCTCTCAGGGAACAAGGGACAGGACAAGAAGGAATGGCATTGAGTTTCACCAAAGGAGGATTAGATTGAATATCAGGGAAAATTTCTTCATGAAAATCATTGGAAGGGACTGCCCAGGGCAGTGGTGCAGTCCCCATCCCTGGAGATATTCAAAAGACATGTAGATGTGACACCTGGGGACACAACTTGGTGGTGGCCTTGGCAGTGCCAGGGGAATGGTTGGATTCAGTGACCTCAGAGGGCTTCCTGAACCATTCTATGATTGTAAAGCAGCACCTGGCAAAGAGGTGACAGCTCTGAACTCAAATACAGGTTCCCAACCAAGGTAACCACATGATTGTCCCCCTGTGGACATGGTGGTATCCGGCTGGAGGGCTCAGAGATGGGTGGGAGGTCCATCTGCACACCCCTACCCATGAACCTTCATGGAACATCTTATCAGCATCCAAGAGCATCCCAGCAGGCAAAGCGTTAAAAGAAACCATCCCAGTGAAATCCATCCCAGGAGGAAAAAAGGAGAGGAGCTTGAAGTCCGGCTGGACCTTTCCTTTATTCCCCCCCCAGTTTGATTTTATGGGCTCTGAAATGTTGCCCATCTGCCCTCGGTGTTCGCTGCTGTTTTTTAATTGAAACGGACAGAGGGTATTGACTTCCTATCAAAATTCATATCTCTGCAACATTTCATTTCCAGTGGCCTCAGCACTCAGCCACCACCTCTCCCTTCTCCCCCACCCTTCGGAGATAAAGGCGACTGTCACTTCGATAAACGGCCCTTAATGGTGGCCAGGGAAGGTGGGAGAGCCACGGGCAAGGGTGGGACAAAAAGCTTTCAGATCCTGCTGGAAAACTTCATCAGGCAAGAAAAAAAACCCAAGCGGCACTCCAAAAGCTTTTATTTTTTAAATAACTGGGAGATTTCATTAATTGATTGACTATTAAGGCTAATATAATTTTGATGATGTCGCCCATCTTTTCCAGCATTGATTTTAAGTCAGGGGCCCTTTCTCGCCTTTTGGTTGTATTTTTGGTAATGGGGCCCGTTGTTATTAAAATTCAATTGAATTTTCACTATCTCTGCACCATAAGGTGGATGAGCCAAAAAGAGGGATGGAAATGAGTGTTATTGGTATTTATTCAATTGAACATTTACTTCTGCTGGTTTGGCTCTTCCTTTTTTTGCCTCTCACTGATAGTGAGAAAGAAGTGCCCACGCTGTTTATTCAATTGAATTTTCACTTACTTTCCCCTCCACTTTAAGTGTCTTTGGTAATGGGAGAATTTCTTAATCCAAGGGAAAACAAAGAAAAAGAGAAACAGGATCCAAAGCAAAGCTTTGTTTCTGATGTTGACAGCAAATACACAGAGGTCACCGGAAGGCAAAGAGCTCAGTCTTGTTGTTTTCCTGAATATACTGATGCCCAGGTGGGTGCCTTGGGCACAAGGTCCAGCTGTGCCACCTGAGAAATGGGTGCAGCCCCTTTTTCTGGTGTCTCAAGGCTATTTGGTCACATCTGCAGGTGCTCAGACACCTCCTCTCCCGCCCCCGTGGCCTCGCACACTTTCTGTACCTACGGCAGCAAATAAATCAGGCCAGGGAAGTTTTTTCACAGCAGGTGACACCCTCAGGTCACATCCAGGTGGCTCAAGGCCGTGGAAACCCTGTTTGAGATCTTGTGATGGTTCACACACACCTTCTCCCTCCACTGAGGGCCACAGTGTCGGGGTGAGTTGGATTCCTAAACACAGGCAACCCACAGGAAAGAGTCTGGGTCCTCTCTGGTGGACTTAAAAACCAGTCTTGGCTGATTTGGAGGCAGGGAAAGGTCATCCTGAGCCTGATCCACAGCCTGGGTGACACTGGTGAAGCAGAGGTTCTCCTTGCCGCTGGCTCTGTCTCTCTGATGCATCAGGGTGGCGTTTTGCTGGCAGTGCAGGTTTAGGACCCTTGTCCTCTGCATCAGCAAGTCCCCAGTTCCTGTCACAGCAATCCAATCATCCTCAGCAGCCACTCAGGAGACCTTTGGGTCAAGCCACTAAAGGTGAACGAGCCCCGTTGCCACCAACCAACACCCCTGGTGCTGATCCTTGTCCCCAGGCCAGCAGCTCCAAATTTGCCCCAGCTGTGCCTTGAATGCTGTATTTCATAGAATCATAAAATCACGAGATACTCTGAGCTGGGAGGGATCCACAAAGATTCAAAGCCAACTCCTGGCCCTGCACGGGACACCCCAAAATTCCACCCCATCCCTGAGAGTGTTGTCCAAATATTTCTTGAGCTCTGGCAGGTTTGGGGCTGTGCCCACTGCCCTGGGGAGCCTGTTCAGTGCCCACCCACCCTCGGGGTGAGGAACCTTTTCCTGCTATCCCACCTAACACAACCCCAACCTTTACCCCTCACCAGCTCACCTGGGACACTCTGCAGCAGGGCTGGGAGTGCTGATGGATGGATAAGGATGTACAACTCGACAGCCATTGGATGTGGACTTTCTGCTTGGCCTCCTGTCCCAAGATTTCCTTTCTTGGTGCTCAGGTGGTGCAGAATATCCAAGAATCTTTGTTGCTATGCCACAGGGACAGCAGACCCTGCCAGCTACTGCCACGTGGACCAGACAGACTGTGAGATGCTGGGATGTGTCCAGAGGTGGAAACAGCTGGGAAAGGTCTGGAGCACCAGGAGAAGCTGATGGATCTGGAGAGGCTCAGCCTGGAGGAAAACAGGCTCAGGGGGACCTTCTCACTCTCTTCAACTCCCTGACAGAAAATTGTAACCAGGTGGGGATCAGTTTCTTCTCCCAAGGAAGAAGGAAGGGGACAAGAGGAAATGGCCTGAAGTTGCCCCAAGGGAGGTTTAGTTTGGATATTGGGAACAATTTCTTTGCAGGAAGGGTTTTCAAGCACTGGCAGAGCTGCCCAGGGCAGGGGTGGAGTGACCATCCCTTTTGGGATTTAGAAGACATATCAATAGGGCACTTGGGGACAGAGTTTAGTGGTGGCCTTAGCAGTGCTGGGTTAGTGTTGGACTCGATGATCTTAGAGGAAGTTTCCAACTTAAATAATCCTATTATTCTATCTTCCCCCACTAGGGATGATGGCACATGATGTATCATGTTCCTTTTTGAAGCCTCGGACATTTCCTTAGCAATAACAGCACTTCTCCTTCTCAAATGTGGGCTCAGGAACCTGCTCTTCCCACCAAACACCAGGCCATTGTCACCAACCACCGATCTCCTCCCGCTCCTTCCAGGAGCTGCCTTACCAGGAATAAATCCCCCAATTAAACCAGCATTATAACATTAGCTTTTAAAACCCTCGTGCTATGAAATAATGTCCCCGTGTTAGCGCCGCACACGCAGAAAGCACCGGGGGCATAAAACTTTTATTATTAAAATTAACATTTAAAACCCGTACCATGAAGTAATGGGTGAGGTGAGTCGTGGATAAATCAGACAGTTAAACTGGTAACGTAACATTAGCAGTTAGAACCGAGCCCAGGAAATAAAGTCAAGGTTAGGAGATGGATAAATCAGACGCCTCAGGGAGAGTTTCTTTGTGTTAACACTTGGAATCCTTGACTGGGGGGAAAAAAGAGATGGAGAAATTAAATAGGGCATAAAATGACTTATACAGGGCCTGATTCTGGAATTGTGCAGCCACAGGATGAAGTCAGGAGAAGAATAACACAGGAAAAGAGGAGATTTGGGCCGGTTTGAAAGCTCTGGAATGTTTCTGAAAGATGGGGTAGAGACACTTCATTGCAGAGGTCCAGCAGATTGTAGAATGTGCTGAGTTGGGAGGGACCCCTCAGGATCATCGAGTCCAACTCCTGGCCCTGCACAGGACATCCCAAAAATCCCACCATGTGCCTGAGAGTGTTGTCCAAAAAAAAAAAATAAAGCTCCAAAAGACAAGCCTTTGGGGCAGAAAGGGATGAAGGTGTTTTCCAGCAGCTCCAAAGCCTTTTGCAAATCCAGAGCAACTCCTCATCCACCTTTTGGAGAAGCAGAATTGCCCCGAGGTGCGGATTTCAGAGCAGCTGAAGTGTCCTCACCCTTCAAAAGTGTGTGGTTTGGACACTTAGTGGGGCTGAGCACAGTCACATGGTGAGGTTGGCTCAAATCCATCCTTCTTGTCCATCTCCTGGGGCAAACTTGGCTGTTGGGAATATCCAAGTGGTGCCTCCTGCTCTGCCACAGCCCTGGCCATGGCTGGAGCTAATTCCTTGACCTCATCCAGGTTGGTCCCAGAGGCCCACCAGGAACTGATACCATGTGGGAAATGCATTTTGCATTTGGAGAGGGAAAGAAAAAGGGGAATAGGGAATAAATTTGGAATATCCGAGTGTCTAAAAAATGCAGGAAGGGTTCAACAAGTCACATAAAAGAGGTCCTTGGGCCTTCTCCCTTGAAAGGCTGTTGTTCCTTCCTTGTTTCTCACACAACCCTGGCAAAGTATTACAAATGTATTTAGAGATGTAAAGAAGTGTCCAAGACCAGACTGGGTGGGCTTGGAGCAACCTGGTGTGGTGGAAGGTCCCCTGTTCATGGCAGGGATGTTGGAACCAGGTTATCTTTAAGGTCTCTCCCAACCCAAACCACTTTGTAATTCAATGATCTGTTGGTCTCTCTGGATCCTGCCAAGATGTTTCCCAACCCATGTCTCCCTCAGACACTGCCAGTACCACCAGAACGGTGGACTTTGGCACCAGAGGTCACAAATTTCACTGAGCTTGTGGACAAAGGGCCACAGAGGGATCTTTTGGTCAACAGTGCTGCGTAAACACTCATCTTCTCCCAAAAAAGTGGTGTTCCCTGAGGTTTGTTTGGATGTCCTGAGGATCCAGGGCTGGGAGTGACATTGGGAAGAAGCTGGAGGGTCTAAATTACTGCCATGAGCCATCAGGAAAACTTCCATCCCTGCTCCACACTGCAGAATCCTTCCTTTCCAACCTTGTCTTCTGGCTGTGAGACTCAGTCCTTGCTTTCTGCCCTGAAGTTTTCCAGGAGCTTTATCAATATTTTTGCCCTGCAGTCCCTTCCTTGTAAAGGCAACACCAAAATGCTCTCACTGATGCAGAAAAAAACACTACAGGATGATCAAACTCGCCAGGGAAAGATTTGAGACAGGAATTTCTGCCCATTTATTCTCCTTCTCAGGATGGCTGAAGGGGACCAAACTCCTCAGATAACCAGGACTGGGAATTCTATTTCTAGCAGGACTTAGGGTCTTAGGGTACACAACGTGGAACCAAGGTGTCCCCAGCTCTTTTGCTGCCTGAGGAAGAGGGAAGGAAAAGGCAGGGTGGGATGGGAACAGGGTGGGCTATGATGTCATCTCCCCACCCCCCAGGGGAGCCCTGAATTATTGATGGGAACAGAAAGCCGTCCCTGCAACCCAAGCTGGGCCAGCTCTGATTTCATCTCTCCACAGCTCTGGCGCTTGGCTGCGCCGGCCGGTCCCGCTTCCGGATGGGAATGCGTCTCTCAGGGAGGGATGGAGGCACAGGGAACAGGAGGAGTGTGCTGGGGGAGGAGCAGCAGGAGGACACATCTCCCTGGAATCGGTTCCAAGAGCAGCCATGACCTCCAGTCACATCCAAGGCCCCTCCTGGGTGCTGCAGAAGGGAAGGTTGGATGATTTGCTCCCTCCTTGTCGCCCACCTGGGTCTCTTGGTGTGGATGGAGTTGGTTGGATACATCCCACGAGGTCAGGACAATGATCTTGAGCTCTCATAGGTACTGGAAACGCATTTTCTTGTGGATACACCAAGAGTTTTCTTATCCTGATGTTTTGCAGATACTTTTTAGTGATTTACATGCAAAGAGGCGCATCGTTCTCAGCCCTGGGGCAGAAAACAGGGCAGAGATTGGTGTTTTCAGCACCACTCTGGCCTTATTGCCTGGTTTTATCAGCCTGAATCTATCCCTACTGTCCTATCTTTTCCCTTTCCTCCTTGTCTCCCTTCCCATCCCTTCCTTTCCATCCTGGTCCCAGAAACCAGATCCTTTCCCAGTGGGTTTTCTTTTCCCTCTCTTCTTTTCCCTCTCTCCACCCCTAGAAATGACAATTCTGAGATACTTGGTGGGATTTGTGATGCCTCAGGGCTGAATCCTACCCTTGCCAGTGCTGTGAGAATTCCAGAAGCACACCCTGTGTTTTCACCCCTCGGAATCCAGAGGGAAAAAAGATGAGGAAACTCAAGATGGAATTGCAGCACCTGCTAAAACAGCTTGTCAGCAATTTGTCTATTTGAGACTATGAACTGTTATTTTTTTTCAAATTAACAGTATATTTTAAGCAGTGAAAGGCTAATGAATGTTGGGTGGGCGGGAGTTGGAAGTTGGCCTTGGAATTACAGAGGGAAGAGTAATTTCCACAAAAACTCTGGTTTCTGTTCAACTTGGAGCATGTCCAGACCTCTGGTGCTTCTTTTTGCCCCACTGCAGACCAGTAGCTCATGGTCCTACACTCTCCTGCAAGGCTAATCCTTGTTTTGGAGTTAATCTGGGAAAAGGGATGATAAGGAAGGCTGAACTTCCCGCTGAGCTGCTCCTGCAGGTCACAGTGGCTGATCCTCTCCCAACACTGGGATCCTCTGCAAGGAATAAAACTCCTCATCTCTCCCATCACAGCAGAGAAACAGAGAGCCTTGGGGATTAGGACAGGAAAGGTTTTATTTTCCCTTTCAACTCCCATATCCAGAATTCCAAGCCAATATGTCTGAGAGTTTGAATCTATCTTTAATTCTGCAACCCTACACCACTTTTCCCCCCTTAAGTAGCTGGAATTGGGCTGATTCAGCTGGACACACACAGCAAGGAGGGAGCTGAGCTGTGTCCTGAACCAGTGGCTTGTTCTGCACTGACAGCAGGGAGAGCCCAAGGGAACTGCCCCAAAGGCACAGCAGATACTTCCCTGTAGTCAGATCCAGGAGCATTCAAGAGAAAATGAGCCATGTGGAAAGCTGATGGGAAGGAGAGAGAAATCTGCCCTGTTTTTACTCTTCAGGTTATTGGTGCTTGATATTTTTTTTGCATTAGTATTAGTTGGGGTTCCACTAATAAATTCCATTCATGCTGTTTCATGTCTCCACAAAACCTCTGAAGGACATGGAGTGCTTCAGCAATGGGGTTTGGGACCAGATGGTCCTTTAAGTCCATTCCAAACCCTTAACACTCCACGATTCTATGTGAGGCCTTCGTATCTCCAGGGAAAAATGAGACTGTTGGGAAGACAGGATGAAATGCAGCTGGAAAATTGGTCAGTAGGGTTGGTCAAAAGTAGGGAAGAATCTGAAAACAGGCACTTATATCTGGTTGGGAAAGTACATCCTAAACTTCACTGCCAACCACAGAACACCTGGAGTTGGAAGGAACCCACAAGGATCATCAAGTCCCACTCCTGGCCCTGAAAGGGATGATCCCAAAAATCCTACCACGTGCCTGAGAGTGTTGTCCAAACTCTCCTGGAGCTCTGGCAGCCTTGGGGCTGTGCCTACTCTCCTGGGGAGCCTGTTCAGTGCCCACCACCCTCTGGGGGAAGAACCTTCTCCTGAAACCCAGCCCTGGATACAGCACAGGTGTGGATGACTTTGCTGTTGAATTCTCTACCCAAAGATGAATCCCACCCAAAGTTTTCAGCAAAAGCACCTCTTGGAATCTGTCATGTTCCTGACAAGGTCCTACTCCCTCCTGAAAATATGGCTTTAAGTGCAGAAGGTTCTACAGGTGGATTCAAGTGCCTCGTGCTTTGTATGCAAATTGCAACTTGGCTGTGATATATCAAAGTCAAAAAGAGTGCAAGTCAAGTTATTCAAACTGCAATAATGGAAACAGATCTTAAATTCCCAGGGATGTGTCTGGAGATGTGTACAAATTGTGGGAAACAAAAGGCAGGTCCAACGAAGAGCGAATAGTTCAGTGTCCACACCAGGAAATGGCCAAAAAGACATTTTCTTGGGACTTTTTGGTGTGAATTAAGAGGTGAAATTGTGAAAGGGGCGGAAAATTTGGAGCTCACTGAGATTTTTGTGTTGCCAAATCACTGAGAACAAGGATGATTTGTCACAGGTGAAGAAATGGGGTGGCAGCAGGAGTGAGAGGAGTTGAACTGCTGTGGCCTTGCTCTGAGTTTGTCATTCCAGAAGGACATTAAACTATTGCAATCCTCAGGGAAAACTTGGAAACTGTTTAAACATTATCAAAAAAAACCCCAACAAACTCCTTGCAGTGAGAGCAGAGTTTCCTCAAGATAACTCCCAGATTTGTAACTTGGGAAGGGAAATTTAAAACACCCAAATGATTTTGTGTTTTGAGGCAAAGGAAGACATGAAGGATTGAAATCATCAGCATCACATCCTATCCCTGATATTCCTTTGGTTTCCATCTCTGAGAGCTGCTTTGCAAGGTGAATTCCTGCAGGTGAGATGGATGCAGTGAAGGGAATGGTGGAAAGAGTCCCCTTGGAGTGATATTTTGGCTCCTTTGCAGAAGTTCCTTTTTTCTTTGCTATTTAATTAGTCATTAAAGTCCTAAATGCAGGTGGCAGCTCGAGCACAGCTCTGCCACGGGGTTGACATTTGTGTCTTCTCCATGCTCAGCTTCATCTTAAACAACCTTGGAGAGGAGCTTCCTATTCCCACTTCACAACCTCCCTCTGCATGGAGCTTTGTTCAACTTCCCATCCTCATCTCCTCTTCCTCACTTTCCTCTTTTTGATCTTCATAGAATTATAAAATCATGGAATGGCTTGGGTTGGAAGGGACCTGAAAGATCACCACATTCCAACCCTCTGCCAGGGACAGGGACACCTTCCACTAGCCCAGGTTGCTCCAACCTGGCCTGGGACACTTCCAGGGATGGGGCAGCCACAGCTTCT
>JAWMRC010000078.1:149433545-149451527 GCA_035584755.1 Thripadectes ignobilis
GAGCAGGGACACCTTCCACTAGCCCAGGTTGCTCCAAGCCCTGTCCAACCTGGCCTTGGACACTTCCAGGGATGGGGAGTACACAATCTCTTTGGGCAGATCCTGGGAATATTCCCCTGCCCCCGATGGGTCGGCAGCCTCAGACAAAGGTCAGTGTATTGCTCATTAAATGTGTTTTCCCCCAAGGAGAAAACAACAGAAAAAGAGGGAATGGCCTCAAGTTGCACCGGGGGAGGTTAAATTGGTTATCAGGAAAAAATTCTGCACTGAAAGTGTTCCCAAGCACTGGAACAAGCTGCCCAGGGAAGTAGTGGAGTCACCATTCCCAGAGGAATTTAAGACATGTGGATGTGGCACTTGGGGACATAATTCAGTGGTGGCCTTGGCAGTGCTGGGTTGATGGTTGGACTTGAACCTAGAGGTCTTTTCCAACCCAAGTGATTCCATGAGTCTAACAGACAGCAGAAGAAGATGGAATACATCCCAATTGCCCTGTTAGACCCAAATGTGTGGAGCCAACATTTAGGAATCCTCTGTGCTCCCTGGATAAGAACCACCCACAGGCTTCTCCTGAGGAGGCTCCATGACTGGGGCAGTGAAGAGTAGATTTAAAGTTCTTGGACCTGCAGTTTAACCCGCAGATTTTCTAAGTAACACTTGCTCAGTAAAACATTTCCAAGGGTGGGATTTACTGTCATAATTAATAGGTTATGATTAGGTCAATAACTTTCATCAACCTAGCTGGGAGAGAACCTATTAATGAAACTGTAAAACAACGTAAACTCCATGGAGAGGAGAGGAGGGAGAATTTACAACTTCCCAGAAGCCTCAGTAACTAAAGGGACGATTTACAGGAAGTAAAATGAACCGGGTGCCCATAAAACACAATCAAAATTATACCCATATCCAAACAAGACAAATTAAAAAGGTTTAAGTGGATTTCTCAGCCCAAATAAAACAGAGCATCTCAATTGAGAGGAGACATTTCATGCTGCGTTTTTATGGAGTGCGGGAGGGGAAGAAACATGGGAATGTGAGAGCACATCAAGCAGGTCAATAAGAAATCAGTGGCACAGCCCACCATTCCTGGTGATCCTTCAGTCTCAGCCCATGAGATGTGGTCCTGTGGTCACAGACAACTCCAGAGCAACTCTGGTGTCCCTGCCCATGGCAGTGGGTTGGAAGGAGATGATCCTTAAGGTCCCTTCCAATCCAAACAATTCCATGATTCCAACAAGGCACCACGGTCAGCAGCCCCTTCTGCACCACAGCCAAAAGACAGAGGCCTGAGATTAAAACCCAGAACGTGTTCATCCTGAGGCTTTTCCATGATGGGTGGCTTGGGAGGACATTGCCCAACACCACAGAGTTAACCCCTTCAGTCCCTGCCCACAGCAGGAGACGCCAGGAGCTATGTCATAGAAGCATGGAATCATGGAACAGTTTGGGTTGGCAGGGACTCAAAGATCACCTAATTCCAACCCCCTGCCACGGACAGGGACATCTTCCACTAGACTAGGTTGCTCCAAGCCCTGTTCAACGTAGTCTGGGATACTTCCAGGGATGGGGCAGCCACAGCTTCTCTGGGCAACCTGGGCCTGCCCACCCTCACAACCAAGAATTAATTCCTTCCCAGTATTCCATCTAAATCTACTCTTTCAACTTAAAGCCATTCCCCTTGTCCTAACATTCCATACCTTTGTCCCAAGTCCCTCTCCAGCTCTCCTGGAGCCCCTTTAGGCACTGGAAGGGACTCTGAGGTCTCCCTGGATCCTTCTCTTCTCCAGATGAACACCCCCAGCTCTCCCAGCCTGTCTCCAGAGCAGAGGGGCCCCAGCCCTTGGATCATCTCTGTGGTATCCTCCAGACTCATTCCAACAGGTCCACATCTGTCTTGTGTTGTGACCCCAGAGCTAGATGCAATATCCCAGGTGAGGTCTCACCAGCGCCCAAGAGGTCATCAGATCTGTCCTCTAATCCCTTTTTTAGCTTTCCAAACAACTAGAGCCATAGAAGTGTACAATCCATAGAATTGTTGAATCATTACGGCTGGAAAAGACCTCCAAGATCAAGTCCAACCTTCAGCCAAACACCTCCATGTCCACTAAACCATGTCTCAAAGTGCCATTCTTGGACATTTCCAGGGATGATGACTCCACCACTGCCCTGGACAGCCTCTTCCAGTGTTTTACAATCCTTTCCTTGAAGGAATTTTTCCCCAATATCCAACCTAAACCTCTCCTGACACAACTTGAGGCCGTTTCTTCTTGTCCTATCACTGGTTGTCTGAGAGCAGATACCAATGCCCACCTCACCACACTCTCCTTTCAGGATGTTGCAGAGAGCCAGAAGGTCCCCCCTTGAGTCTCCTTTTCTCCCCCCAGCTCCTTCAACCACTCCTGGTGCTCCAGACCCTTCCCCAGCTCTGTCTCCTTCCCTGGACACACTAAAGCCCCTCAATGTCTTTCTTGTTATGAGGGGCCCCAAACTGACCCCAGGAATTGAGTTGTGGCCTCACCAATGCCAAGTCATCATGTCTGGAAATTCCAGGCAGTTCCTGACATAATGTCTTGGGAAAAAATACATGCACGAACCAACCAAGGATTGCTGGATGGTCCCTGTACCAGCCAGCTGAGAGATGGTGGGACACCACTGACATGAGGACAACACAAATCCAATTTATCCCTATGCTGATGTGCAACCTTACAACAACAAAACATCTTCCAGCCCTCCCTTTGGATGGTAAGTCACCAACCATCTGCTGCCTTCATTATGAAGAGCCACATTGGAGTTTTTTCCTTCACCAACACATGGGGTCGAGGGTCAAAAACCACCACTGAGATCAGCTTTTCCAAGGTCTTGGATATCGTAATCTGAACGGATATCACTGCCCTGCATGAACGTTCTCTGCAGTGGTGGTGCTTGTGGTTAAAAGGTTTGGGTTCCAGTCCCTCCAGGAATGGACAAAATTCCCATTCGTTCTTCACAAATGACACTTTATTAAACAAAACCTCTTGATTTAAACATCTCCCCCAGAGACTCCACCACAACCCTCTGCGAGCTCCTCCAGTGGTTAATTATCCTCACTCTTGTAATTGTGTTTATAAAAGCTGCTTAATTTGACAAGACCGATTTCCCATAACCCCCTGCTGATTAGCATCATGTTCCTGTAATTCTTTATTAATCCAGTCCTGGTGAGGTGTTCCTTCATTTTCCCTGGAATCAATGGCAGGCAGTAATTAACCACGTCATCCCATTTTAATGTATGACACCAGTTTTCTTCTTCTCCCTTGCCTGGCCCAGCCCTCTGAGGCATCTGCAAAACCACCACTTGGCCACATCCTACAAAACACTTGGATGCAGTTAAGCCCTGTGCTCAGATAATTGTTTTTAAGAGGGGCTATTTAGTCTCCTCCACACTTAACGCCGGCCCGTAAACCATCCCTTCACTTTAATCAGGAACAAATCTGCTTTTCTCCCCAAATACAAAACAAATATCTCCTGAAAATGCCTGCTTTGCACATTTCCCTTCCAAGCAGGAATCAATACTGTGGTTATTATAGCTCCTTCTGTTCCCAAAGTATTTAAACTCTTTGCTGTCCTCAGCTCGACTGGCCAGAGACGCCTCATGTCTTTTTGCTCATCTCACTGATTTTCTACATTTCTAGTGCAAATTCAATGTCCTCTGCTCCTTTTTTTTCCCCATTTGATGTGTCTCTTGCCACTTTGCCTCCAAGCCAAGCCAGTTTTTCAAACCACTGTCACTCTTGGTGGGGGGGGAAATCACCACTTTGGGGGCACTTCTTTTGGTTTCTTTAAACAATCCCCTTTCATCATTCACGCTTTCCCATCCCATTTCCCTTTTTTCTTTTTTTACCAGGTGAGTTATCTTCTAGATTTTATTTTTCCATGAGCCTGGCCCTTGTAAAATAATGGATGAGTTGTTCTGAGCTATCTGTGAAGGTGATGAGGCCCTGGCACAGGTTGCCCAGAGAAGCTGTGGCTGCCCCATCCCTGGAAATGTTCAAGGGCAGGTTGGATGGGGCTTGGAACAACCTGGGTGAGTGGAAGATGTCCCTGCCCGTGGCAGGGGGTTGGAACTGGATGGTCTTTAAGGTGGTTTGGAGGTGAATGCTTAAGGTGCTGCTCAGCCCCTTTGTGGTGGGAAGTGTTGTCAAGGTCCAGGCACCACCAGCTCCTCCCCCCTCTCTGTCAGGGCTTTGATCCCGAAATATTCCAGATCATTTTTCCATCTGAGTTGCCCACAGTTTGCAAACAGATCGTGTTGTTTTGACACTTCCACCAATTCCCCCTCATTTCCTTGTGCTGTAACCAGAGACTTGAGCATACCAGTGGTTAAAGCTGGTGGAACAGTCTCCTCCAAAAAAGTTTCCATGGCAGTGCTTTTTTTTTTCTTGCAAAAATAGAGATTTTGGATTAAAAGAAATTTTTCCTCTTAGTGCTGCATCAGGCTCCCACTAAACATTTATGAACTCGAAACCAGTTTATTTTTCAGGCTCTGGGGGAAAGTGTTTCAGCTTAGATTGTTTTATTACACTTGACCATCCACCCTGTTCTTTTCCTTTCCTCCTCTCCCATATTGTCCAAAGGAAAAGATTCTCTGACCCCTTTTTGTTTTTTCCCTGTACTGGAGACTTTTATTTGTATTTCTAGTCCCTTCCACCTCTTCTCCCCTCGAATCTGCCAGGTTTGCAGTAATTTGAGATTCCCACTCAAAGTAACTGAGTCGCCACTAACGTGGCAAAGTCTCCACATGACCAGCTGTGCTTGGAGGTGACCCCCTGGCCTGAGCTGGTGCTTTTAATCCTGGAGATTCCAGACTATTTGGAGCTATTCCTCTACTTCTTTGGTCCCTTAATTCCTTCAGATCATCCCCAAAGAGTAGGTTTAGGTGGGATATTGGGAAGAAATTCCTCCCTGTGGCACAGGCTACCCAGAGAATTTGTGGCTGCCCCATCCCTGGAAGTGTCCAAGGCCAAGCTGGAGCAACCTGGGCCAGTGGAAGGTGCCCCTGCCCACGGCTGATCTTTGAGGCCCCTTCCAACTCCAACCATTCCATGATTCCATGATCCCATAGATGTTTTCTCAGCTCTGTCTGCTGATACTCCTCCCACACATTCAGGAGCTGACCAGGATGGGTCACAGAGAAGAGCAGGTGATATCCCAAGGGATGTGACTCTTGGATCCTTTCCCAACATCCTATTGGGCTGCTCAGACTTTCTTGAGGATTGAACTGGGAAAGAATCAGGTACAAAAAAAGGAATCAGACGGAACCACGTGGAAAAGAAACCATAATCCTGCAGGAAAGTGTTGATGTTCGGGATGAGTGAAGCTTTACTCCAAAACAAATGCCTTCAGGATTGGTTGGAGGCACGTTTAGCACCCAGGTTTTTAATTGGTCAGCTTTTTACACATAAAAATGAGTGATTACATGTGTTAAAACATCATTGCACATGTAAAAGTAAATTATTGTGCACGTAAAATCTTTACTGCACATCTAAAAGTAAATTATTGTGCATGTGAAATAGATTTCTGCATTTTTTTTTCCCTCTTGTACCTCCCAGTCATTATTTTTTGAACACTTGTAATCTCTCACTTTGAACATGTTACACTAAAGGGTCCTTCTCTCTTCGCCCGAGCAGTTTTAAAATGGATTCACATCCACTCTCGGAAGAGGATCCCAAATATGGGTCAAAATTTCTCTGGCTGCACGTGAATTCCTGGCAAGAGTGTGTGTTAATTATGGTCACAAAGCTCCTGCAGGAGTCCCAGAGTCTCATCCCTTCGCATCCCTGCCAGGAGCCCGGCTTTCCATGGCAGGGCTGAGATTTATGGATAATATCTTTCCCCTCTCTCTCACACGAGTTTAAAAGCTTTGGCCTCCAGGGCAGGCCAAGCTCCTGTCACATTTTGCATTGCTGTACCAGCACAAACAGCTCCCAGGATCAGCAGAGCTGGTGCTGGAGAACTTCCGTGGCCATTCCCCACGGCAGGGGTGATGTGGGAATGTGGTGGTGTGTCCCATGGGATCATTGAGAGCCACCACAGATTGGAGATGCCCGGAGCTCTGGAGCTTTATTGATGTACAGACAGGGCTTGGTTCTGTCCCAGACAAGTCCAGCATCAACACAGAACCATAAAATCACAGAATCATGGAATCTTTAAGGTTGGAAAAGACCATCAAGTCCAAGTTTTGACCAAAAACAGACCAGAGCACTGAGTGCCACATCCAGTCCTTTCTTGAACATCTCTAGGGATGGTGAATCCACCACCTCCTTAGGCATCCCCTTCCAGCCTTTTCCATGAAAAAATTCTTCCTGATGTCCATCCTGGACCTCCCCTGGTGCACCTTGTGGTTATTTCTTCTTGTCCTCTCCACTGTTACCTGGGAGAAGAGGTTGAATCCCACCTCAAACAACCTCTTTTTTCAGGTAGTTGTAGAGAGTGAGAAGGTCCCCCCTGAGCCTTGTTTTCTCCGGGATCAGCTCCCTCAGTTGCTCCTTTTATGTCTTAAAACCTCCCACTGGAACTTCTTGACCACATCTCTGAGTGGGTTGGCAGATATTTTCACCATCCAACCTTCACAGAGGAAGATGTTCCCGAAGATTCCATGTGTGGGGTCCTCCCGAGCTGCATAACAAAGCTCCAGAGGGCCGGGAAGTTGCATTTCTGTGTTAGAAGTTCTGGGATGAGCCTGGGATCAGAAGGGTCTCAGACACACTCCCATCTGCCAGGAGAAGGACTCATGGAGAACAGCTCCATCAGAAGCTGGTTCAGCCTTCCATGAACTGAAGAAATGCTAAACTGGAACTGGAAACTGAGTCAGTTCTTATCCAGCCCCATCCTTTGAGGTCCATCCATCATTTTCCAAGGAATGGCAAGCTCTTGGTCATGGAAATGAAGAGTTGTGCCCCGTGCCATCATTTTACCACAAAGGCTGTGATCACCAGATATCCCACCAGGACTCCTTCTGGTCTTGTCCCTGAGCAAGTCCTTCATCCAGTTGGGATGAAAATGTCCCCACTTGCAAGGCACAGAAAAATAAGACTCCAAGGATATCACCAGAGTGGGATGGAAGCCTTAACATGCCTGGCTGGGATGTCATGCTGTCAGAAGGGAACAGCAATGGTGAGAGGAAATGTCACAACTTTGACCTAAAAATGACATGTAGTAGCAAGATCTCATGATGTCCTAATATCCAGAAGGAAATTTCACCATATGATGGAGCACATCATTCCGTTTTGGAGGCATCAGCAAGGGAAGGAAATGGTGCAGCATTTCCCTTCGATGCAGATACTGATCAATGCTGTGAAGACTCATGGAATGGTTTGGGTTGGGTTGGAAGGGACCTGAAAGATCATCTTGTCCCACCCCCTGCCATGAGCAGGGACACCTTCCACTAGCCCAGGTTGCTCCAAGCCCCATCCAACCTGGCCTGGGACACTTCCAGGGATGGAGCAGCCACAGCTTCTCTGGGCAACCTGTGCCAGGGCCTGCCCACCCTCACAGGGAAGAATTTCTTACCAATATCCCATCTAAGCTTTATGTCTGTCAGTTTGAAGACATTCCCCCTTGTCCTGTCACTCCAATCCCTTGTAAAAAGTCTCTCTCCATCCTTCTTCTCAGCTCCTTCAGGCACTGGAAGGTCACAGTTAGGTCACCCCAAAGCCTTCTCTTCTCCAGGCTGAACAATCCCAACTCTCCCATCCTTTCCTCTCAGCAGAGCTGCTCCATCCCTCTGATCATCTTGGTGCCTCCTCTGGACTCTCTCCAGCAGCTCTATGTCCTTCCTGTGCTGGAGACCCGAGGGCTGGAGGCAGCTCTGCAGGTGGGGTCTCACCTGAGTGGGGCAGAAGAGCAGAATCCCCCCCATCCTGCTGCCCATGCTGCAGGATGAGCCCTGGGCACAGGGATAGGGCATGTGCAGCCTCTTCTCCACCAGCACCACCAAGTCCTTCTCCCCAGGGCTGCTCTCCATCTGCTCATCCCCTGGATTGATACCAGGAGTTGCCCTGACCCTGATGGAGCACCAGCACTTGGCTTGATTAAACCACTTGAGATTCCCAAGGCCCAACTTCTCGAGCTTGTCCAGGTCCCTCTGGACGGCATCCAGACCTGGAAAGTCTCACTGGCTCCTCCTCTACCATTTTCAGCCTATATCCAGCCCTGCTGACACATCCACACTTCCAGCAGGTGACTCGGGTGACACAACCACAGATGCCAAGTGGAACATCCCACGCAAGTGGGAGCAATGGTCTCTCTCCTCTCTTCACCCACTGCAACCTGTGCCATAAATCCCAGGGCGGTTCAATAACCCATATCCCCAGCCCTTATTAGTTCAGGGAACAGCCTATAGGGAGCAGGTGATATACATCCCATCCATAAAGCCTTCGACACTCCTGATTAATGACCTACAATGGGACAAACAGGAACGATGTCACTTCTCGTGTCGCGCTGTCTCCCCCGCTCCCTCCCCTGCCCCAGCTGTGCCGAATGCAGAGCGCCCTCCCTTTCCTCTCCTCTCCTCCCCCCTTCCCCCCTTTTGCTCCTTATCTGACGAAATCATCAAATTTGTGGCCAGATTGAAATGAAATGCAATTTAGTTCCCGTTCTGCTTTCAGTCCATCACCTCGCCGGCCGGTCCCGGAGGATCTCGTAACCTAATCGCCGCATGGCAGTAACTTCATTAGCGCTGCCAGCAATCCCCGGCTTTCTGCTGCGTGGGGCTTCTGGAAATCAGGGCTGACACCTCTCCCTGGGAATTGCTGGAAGCAAGAGCTTTCTCGAGTTTTTCTCTTTGATTTCCTGCTTCTGCTCCATCAGCGTGTTTTACTTCCTCAAGGAGATGGGGATTCCCACCCCAGGTCAAGGGGGGAGAGGGGGAGATGCAGCACAACTCTGTTGCCCAGAGAAGCTGTGGCTGCCCCGTCTCTGGAAGTGTCCAAGGACACGTTGGATGGGTCTTGGAGCAACCTGGGATAGTTCCACCCTCCTTCCACAGGCAGGGACACCTTCCACTAGACCAAGTTGCTCCAAGCCCCGTCCAACCTGGCCTTCAACACTTCAAGGGATGGGACATCCTTCCTCAATTATGTTAATTACTCACTAATTTATTTTCTGGACTCACAGATTCTCTTCCCATTCTGCCTGATTGGGACAAATGGATCTTTCCCTAAACACTGCTGTGAACCCATGAGGTATGAACCTGAGCTAGTGGAAGGTGCCCCTTCCCACGGCAGGGGGGTGGAATGAGAGGACCTTGGAGGTCCCTTCTGACACAAACCTGTCTGTGAGTCAGCGAACACCCACAACACACATGGCCAGGTCACCTTGGGATCTGTGGACCTGAGGAAGGGGATCACCAGGGAAGTGGCTGGAAAGGCAGCTCTGTATGATACTCACGCCAAGGAATAAGCAGAAGCATCACAGAAGAGAAACCCCTGTGCTCTCAAACCCCCCACCCCACCATAAACATCCCAGAACTCACTCCCACTGCCTCGTGAGCCAGGCAAAATATTGAAAAAGACAGCCAGGTGGGTGTTTATCTCCCCTGCCTCCTGTCCCATGGATGAATCTACTCTCTTTAAGCCCCTCTTGACACATTTGTCCTCCAAACCTCCAGCCCTGGTGATACCACCCTTCCCCTCCTCCCAGCAATTAATCCCAGCCCTTCTCTATCCCCACAGCTCTAAATCTCCTTTGCTGGTTTTTAAGCTCCTTATTACTTGTCCTATCCACAGGGAAACGTGTCCCTCCCCTTCTTGCAGAAGCCTTTTACATAATTGCAGGCTGTTATCCCATCTCCCTTCATTCTCAGGGTTAAACAATCTCCTGTCTTCCCAGCCCTTCCTCACAGACCATATTTGATCCACAGGGAGGTTGTGGGGGGGTTTTTTTGCCCCTCATTGGAAAGAACTGGTGCCCCTCAGTTTCACATGGGACACGAAGAAGAAGAAAACAGGGAAGGTTGTGGATTGACAAGGATCTCCTCATTCCCACATCCCACCAAGTCTCCTTGCCAGGGATACCCACAGTGGTGAGATGGTTTGGTTGGAAAAAGGTGAAGTGACTCAGGTTGAGGAACCTGGTTTGTGAATCATTACAAAATATCCTGTCCCATCCCTTGGGAGAAACACAAACATTTTTGTAGTGCCAACAACCAAACCAAGCAGGGAGAAATAAAAAAAGGACTTTCAATTAGTTTAATTTTGCCTTGGTTGCAAATGAAGGGCTTTGGGAGAACATTAGAGAGGCTGGATTGAGTTTTATTTTTACAAAGTTGGATAATCTCCCAATTAATAATATTCAAGAGGAGATTTCTCTGGGTTTCTCCCAACCTGCTCTCAAGGAGTTTTTAAAGTGTTTCATCAATATTAAAAGGGAGAGTTGTGGCAGGGTGAGAACTGAACCCAGAGGTGAAAGTCTTTGGTTAATTCCCTAAATCCTTGGCCAAAATACACACACGCACATGTTCCTACATATAGATACCCGAAGATGTATAAATACACGTATAGGAATATATTGCTGCATCTCTTTGTCCTTTCACATTCAAATACTCTGATATTTAGCTTAGATTTAGATTTTGAGCCCAAACTCATCTGATTTATTTCAGGTCCCATATGTGCTCCAAGAGAAAACCCGGATCCAGGGAGGGATCAGGCTGGAGGAGCTGCTGATTCCCAAAGGTAGGAAGCAGAAAGATCCCAAGGAAGGCAAATCTCATGAACACAAGCAGCTTATCAAGAAAAATGGAGCAATCAGGAATGTCTGAGAGATCGGGAAGGTTGCTCGGAGTTAAACAGGCTCCTACCTCTCCCAGGGAGAAGCAAAGGCTGTCTCGGAACACAAATAGGAATAAAATAGATCTGATAAAAAAAAGAGGGAAGGAAGAGGTGAGGGAGACTCAGTAGGTGGTGCTCTTCCCTCTGGATCTGCACAGGGTATGGGAAGAGGGTGACTGGGGATGTCCAGGTGGAAAAACAGCTGGAAAAACAGCTCCTGGTCCTGACTCCTGGCTCTGGGTGGATGAACCACCTCAGCACCAGCTGTGTTGCATCCCAGGAGCAGCTAAATTTTGGGACAAGTCCAGGTCCTGGCTGCTCCTAACCCCTAAGTCCACTTGGATATTAAATGCAATAAAGGCCAGCAAGTGGCTGGAGTCAGGAGTTGAGGTCCCAAGAGGAATTCAGGCTCCACCTTATTTCTGACTCAGCTGATATTTTATCCCATCCAGGCCATCTCTTGCACATCCCAGGACAAAATCCTTGCAGGACTGAGCAGCGTTGATTAATCTGGTGTTTTAAGAGAAGGGATTTGAGTAACCCCAGCCGTGGATCCGCAAAGCCCCAGTGCTGGAAGGGTGGTGAGAGCTGGATTGATCCGGGAACACAGAGCCATAGATCAGCACAGCCTCTCCCATTACTTTCCCTGATGGATTCCCATCCGATGAGCTGATCTGAAAGTGATAAAGGGAAGACCAGAGCATTTTCAACACACCACTAACTCCAAAACCGGGCTCAATAATCCTGCAGATTGATGGCACCGAAGGAGAGGGGAGGGAGAGGGGGCCGGGCTGGGCGGGGAGTTTATTTAACACTCGCAGCATTAACAGAGCACACATTTATCTGGGTAAATCAGGGGGCAGGACAGGCCCCACTGCCAAGGCAATATTTCTCCTGGGGCTTTCAGGTGTGATCCAGGGATGGACGAGTCAGCCTTTCCCCAGGAATGGCTCAGATCCAGGTTAGGAAATTAGAGTTTGCCAGCAGAAATAAGAGCTTTCCCACAGTTCCCTTTTTCCCCCCTTCTTCCTCACTGTTTGTGTCCTTGTGGGTAATCACATGGTCATCTCAGACACCTTCAGTCTAAACAGTGGTGGAATGTTGTTTCCTTGTTCTCCTGGCTGGAGGAGTTTCCAATTCCATTGTCTTTGGGTGGAGAGTGGACTAAATATCCTCTCAGAGGTTTCTCCATCAGGAGGAACAGGTTTTCTGTCCAAATCATAGAATCTTGGACTCATTTAGATTGGAGAAGACCCTAAAGGTCATTAAGTCCATCTGTTAAGCCAGCACTGCCAATTCCACCACTAAACCATGTCCCCAAGTGCCACACCTAATCCCTCCAGGGATGGTGACTCTGCCACTGCCCTGGCCAACCTGTTCCAGTGCTTGACAACAGTTTCCATGAAGAAATTGTTCCTAATATCCAACCTGAACCTGCCTTGGTGAAATTTGAGCCCATCTCCTCTTGATTGTTGCCACTGCCTGATCCTTCAGCCAGGGCAAGGAGACCTCCCACTGGTTCTCATGGACTTCACAGGTCCCTGGAGCACAGGACAACCAGTCCCAGCTGGAATCCTCATCCTCCATCTCTCCACTGCCATCCTTGTCAAGACCTGGAGCCAGCAGGGATTTCGATCTCAGGAGGCAGCTATTGTGCTGTAATTAAACAGCAATTGATTGCAAACAGGGTTCTTTTGTGTTTGGGATTAATGAGAGGCGAGAAGATAAATTTGGTCACCAGTAATTAACCCCAATTACAGAAGCAATAAATTAGGAGAATCCACTGCCACTGTGGGACTCGTGGGGAGGGCTTTGGATCTTCCCCCCCTCTTCCTTGATTGTTTTTTTTTCCCCTACAAGCCTGTGGGGCTTTCAGAAGTGAAATGAATCCAGAGAAGGGCCGTGGGGACTGGTGGATACACTGGGATGTGATGACCAGTTGGGATTTTGGCCATGCAGGGAGCATGAGGGTGCTGCCATGACAAAAGCAAGCTGGGAGAGCCTTTTTGATCCCTAATGACCCAACAGGGAATCGATGATTTCACTAATTCCAAGTCCTAATCCCTGGCAATTTTTAAAAGCTTGGATTTTGCACACTGGGTGACCGGGAGCAGACTCTGTGGGATGGGAAAGCTGGATGTGCTCAGTGCAGGCAGTGTGAATCACCTGCTGCTTCCTGGCACTGAGATCCGTGTGCAGCTGGAGGGGGACTGGGATCAGCCCTCTGGAGCTATAGGGAACACACAGCTGAAAAGGCTGAAATAGAAAAGAATTCGCTCAGTTTATTTCAATCCTGGGGTAGAACCACCCCTCACAGCATCACTCCCCAGGCAGGGAAAGGTTTTGTCCCCTCCCTGCTGCCTTCCTCTGGTCTGTGTGACTCCAGCTCCCATCCTGCCCAGTGCCCAAAGCGTTTCCAAAGCATTTCTGGCTTTAACCTCCGCTGTTTTCATTGCTGAACAGCTTTGGGGCTGGGCCATTGACCCCTGAACCAACAAAGAATTAACTCAGATGCTTAAGGGTTTCCCAGGGCCCGGGGCCTTCCAAGCTTTTCTTTGCATGAAAACCCTGGAGCTGCAAAAAGGATTCAGCCCTGGCTCAAGGGAGAGGAAGCCCTGGAGTGCAAACCCCCCATCCCTCACCAGTGCTAAGGATATTGAAGGAGCTTTGGGATTCAGGAAGGTGCTTGCATTCTCAGAGAAGTGCCAGAGGAGTGGGAATGGCTGCAAAAAAAAATCTCTGCTGTGTCCCAGTCCCCCTGGAGAGGAAGATAATGCCCAAATCACAATCCCAAATTCCCAGCACCATCCCTGGCAGAGCTGGGACGGGTACAAAGGGCTGGTCCCACTTGGAGATTTCATCCAGTCTGGATAAGACTTTTCTCATCAGAGGATGGGAGGTGACAGTGCCCTTGTCCCCATCAGCTGCTGCCTCTGCCATCCTGCATTCCCTGTGTGCATCCAAGATCCTGGCCCCGATGTCTGGGCTTGCTCTTTCTCACTGGGAGGAAGAGCAAATCCCATCCTCTGTCTCCCTTTTCCCTATCCCAACTTGGGGGTGCAGCCACATCCAGTGAGGGGTCAGTGGGTGCCGGTGTTGGGAGGCCAGGGCAGATCTCCATGGCTAATTCCATAATCCTCCCCCTTTTCAGGCAGCAGGAAAGCCCCGGCCGGCAGGATCCCTGTGCAGACAGGGCGTAAAAAGCCATGGCAGCTCCAAAGCAAACACTCCCACATCTTCATTCCTTCCACCCTATTGGCCATTGATTTCAGATAAATATCCGTCGGGCCCTGACAGGGCTCAATTCTCCTAATTATAGCCCTATTGACATGTGATCTTTAGCTGCTCAGCTTGTCAGGAGCCATCTATCAGGCAGACAGATTTCTTTGGCTTGGGAGGAAATGAGATGGGAAGGGGGGAGAAAGGAGGAGCAGGGGCTGAGGAGGGGGGAAATGGTTTTATTAATGTGCCAAAGAGACCCCCTGGCCCGGATTTCAGTTTATGAACAAATATGTTGTGGAGGGTCCTGAGCAGCAGCCTCTAGGGGAAGGGTTAAGGTTAAGAGCTCCTAGTTTGGGAACAGCGTGTGTGGATCACTCCAAAGAATTGTTATGGATAGACAGCTCGGATTTCATGGCTTTTTCCCTTTCACACACAGCTGAACTGATTTTTCCCAGGTCTCTGCAGCACAGAATCAGCCAAGGTGCCTCTTGCCAAGCCGCTCTCCCTGTTGGCTGTTGAGTTCCACAACCACAAGGAATTCCTTGCTGCAGGATCTTCAAAGTTTGCATGGCACATTATAGAGAAAAAGTCCATCCAATACCACAATACAGATGAAAAACCTCTGGTTCCAGAGGTCCCTGGGCCCAAATTGTTGGCAGCAGGGAGAACACTCTGGGAATTCTCTGCTTGTTCATCCTGCCTTGCATTTCTCCCACCGTGAGCTCTGGGCTGTTGTCAGAGACAGGACACGGAGCAAGGCCAGACCTGGAGAGAACAAAACAGGTATTTCCTTCTCCCAGTCCCAGCCTTGGACTGGTAGAGCCAGGGCTGGGATTGGCACCCAAACTGGAGCCACTGAGATGTGGCCAGGAGACCTGGATGGAGCACAATTGGGGAACACACACACCTTTCCCAGCCTTCCTTGTACTGCTTTAATAAGTGGGTTTTATTGGTGCAAAATCCATCGGTCTGAAGGGTCTTCTTTGTTGCTTCTCTTGTTCTCTGGGTTTTCTGGGTAAAAACAGAAGTTCTGTGGACCAGCAAAAACTGTTTCTATCACCCTCAGAGCCCAGAAACACAGAAATAAATCCCTATGCCTTTTCCCTGGCTGTTTTTAGGAATACTCCGGGATGAGCACACCGGGCAGCTCAGCGGCTGCTGTTGTGGATGAGATGCAACCAAAATCGGGAAGGATGGATGGGAACAAAGTCCGTGGCTAGTCCTTGTCTCGGAGGAGGTGTAAGTCACCCCCTGGTCCCCACTCCAGGCGGTCGCCAGCCAACAGTGCAAAGGGGTGTTGGGCAGGATCAGGGAGAGATCCCTGTGAGCTGACTCATATCCTGGGCTCTGTGCTGTGAAAGGACCCAGACAGCCGGTGTGTCTGGAGATAACAGCCTTTCCCGGGGAGCCCTGAGAGCTTCATTGACAAAGCTCGGCTTATTCGTGCCGGGCCGGCTCTCTCCGTATCCGCGTTATTGATCCGCCCCATCCCGGCTGCAGCATCAGCCCATCCAGGGAGAACTCTGTCTGCAGTACTTGCTCCCTCCCGGCTCGGGTGTCTGGCAGAGCCTCCCTCCCCAAAGCATTTTGCCGGGATTGGCCTGGAAAAAAGTGCTGAGTGCTCAGGAAAAAACCCAGTCCCGGCGGAAGAAGCGAAGCCCAAGCAGCTCCCACCTCTCCTGCGGTGGGAAAGGAGAATCTGCTCCTGATGCTGGGGAAACTGAGGCGTGGAAAGGAGGGATTTCCCAGTGCTTGTTTCCAAGACAACTGTGGAGTCACCTGCATGTCCCAAATTTCATGGAATCACAGATGGGTTGAGTGGAAAGGACCTTAAAAATCATCTTGTTCCACACCTTCCCCTATCCCAGGTTGCTCCATGTCCTGTCCAGCCTGGCCTTGGACACTTCAAGGGATGCAGAAGCTACAACTTCTCTGGAAAACCTGTTCTGGGGCCTCATCACCTTCTGAAATTTTTAGAAGAAGCAACATCAGAAATCCCTGGAATCATCCCAACCTCCCTGGCTGGGTTATCCATAATCACCCTGTCATGGGGCAGGGTCATTTCCCAGCTTCCTGTCCATGCTGGTCCACCAAAGACCCTCAGAAAAGCCTCATCCCTGAGCTACAGGATGGAACAGGAATGTTTAAGGCCAGATCCCCCCCAATTTTTTTCAGTGTCCAAGCAAACTCTGCTCCCAAATGTCCCCAAGCAGAAGCAGAAAGACATCTTTCCTGTCAAATCGAGTGTGTAAACTCGAATTCCTTTGACTCTCCCTTTAAGCATAAAATTCAAGGAAAGGGGCTCAGCCCTGGGAAAGCTGCTGGCAATTCCAATGCCCCATTCCTGCATCATTTTAGTCCTCACAGTCTGAACTTTGCAGGGATACAACAGATCTCAGGAGATCAGCTCTGATCTGTGGTTCCTGAATAGTCTCTGACTCCAAGGGGTTAATCCCAGAGAAAAAACCTTATTCAAAGTCAGGAAGTTTGGGCAAAACAGGACTAGCTCCAGCCACAAGCTAAGGCAGCAATAAAACAATCTGGGGGCTCCAGAGGGAGGCAAAGGGGATTCACAGGAGCAGGAATGCTGGGGCAAGGCTGGCTAATCCTGATGGGAACTGTCCCTCAGCTCCCTCATCTCTCCCTCCATCTTTGTGGCAGGAGCAAATCAGTATTTTCTTCCTGGGAAGTTAAAATGCAACTCAGCCTCATTACACAGAAGGAAATGGTGACAGAAATTTAGGGATGAGGAGTTTGAGGTGGTCTCGTTCCCCTCTTGCACCAATTTGTCATGACTGCGATATCATCAAATCACAGGATGGTTTGTGTTGGGGGGGGGACCTTAAAGATCATTTCATTCCAACCCTGTGCCATGGGCAGGGACACCTTCCACTAGACCAGGTTACTCCAAGCTCCATCCTAAGCGGCCTCGAAGCCATCCCTGACTCCAGGGTCAATCATCAGGATTTAGGCACAATCAGCATGACAAAAGCAGGTCCTGACGCACATTCATTCCCTGTGGGCTGGCACCGATTAGTGTCAGCATCAGGACCAGGACCAGGATCTTGGACCAGGATCAGTGCCTGAGGGGCAAGGCGGGCTCAGCACAGCCCCAAACCTTCCCCACATCCCCCGGGCACGGGAAAATTCGATGCTCCAAACGCTGTTCAGCGTCTTGCCAGCAAGTGGAGCGGCGGGTGCTGAGTCAGCATCTCCATCCTGCCCTCCCTGCCTGTGACATCCATCCCGGGAAGAGGCAAAAAAACCCCCCTCCTGCTCCAAAGACACACAGTCTGACTGCAGAGGAAAGCACATCCCCTTCGCTCCCCCCTCCCGCCAAAGCACCGGCAGATCCTTCACTTTAATGTTCGCTGAGTTCCAGCGCTGGCCCCGGGCTCCGCCGCTTTTTTATCCGCGAGGCTCCGGGAAAGCGGGAGAGCGGAGTTAATAAATCCGCTCGTGTGTCGCCTGGAATCAGGGCTGCGAAGGAAGCGGAGCTGTCAGGGAATGTCTCCTCACCACCCCGCCGGCTCCGGGGCTGTCGTGTCGGGGCTGTCCTCGCCACGGGGAGCAGGGAGCGATATCCGACTCCAGCTGCCCACCCCGCAGCCACCAGCTGCTCTTTTGCAGGGTGGGAATACTGTTTTAATGCTGTTTCTTGGGTTTTTTCCTAGGCTGGGTCAAGTTCCCAAGGGTTTAAGGGCAAGCTGGAACAGCAGAGCGCTTCCAAGGCCAGGATGGATGGGGCTTGGAGGTGGTCTAGGGAAAGGTGTCACTGCCCATGGCAGGGGGTTGAAATTAGATGATCTTTGAGATCTGGAGAACCTCTGCTCTGGGGACAGGCTGGGAGAGCTAGGGGTGTCCAGCTGGGAGAAGAGAAAGCTCCAGGGAGACCTGAGAGCCCCTTCCAGTGCCTAAAGGGGCTCCAGGAGAGCTGGAGAGGGACTTGGGACAAGGG
>JAWMRC010000078.1:149470101-149491973 GCA_035584755.1 Thripadectes ignobilis
AGGGTAGGAAGGAGGGAAGGAAGGAAGGAATTCGGAAGGAAGGAAGGAAGGAAGGAAGGAAGGATTTCGTAAGGAAGGGAAGGGAAGGGAAGGGAAGGGAAGGGAAGAATATGGTCCCATAAGTGGCAAAGGCCTAAGTAGTCCAAAATTACAAACTTTTCATGTTTTATAAATTCTTCCATTAATATGAAATAAAGGCTAATAAAATTAGCAACACAATGATACAAAGGGGTGTTGTTTCCTGCCCTCTAAACCCACATGAGAAGCCTCTCCCAAAGCTATTTCTTCTACTTCACCACTTCGAGCTCAGCCAGGCTCTTCCATAAGCACAGCTGAGCTCTCCACTGGGAGTGCTCACATTCCCTGCCTGACTCGAAGCATTCGCTTCACCTCATCCGATGGATTTCAAGAGAAAAAATCTGGGGTGAACATCTACCTCACAGCCATGTTTCCCACCCCAAAAATCCCTCTGAGTTGCTCAGGAGCCTGGAGAAGCTTCAGTCACTACAGTGATGCAATGACTTCAGGTCATGGACACCCCTGAGGATGAGCGTGGTGGGCACAGACACCAAGCGAGCCCTGAAATCCATGGGACAGCTCATTCCCAACACTTCCAGCACAGTCAGAGCGCTGCACAGAGGCTGAAAGCCAACCTCCAGCTGGCTTAATGGCCCTCAGCAATTGCCTGCCAACAGGAGAGACTGCGAGGGAGCTGGAAAAGGCACTTATCTCCACGTCAGAGCTGGATTCACCCCACCAGTTCCTGCAGGGATACCAGCCCTCTCCATGCCTGCTGGTGAACAGGTTTTCCCCCGAAAAGATTCCGAGCTCCTCGGTGCATGCAGGCATTCCATGGGGAGGGGGAAACAGAGCTGGAGTGTGTCTGCTGCCCAGGGCTGGTCCCAGGACAGGGGAGGAGGTTGGAAATCGAGGGCTGATTCCAGGTTTTGCTGGGAGATTTTGGTGCAAGAGCCTCCCATCAGGGACCTCCAGGTAGGTGCTCCTCTAGATATTTCAGGATGAGTGTCTGGCCCCAAATTACACAGCAACACCCTCAGGGACTCATCCCTGAGGAATTAGGAATCAGACCCAAGCAAAGGCGATCACAACCTCCCTGGGGAGGCTCCTGATGGAAGGGGGAGCAGCTTCCCCAAAATCCCCACAGAGGAGGTGTTTTTCGCAAAGCTCTTAGGGCCGGAGAGTCCTTTGCGGGCTTTTTTAATCCCATTAGGACCGTGGAGCTGCCGTCATCACTTCCCACCTTGGGAGCCCCGGCAAAGGTGGGGCAGACACGGTGCTCGCCAGCCCTTCCAACCCTGCTCAGGGCCACGGGACACGGAAACATTAAGGGAGCAAAGTGGGATGTCGTGGCACGTTACACGCCCGGGAATGCTGATGGAGCGTGACACGGATTTCACCCACCACTCACAGAGCCCAGGAACTTTTGGGGTCAGTAAAACTCCTCCTTGGAAAAGGAGCGAGTCAGGAGAGCAGAGGGAGCCCGGCTTTTCCTCT
Organism: Thripadectes ignobilis; assembly: GCA_035584755.1. Classification (NCBI taxonomy): domain Eukaryota; kingdom Metazoa; phylum Chordata; class Aves; order Passeriformes; family Furnariidae; genus Thripadectes; species Thripadectes ignobilis. The sequence continues at coordinate 149,471,617 of JAWMRC010000078.1, forward strand.
TCGCTTCCCTTTCTGGAGGTGAATCACAGCGAGTGTGAAATCCGAGTGTCACAACGCCACCGCTTTCGAGTCACAGCGAGCCAAAGGCTCTGTCAGCGCGTTTTTGGGAGGCAGTGGCCGTCAGGATGGGGCAGTCGAGCTGAGGGGAAACACCACACAACCCTTGCTCCCTTTCCCACCCGCACATTCCCGAGAAAACAGGGAGGGGGAGAGCAACCTGCAGCCCCGGTCCCGCCAGCTCAGCTCTTTTGTGCTTCTCTTGTCAAGGAAAAAAAAAAGAAAAAAAGAAAACAAAAATACTAAAAAGCCCCTTTTTGTTTTGTTTCCGCTTTTTGTTTGCTAATTTATTGTTTTGTCCCGAGCTGGTGCTTCTTGAAACGCCTTGTTCTTGAGGCTCATTAAAACATTCGCGGGTGCTCGGGCTCGCTCAGCTGCTCTTTTTGTATTTATTTTTCCCTCCTCCCCGGACCCCCCCCTTACACAACCCCGCGGTCAAAACGTCCCTGTGTTTTCCATGTGCTTATTACCCAGAGAATCAAGGCTCCTTAGCAATTTGTGAGTCACTCCAAAGCAATCAATTATGCATCAAATGACTTTTTGATTCTTTACCTTGTGAGCGGAGAGATGGAAGAAGAGCTTGTCTTTTTTATTCTTTTCCCCTCCTCTATATTATTATTATTTTTATTATTATCCCCCTCTCTCTCTCTCTTCTCCTCTCTCCCTTTCCGTGCCTGAACGGGTCTTGCCTGCTGGCATCGGGATTATGTCGTGATCAAATGGTTTGCTCTTAATTGGCAACAGCTCCAAGATGGAAAAGAGGCAGGAAGATTAAAAAAGAAAAGACCACGGGAGCTGGAGCAGCTTGTTGTGGTGTCAGGTGAGCTGGGAGGACAGGGATGAGCCTCGGGGGATCCAGGCACTTTGGTGGGTGGCATAACCAGGTTTAGGAGAGCCGAGGATGGAAAAGAAGGATGGCTCATGATGCTGCAGACGATGTACAGATCACTCTTCTTCCCATCCCGAGCTGGTCCAGCTTCTCCTGTATCCATGATTTCAGAGAGAGCAAGTGACCTGCCTGCAGCAGCAATGCCAGGATGTGTCCTCCAAAGTCAGCTGGAAGAGTCTCAGACACAGGGAAAAACTGCTCAGAGAGGTTTGGAGGCTCCATCCTGCCAGGTCATGGAATCACAGATTCATACAATCATGGAATCACAGAACTGATGGAAGGGACCCATCAGGATCATCGAGTCCAACTCCTGGCATTGTACAGGACACCCCAAGAATCCCACCATGTGCTGAGAGCCCTGTCCAAGCACATGGTAAGGAGTTCCCAGCATTTACCTCCCCCAAAACTCACCCCATGTCTGGGTGAACCTCACGTTCTCCAACCAGCATTTCCCAAAATCTCAACCTTTGGGTGCCAGCAAAGCCTTTCTATTTAACCCTCATATCTGACTCCCTGTCCCAACCCAGATGACCCAGGAATTTTCCTCAGTCTCCAGGGGAAAGGGATGCCCTGGAAGGTGCAGAGGTCAAATCCAGTGGGATTTTCCTGAGTGGAAACGCTTCTCCCCCTCCCTCAGTTTCAAAGCTGCTGCATCTCAGTGACAAGGACATCCAAGTGCTCCCCTTCAGAGAGTGCAGGAGTCACAGCTGGGAAGAGACAGGAATAGGATCCAACATACTTCCAGGAGTTTCTCCAGCAAGGTGCACAGTCCTGGACTGTCCAAGGTCCCAGATTTTTCCATGTCCTGCTCTAAATCCATGGAGGGACACTGCCCACATGGCAGCCAGCAACATGTGACAGTGTTTCATCTGCAGATGACCCTGTTCATGTCCCTCAGAGGGCAGCAGGAGCCACATCCTTAACCCCTTTTCCTTTGCTATATCCCTCTCCTTTGAGCAGGAGACTCCCACAATGTGGTTAAAACATCCATAAGAAAATACAGAGTTTAGTGTCAGTAAACTGTCCAACTTGTCTCCATCTCTCAGCTCCAGCTTCACACCTTCTGGGTCCAGTTCACACAACACAAGTGATTATAGTGGGATTATACATTTGCCAGGACACGAGCTGTTCATACTCTCAAAAAAAAACCCCAAAAACACACACAAAAAAACCCCCAAACACCAAAAACTTAAAAAAAGAACCCTGTACAAAGTAAAACAAACAAACAAATCAACAAAAATCCCAAACAAGAATGCCAAAACACAAAGAGAAAAGCAGGTTGTATGAAATTGTGTTTTACCTTTGAACTCTCCCACCAGCCCAAAAGGTGTTGAGAGGCAAAGCAGGGTTTTACCCAAGTTAGGAAATGGGATTTTAACATTCTCTTCTCTTGAAGATGAGGCTGAGATGAAACAAATATCACCATAGGACACATGAAAATGCAGCTCCTTTCCAGCCCTTAAAGGACCTGCTGGGTGTGACCACAACCACCCCCTCCTCCATGACCCCAGACATCCCTGAGGAGATTCCCACAATCAGATCCTCCACTGCCCATCCATTTCTGTGGCTCCTCTACCAAGACGCCAACAAGGAGATGTTTGGAGCACACAATGAGGATCCAACTTGGATCATTTGCCTCCATCAGCACCATCATTTTCATGGATGAAACCCATCCTGGGTTGCATTTGCAAGGGAGTTGAAGTGATCAGTGCCTGGATGGGGCAGTCAGGACACAACTGGAGTGCCAAGTTCAGCTTTGGGGTACAAGGGACACACTGACAAATCACAGCAAGTCCAACAGGGGCCACCAAGGTGGGTTTGGGAACAGAGGGTGTGAATCATGGACTCATGAATCTGCCAGGCTGGAAAAGACCTCTGAGATCATCAAGTCCAACCCTTGACCCAACACCACCGTGGTTACCAGACCACGGCACAGAGTGCCACATCCAGTCTCATCTTAAAACCTCCAGGGACAGAGAATCCACCACTTCCCTGGGCAGACCATTCTTCCTGATGTCCAACCCAAACCTCCCCTGGCAGAGCTTAAGACCATTCCCTCTCATCCTACTGATGGTTGCCTGGGAGAAGAGAGTAACTCCACCTGGTATAACCTCCTGTCAGGGAAGTGGAGAGTGATGAGGTCCCCCCTTGAGCCTCCTCTTTTCCAGGCTGAACACCCCAGCACCCTCAGCCTCTCCTCACAGGATTTGTGTTCAGGTGCCCTCAACAGGGTATCAGTGTCCCACCCAAGACATCTGGAGAAGCTGCAGATGTCTCTCAACCAAAGGGCAGCTTTGAGGGAGGGCTGAGGTTGTGTTTGAGTCGCTACAAGAGCATTTTCATTCAGGAATGTGGGAGAGGCAGGATCTGATCCATCCTTTCCCGTGCAGGGAATGTTTAATTAAACATTTAATGTGGTGCCCAATTTTGTTTGAGGAAGGTGGACAAACCCAGGGATGGTGAAAGTCACCATTCCCACGTGGAGCAGGATCCGGATGAGCTGCAGCCCGTCCAGATTCCTTCAGTGGGAATATCACATTGGCAACAAAAGCCACTTGAAACTGGTATTCAGCAAAAAAAAAAATACAATAATGAATTATTGATTCCTGCAATTTCCCAGGAATTCCTTGGGCCATCGGGGTGAAGGGCTGAGCCGTGCAGGGAGCAGCTGTCCAAACAGACGTAGTGTGAGGCCCTAACTAAGCATGAACAAGAAATAAGGGCTGTGGGGAGATGTCCAGGGAAAGCACATCCCGCTGCCATCCAGATGTCTCCGACTCCCTCGGGGCATCAGCAGAGGTCGGAGCATGGGGAAGAGGAGCTCAGAGTTTGTCACTGTGGTGCAGCCATGGAGAATCCCAATAAAACATGTGAGAAGTCAAACTCCTGCTGGGCAGAGTCCAGGGAAGGTGTACAGGGAAAATTGGCTGTTCACTGAGCTGCAAAATTTACCACCTCGGGCTGAGGAGGAAGAAATTCTCCAGGGACTAATATTCCTTTTAGTCCAACAAATGCACTTGGAGATTCCCGTTGCTGCCTGAACAAGTGTTTGACAAGTCCCAGGTAGATCACAGCTCAGTTTTACAGCTCCGGTTCTCACCACCATGGGGAAGGTAAAAGAATGTTTAAATAAATTGTAAGACATGGGGGATAAATCAAAACCATTCAGATGGGCTGGAGCTGGAGCTGGAGCTGGAGCTGGAGCTGGAGCTGGAGCTGGAGCTGGAGCTGGAGACAGGCTGGGAGAGATGGGGGTGTTCAGACTGGAGAAGAGAAAGATCCAGGGAGACCTCAGAGCCCCTTGCAGTGCCTAAAGGGGCTCCAGGAGAGCTGTAGATGGACTTGGGACAAGGGATGGAGGGACAGGACACAGGGAATGGCTTCCCAGGGTTAGATGGGATACTGGGAAGGAATTCTTCCCTGTGAGGGTGGGGAGACCCTGGCACAGGTTGCCCAGAGAAGCTGTGTCTGCCCCATCCCTGGAAGCGTCCAAGGACAGCTTGGACAGGGCTTGGAGCAACCTGGGCTGGTGGAAGGTGTCCCAGCCCATGGCAGGGGGTTGGAACTCAATGATTTTTCAGGTCACTTCCAACTTGAACCATTCCATGATTCTACAAAACCTCCGAAAATTGAAGGCAAAAGCTTTGAATGGAGCACCAGATGCACCAAACACTGGTGGGCAAGAGAAGAAACAGATGGATAGACTGTGAAACCTTTGACAGCTCCCCATCCCACAAAAAAAAAAAAAAAAAAAAAAACCCTCCAGGTGTAGAAAGGCCCTAGAATATTTGGGAACTCTGGTTCTTGTTGTTAAATACCTCATCTCATCTACTCACATTCAGGGAGTGACATTAAGCCACGGATGCTGCACGTAAAGAGGAGGAGGAGGGAATTGTGCCGATGGCAGAGGATCCTGGAAGTGTTCTCTACAGGCTGGAAAGGCACGAGACTTGGTTACTCCACTGGGATTTTAGGTGGGTTTTGCATCTTCTGAGGCACTTGGGAGGGCTGGACTCATCCTGTGCCACTGGCACTCCCAGCAAATCCTGTGCAGTAAAACTGACCCACGTGGAGTGTTGGGGTTGATTTCAAAGCTCTCCCATGGGTTTATCCTGTATGGAAGACCCTGTCCTGGTCTGGATTCTGGAGAGCTCCAGAAGAATATTATTTCCAGTGATTTACCCAGCAAAGATCATCTTGCAGCTTCTGAGAATCATGGAATGGTTTGGGTTGGAAGGGACCTTTGACATCATCTCATTCCAGCCCCCTGCCATGGGCAGGGACACCCTCCACTAGACCAGGTTGCTCCAACCCCAACCAGCCTTGACCCCATTTCTTTACTGACCATGGATTGCAGATGGACACATCCTGCTGTGCTGGCTCTGCCCAAATTCAACTCATCCTTGGAAAAACCTGCCTGAACATTCCAGAGAGGGAAATGCAGGACCACTGCACAGATCCAAGGAGATTGAGGCTTCTGCATTATCCTGCAGCCACCCAGAACCTCTGGAGGCCACACCCAGGACCATTTTTCCTCCCCCACGCTTGGCTACTGGCATTCCAGCCTTTTCCAACCCATCCCGGCCCTTTCCAACCCATCCCAGCCCTTGCCAACCTGTGCAAGCGTGAGAGGCAAGCTGTCACCCAGCCCCATCATCCTGATGGACAGGAGCTTATATCCCACACCGGACCCAGGAACCACCACTTCCAGCAGCTCATTCCAAAACAAAGCGTGCATTGAGGGGTCAGGTTTCAGGGCTTTTTTTTCCAGCTGGGAGAAGAAGAGGCTGCCAAACAAAATAACACCGACAGCTGCTCCAGGAGTCGTGCACTGTTTGGTGACCTCAGCTCCTCCTCGCGGTGACCTCCAGGCAGATATTGGCCAGCAGTGCCACCGAGCACCAGGGCAACCATGAGTGGCAGCCAGAGCTGCAGCTGGAGAGGCAGAACGTGCATCCCACCAGCTGGGAAACACTCCACATCCTTCCAGCACCATCCCTTCCCGCTCCTGCCCTCTCCGCGGTGCTCTCATAAGAGGCAGAGCTTCGGGATGGCTTTGGGAGGCCTTTGCGTGGATTCCACTAAACCAAAAGCTCCTGGAAGCGCAAAGTGTTAGAAGGTAAAGGGCCTGAAATATTTGGATCGTGGGCAGAAAGAGTCGCCTAAAAAAAAAGGGAATTTTTCTGATATCAAAAGGGAATTTTCCTGATGTCAAAAGGGGGTTTTCCTGGTGCCACACATGGACAAAGGAAAAACTCAGCGTGCTTTGCAAATCCCTCAATTATCCTCTTGCTCACCCGCTGAGCTATTGAGAGGTGCTGGAATGCCAGCCCTGAAATCCTCTCCCAGGCTTTATTCCCATCTCAAAGTGAGCTGAGGGACTCACGGCACAGAGGGACAATTAAGGGGTGATGTACAGGGGGCTGTTTAGGAACCACACCAGTTTCCAGGTCTTGTCATCCCAGACTGGGAACAGTTCCAGCCAAAGCTCTGGTGCTGTGCTGATCCTCTACTCCAGTTCTCCATGGTGACAAGGGAAGATATTCCCTTTGGATCTGCTGGGCTTTCCTGCCTTTTATTTCCAGCCACTCAACCCAGTTGTCCATGCAGGTGACTTGGAGATTTCTCAAGGGATCCTGGTTGATTTGCCAGTCCCAAAGGGCCCAGGTCTCCTGTAGATCCTTGTGAATTATCCAACAACTTGCTGTTGGATACCTCAGATGTGAGCAGGAACCATCTTCAACCAGCCAGGTCAAGGCCCTGGAGTGGATAATTCCAGAGGAGTTGACCAAAACTGACCTTCAAAGACTACTTTGGTTTTCCAGCTGTTTGAAGACCATGACCACCAATGCCCTTAGGGCTGTTTCAGAGAGTCATGGAATGCTTTGGGTTGGAATGAACCTTAAAGATCATCCAGTCCCAACCCCTGCCATGGGCAGGGACACCTTCCACTACCTCAGGGTGCTCCAAGCCCCATCCAACCTGGCCTTGGACACTTCCAGGGATGGAGCATTTCATCCAGGATCACACTCTTCTCCTGCTTTCTGTCATCCAAGTTTCCAGTACTCCCTGCTGCACTTCCAAGCACTTTTTTAACATACAAAACATAACGATTTGGCCAATGAGTTAGAGAAACAACCTCCAGCTCCTTGTGTATTTGCTCCCCAGCTGAGACACCGAGTTAAAGTTCTCCAGCTTGGAATTGATGTGGTTTGGACATGAGGAATTCTCAGTGGAGGTCTTTGAGTCAACCACTTTCCATAATCCTTCATCCAACACAATTGGCATTTCACGATTATTGTGGCTGTGGCCTTTAAGGAGTTAGAAACTTCATGGATGCCGCTGTCAGGAGACACCATGACAACAGTTGTGTTCCTTAAATTCCAACTGCCAAAAACTTCTTGGGAATGAATTACCCTATAGAGACAGCTGTGATTGCAGCACAGCCCCTCCCAGCCACGACTTTGACTTTATCCTTGAGATTTTCTTGCAGCAACAGGTGACACGAGGAAGGTCCTTCCAGCTTGGTGTGGTGGGGAGAGTAGCCCATGGACTCAAGATTCTGTCCGAGCCACCTCCTCTTTCCTTATGGATTTCCTGGATTTCTTGGATTTGTGCTTTCCATCACACAACACCCAATTAGACAAGGCCAGGAATTAGCGGGAGTTTCTCCACTGGAATCTCTGGTGGGAGACTTTGCAGTCATAGCTCTGAGAAAGGACAGGACTCACGTCCACAGGTGGCCACCTGGGAGCTCAACGCTTGGAACAGCACTTGGAATTGCTGCTGTTTGGCCACCCAAACTTCCTGGGTGACAAAAGTCCCTGGGTCATTCCTTATCCCACGTGTTTAGAAGACATGGAGAGGCCACCCCCTTGGGTGAATCTTAACCTTTGGAAACCCAGATAGGGGCAAACGTTCCTGATTTTCCCAACAGAAATATATCCCTCTCCTGCCATCTCCTCCCTGCTCGTCTTCTTGTTCTTTACAAAGCGAAGACACGAACAGATGTTTTCCTGCTCTCCCAGTTCCCCCCCGCCGGAGCGAACGCACCTCCCCAGCACGGGAAAGCCCCGGAGCCACTTCCCTTTGCAGCTCTGCAGCCTCCGCGTTACCTCACCTGTCACACGAGCTGGTGACAAGGCAAGAAACAACCCTCCAACCACCACCACGACTCACTGGGGGGGACAGGAACGGGGGGTGGTGGGGGATGAGAAGACTCATCACGAGTCGCTCCCCAAAAGCGCCCTTTTTTTGGCACGGGGAGGTGCGAAATGAATCCGCGCCTCCCTCTCCCACCAGAGGTACCGGAGCAGCTGCCGACGGCTCCAGATCTACCACCTCAGCCTTGCTGTTTCCGTGAGATGTCAAACATGCAGTGCTAAGCAGCCACCCCACCCCTCCTGCCATCTGCCAAGGTGAACGTGAGCTGTGGATGTCGGATCAGACAACCTGACAGGTTCTCATCCCCCTCCCTTTTGGGTTTTTTTCCCCTTTTTATTTTCAGTTTGAAAAAGAGAGAAGGGAAGGAGGAAACGTGATGGTTCAGAGACTTCTTCCATCACTGCTGCTCTTTAGCTGGAGGATCAGGGGGACCTTCTTGCTCTCTACAACTCCCTGAAAAGGTTGGAGCCAGGTGAGGGTTGGGCTCTCCTCTCAGCAACAGGATGAGAAGACGTAGCCTCTGGTTGCACCAGGGGAGGTTCTGGTTGGACATCAGGAGGAATTTCTTTGTGGAATGTGTTGCTAAGCATTGGAAGGGGCTGCCCAGGGAGGTGGAGGAGTCCCCATGCCTGGAGGTGTCCAAGGAATGACAGGATGTGGCACTCAGTGCTCTGGGATGGGTGACAAGGTGGGGATCAGTCAGAGGTTGGACTCGATGATCTTGGAGGTCTTTTCCAACCATAACGATCCTGTGATTCCATGGATATCAGAGCAGGAGGTTCATTTAAAACTGGATCCTCCTCCATTCTCAACCAGGATGGAAACAGGACAGGGCAGTGGCTTCTACCCTGACAACACCACCAACGTTCAGTGGGGCTAAAATGACCCTGGAAATGCCACCAGTCCCAGAGGCCATTTGGTCTTTGAATGATCTGTCCCTTCTAACCCAGAAAGAGGACTTTCCAAAGACATGGACAATGAGAAGAGATTTAGGCCTGAGAGCTGCCCTGCCCAGTAAGATAAGGGGCTAAACACAAAAGCTGATAGGTGTCCTCCATCCAGCAGAGTCTGGAGTGAGGAGCAGGAAGGGTTTCCATGGCCACATTGTGACATGTCCTTCCAATAAAACATGTCACAGAGACACAGCCCACCCCCCAGAGGTGTTCCCCCACCTCCAGAGGTGTTCCCCCATCCCTGGAGATGTTCTCCCATCCTTGGAGGTGTTCTCTCATACCTGGAGGTGTTCTCTCATCCCTGGAGGTGTTCCCCCATCCCTGGAGATGTTCTCCCATCCTTGGAGGTCTTCTCTCATCCCTGGAAGTGTCCAAGGCCAGCTTGGGTGGGGTTCTGAGCAACCTGGTCTAGTGGAAGGTGTCCCTGCCCAAGGGGACCCAAGGGGATCCTGTCCAACCTCCAGAGGGCTGGAAATAGACGATCTTTATTGTCCCTTCCAACCCAAACCATTCCATGATCCCACGATTCTGTGTCTTCCTGTCCTCTCCTTCACTGTCATGAAAGAAACACTAGAGAAGGAAGGAGAAGCTTTCCTGTTTCTCTTGAAGGTTCCTAGCAAGGTTTGGGTCATCTCCAGACTTCCTGTGACATCCATCCAGCAGCTACTTCAGCCAAAGGCCATGTTTTCTGGAATTCCAGTGGACGGTTTGCCATGAGAAGCCCACCATGTTCCAGCTGCAGAAACCTTCAGCTTCACCTCGACTTCCAGCTCTTTAAGGGCTCCATGTGGTTCTTGCCCAGTGAGACCCTACATCATTTTGAGGTTGAAATGGCCATCAAACCCTGGAGAACATGAAGTCCTCCTCACTCTTCACTGGAATTCCTTGTTTTGGGCATTTCTAACTTTTGGTGTCCGTCACATCCAGAATTTATAGTCGTTTCCTGTTTCTCCACACCTTAGTATTGCCTACACACAGACTTCTCCAAAACCCACTTCTGAGTCCTTCTCAAAACCCACCTGGACCAGAACAACAAAACCAAAGTTAAGTCCAAAAAGGAAGTGGAAGAGCTCTCAAAATTCTGGGAAAAGTAGTGTCTTGTTGTAATACTTGCATTTAGTGTAGTACAAAATAATCACCACTCTAAATTCAGTTTATTTCATTAAATATTGGGATGAAATTGAGTCAGTAGGCCAAAAAAAAGATAAAATTAATGAATCCTGAAGATAAAGAATGTCTTCAGGGTCTGGTATCTACATTCTGTTGGCCAACACAACGATATCAGATGTCCATCTAATTTTTTAAATGCCACAACCTGGGCTGTATTAAAAGAAGTATGACCAGCAGGTGGAGGGAGATGATTCTCCTCCTCTACTCTGCACTTGTGAAACCCCAGCCCCAGCTCTGAGGTCTCCAACATCAGAAGGACATGGAGATGATGGAGAGAGTCCAGAGGAGGCCATGGAGGTGCTCCAAGGGCTGCAATCCCTCTGACATGGAGACGGGCTGGGAGAGCTGGGAATGTTCACCTGGAGTAGAGAAGGATCCAGGAAGACCTAAGAGCCCCTTCCAGGACCTAAAGGAGCTCCAGGATAGCTGGAGAGGGACTTGGGACAAGGGATGCAGGGACAGGACACAGGGAATGGCTTCCCACTGCCAGAATGGGACATTGGGAAGGAATTCCTGGCTGGGAGGGTGGGGAGACCCTGGCACAGGTTGCATATCCCATCTTTTGGTGCCTTCCAACCCAACCCTTTCTGAGGTTCTCTGATTTTATAAGGAGTAACTGAGCATCAGAGTCAGTGCACGGCTGGATGTACCAAATCCTCCCACCCATAAAGGGATCCCAGTCCTTGGCCTGGGTCCATCAGTTGGCCAAATGCAGCTCTGGGATCATGGCTGGGATCTGAGAAGCATCTGGCCCAGAGATATTTGGGACGGAATGCATCCAATTAGGGAATTTGATGGGATCAACCCGGCACCCAGAGAGACGGTGTGAACTCTCAGAAGGCATTCAGGTGCTTTTAGCAGTTCCATGTGATCTGTTCTTCCATGGATTTAGGAATTAAGTTCTGATGGTCAATGACTCTCTCCAGAAAGTGAACATTCCTTCTGATCTGTGCAAACATTTGCACACATATGGGAAATATATATTTGTATATTCATAAAAATGTATGGAAAGCATTATTTGCCTATTTGTGTCTTCAGGCTTTGGAGGCTGTTTTTTTATTTTTCTTCTTCCTTATTTTTGTTACCCCAGACTGAACATGACAAGTCTGATTTCTCTCCCCACTTGGATCCTCCATAGGAGGGAGTGATCTTGGAACTGATGCAAATGAAAAATCCCAAATGCAGCGAATTGACTTTGAGATTTATTTTACTTTTTTTCTGGTGAGCAACATTTGCCATTTTCCTTTGAAAAGAAACTTCAGGGGTGTTCTTGGTGCTCAGAATTTCATTGTTCGCCACAGGAAGTTACACTTTTTCCAGCCATTGCCTAATTTGGCCACTATATATCCCAAAATCCAGCCTGGGATTGGGAGTCAGATGTGCTGGCAGCAGGTCTTACAATGGAGGAAAAAGCCAAAAAAAAAAAGGAAGTTTCCCTGTGAACCTCTCTAGTGCCCTTCCCTTCTGGGACAGTGCCTGCTTTTCCCACTGAACATTCCCAGCTGTCCAAGTCCATAGGAAAGGTGCTCCAGCCCTGTGATCAAATTAGCAGCTTCCTCTGGACTCATTCCAAAAAGTTTGTACCTTCCTCTGGACTCATTCCAAAAGGTCTGGACCTTCCTCTGGAATCATTCCAAGAGGTCTGGACCTGCCTCTGGAATCATTCCAAGAGGTCTGGACCTGCCTCAGGGGTTCTTGTTCCTTGAGACCAGAAGCAAAGGAGAAGGCCAGACAATTCCTGCTTGGAGAGGGCAGGGAATATGGAACAATTTAAAGGGAAGTTTTTTAAGGGAGGGAAGAAAGGTGGGAAAGGCTCAAAAGACAAATCATTCTTGGTGAAGATGGTGATGAGCAGAAATCTCCCCACCTCTTCAGCCACCAGTGTCCAATTGAGCATGGAATTTTGGAGCAGGAACCTCAGAGTGCTGTGCCAGGAGAACAGGGATCAACTGAAATGGCACCAGCCACGTGGGTTTTCCAGGGATTTAGTTCCAAGTTAATCCCATGCAACTTTGAAAGACTTGCAGTTCACCTGCCTGGCGTTGTGGGTGCTTAACATACCAGCATCACCTGCTCCTGGAAAATCCAGGAGCAGTTCCTGAGGTGGGATTGCATTCCCTTGTCAGGCGGGTTGGTGCTGTGTGAATGGGGATGGGGGTTTGGGGATCCCTGTCCCAAAACACGGGGATGTGCTCCTTTGGATTCCTGTTTAGCAGCAAGACACTCAGACTGGGTTTATTCTCTTCTGAGCCAATTGGTTTCAGAAAACCAGGGAAACTGGAAAGGGAAGAATACAGATCAGGAGGCATTGAGAATGAAGGGATCAAAGCCACAGTGGGATCATTCAGGGGCTTTGCCAGATCAGTGAAGGAGGGAAATCAGGTGTCAAAAATGCCACCCTGGGAATCCCAAATTCTCCTCCTGGCTCAGAATTGTCCATCCTGGACATGGAATGTCTCCAGGGGTGAGGCATCTCCCATCCTCCAATCCCTCACTTTACAGGCTCTTGTAACAGGAATGTGAAAGCCAAATTCCTGGGGCTGAGGACCTGCAGGAGGGGAATGGGAAGCACCTTCAGAGACACTTCTGGAAGTTTTCCCAGGGAATGCCAAGGGACAGGCAGTTCATCCACACAGATGTCCTTCAAGACCTGACATTCTCATGAGGATTTGTCCCATCCTGGGTGAGGCAGAGATTGAGGGGTTCCCACCCTGTCACATCCAGAGGGTTGGGATATCTTTCCTCAGAACCACCACCACTGGAAGGAGTTCAGGGCAGCTCCCACCATCAGGAATAGCAACTACTCCTCAACCTCCAAGTATGCCATGTCCAAGTGGTGGCAACCCAAAGCCACCATCGAGATGGGTGAGTGGCTCCCTGAAATTGCAACTTGCTTGGAAATTCCATCCCTCATCACGAGCCAGAAGAAAACCAGCTGAAGACCTCGGTGTAGGATCTGCAGCTCTGAGCCCATCCCTTCCCTGCATTCCCTCCAGCCATAAACACCTCTGCTCATCCCTCCCTGAAATCCAAGAGCCTCAGGCAGCTGAATCCAGGAGTGATGGAGAGCAGCAGCCTGGCTGTCCTGAGCCTCCCTTCCCTGTAAATCAGCGCCCTGTCCGAGGGGTCAGAGGAAGAGGGGCGGATAAATCAATCCCACCCATCGACAGCCTTGCACTGCAACGTGATGTTGGTTTGGCAGTCAATACTTATCGACCGGGATCGTGTTCCCAGGGGGATATTCTGCTCTGGGAAGGGAGCCCACACCCCAGTGGAAAAGTTGGCTCTGGAAGTTCTTGGCAGATTTAGAGGGAATTTGGGGAGAGGGGATAGAGAAAGAGGGGTAAAGTAGAAGATAGGGAGAAGATCGGGCACCTGGAAGGGATGTAGGGGTGTGTTATGGACAAGGAGTGATGGGAAGGGGCAGGAGAGGACACAGAGTGGGCCAGTTTGTACTTGTGGCATACAAAGACAAGGAGAAGAGTCCACACCTGCTCCTTACACCCTTCTCATGGAGTTCCCATCCCTGGAGGTGGCCAAAGAACAACAGGACATGGCACTCAGTGCTCTGGTCAAGCTGGTGATGGGTCACAGGTTGGACTCGATGATCTTGGAGGTCTTTTCCAACCTAAGTGATTCTGTGGCTCAGGGATTCTGGGTCTCTGGGATTCTGCAATTCTCCAAAGCCAGCAAGTGATCCAGGACTCCCAATTCTGCCTCTATCCAGCTTGCAAGGACAAGCACCAAAAGGTGGGATTTGAGGGTGATATCCCTGCACAAAGGTCTGCACCGAGACCAGTCAGCACAGCAGAGCCCGCGCTAAGAAATTCAGCATTCAGGATGGCAAACTACCCAATCCCCTGAAAATACACCCAAAAAAAGGTCAGGGCAATCCTAACTGGCTGAGATTCCATGTGTGCTGGGAGCCTTTCCAGAACCAAGCAGTTCAGGCACAGGAGATGCAGCTTCCCAGGTTTTCTGGGCAGCACCAATCCCTGTCTTTTCCTGTGGTCAGGGTTGTGGTGGTCCAAGACCAGACCTGCTCCTTCCCTGGACTGCAACCTCTGGAGAAGAAACTACAGGTCTCTTTTCTCTCATCCATTATTTACTGGGTGTTTACCAGGCCTGCTCTGAAAACAGAATTATTAATTTCCCCTCGAGCTTTCCGGTGCCGCTCTTTGTTCCAACATCTCTGCAAACACACACTGTTTCCTCTTCCCAACTTCTCCGACAGATAAACAGGTTTTTTCCAGGGAAAGCTGAGCCAGGAGCTCCTCTCTTATGGTGTATCCATCACAAAAAAAGCAGTTCAAGGCTTTCCCACAACGCAGGTCTTGGCATTTTCCTGCCTGGAACTGCACAGCCAGGACCAGTAAGGGAGAGGAAGGGAATAAAATGGATTGAAGGCAGAGGGAACAGCCCTGGAAAACAGGTACTGATGCTGGGGGAATCCAAGAGGTAGCTTTTCAAGAAAGTGGTGAGATCCTGATGCCCAACACAGCCCATCTCTGGATCTACAGGGGACTTGGTGTCACCAAAGCAAACCCACTGCAGGAATTTTGGTCCAGCCTTAACAATCCCTCCCTAAGCAACCCTGGGACAGATCTGACTGAGGGAGCACTTGATCCTCTCATCCATCACTGACAAAGTTAGTCAACAAGACTGAACCTTGATGAACACCAGAAAAAGCCCTCAGCTGGATTTATCTCCACGAGCAGCAATTTCTCCAGGAAAAAATGATGTGGGGAACATCACTGAAGTCCAGGTAGACACACCCACAGCCTTGCCCTCTTCTTGCCATAGAAGGAGATCAGGTGGGTCAAGCAGGACCTGCCTTCCATAAATCCATGACGACGGGGCCTGATCCACTGGTTGTCCTGTACATGTTGTGTGATGGCACTCAAGAAGATCTGCTCCAGAACGTCCCCTGGATTCAAGAAACATGTCTGTAGTTCCCTGGATCCTCCTTCCAGGAAAGCATTCCAGCAGCAAAGCACAAAAAGCAGCACAAAAAGAACTTCCAGGTTCACCATTTAGGCAGAAAAAGCAGCACAAAAAGAACTTCCAGGTTCAACATCTAGGTAGAAAAAGCAAGACAAAAGGAACTTCCAGGTTCACCATTTAGGTAGAAAAAGCAACACAGAAAGAACTTCCAGGTTCACCATTTACGTAGAAAAAGCAGCACAAAAAGAACTTTCAGGTTCATCATTCAAGCACAAAAAACCAGCACAAAAAGAACTTCCAGGTTCACCATTTTGGTGGGATGAGGAAGCAGGACAGGGAGGACTCAGGGAGCTCACAGCACCCTGGCGGGATCTCTGCTCATTCCCCTTGCACGTGTCCTATAAGAGGACTTGGGATCTTCAAAATAAAAATAAGATTTTTCGAGGAAAAACTAATTGCAAGAGCTTTACATTTTGGAGATAACGAGATTCAGGCAACAGAGACATTTTCAGGGGCGTTCATTTGAATGATCTTTTTGGCAGCAAAATCTCCAGGGCTGGATTTACTGTTCTTTATCAAACTTGAGGGGCTGGGGTAAAGCTGGGCTTTCTCCTCAAAGGTTTTTCCAGATATGAGGGTGCTCCTGAGAAGAACCAGGGAATCATTTAGGTTGGAAAAGACCTCCAAGATCATCAAGTCCAACCTTTGGCCGATGGCTGCCTTGCCAATTAAACCATAAATGCCACATCCACTTGATTCTGGAGCACATCCATGGATGGATCTCAGGCAGACTGGGAAGTAAAACTTCCCAAATAATCCTCAAACCTGCCTGAAAAAATGAGAGTTTTCCCCCCTGATGTAACAAATCTCAGCTCAGCCCTCCTTAAAACCCTCCCCAAAAGGAACAGCTCCCCACGGGGGCACTTTGGGAAGGCGAGCCCTGATCCTGGCAGCGAATCTGACAGCCCCCGAGTTTTAATGAGGGAGCAATCCAGATGAAAGAATCTCTCCTCACATGCAAAGTGTTGAGAGGGGGAAAAAAAAGCCCCTTTTGCTGGCTGTCTCCAGTGAATGTCCTATTTTCCCAGGCTCAAAGCTTATTGATTTAAGTCTTCCCTCTTAAGGCTCATCCCATGCCACGTTTTGATGTCCCAGAACAGCAGCTTCCAATATCCAGTATTACCCCGGAGCTTCTCAGAGGAAAAAATTTGTGTTTTCTTTACAGGAATTTGAGGAATAGATGGAAAACCCTTAAATTTTGTTATCGTGTTGAAAATAGAGGTATTTTTTAAGTGGGTTTGGAGTGTTTTCATAGGGCAAAGAGCAGAGCTGGAAATTTCAGCTCAGAGGGTGAAAAAGATTAGAAAATTCAAAGCAGGGCTGGTCCAGAAAAGCTTTGGGTGCCTTTTGTTTGACAAAATGATTTTTTTCCTCCAGACAATTGAGTTAGTGAAGACAAAGCTCCCACCTGATCAGCTCCTGCTCCTGCTCCTGGAGATCCTCACTGGAGTCCTTGACCTGGATCAAGGAGTAAATCCCTGCGGGATCAGCATGAGGAGAAAATGTTCCATGGGGGAAGGAAAGGCAGGGAGCAACCAAAGTGGTTGGTGCCGTGTTGAGCTTTGACATCGACCCTTTATTCACTGTAAAATAAATGTATTTACAAGCCAGAGCTGTTTAAGCCACGTGGACCATCCTGCTCCTTCTCCCTTCCCCTCCTACGTGGATGTACCTCTGTTTGGGGAGCGAGCTCGAGCCTTGCACTTGTTCCAGGTGATTTATGTCCCCGCTGTGAAGCTCAGGAATGACAAGGCAAGAAAATCCCCCAGCAGCCTCTTAAGCAACTCAGCAGAGGAGACAACATTCTCCTTTTATTGTCGGTCATAAAATTTTATGGGTCGGAACTCGCTGGTTTTGTTCCACTGAATGAAAGGAAGTGGTATTATTATTTCTTTTTTTTTGGAATCTACAGCCACTGATGGAACAGCTCATAAAGGCACCAACCTGGTTCCCTTCCTCTGCAGGGAGATGGGAAGCAGGGCTGGAAAGGTCAGAAGGGAAAGGAAGTGAAGAAATCCTCGTCCCTTGGATGTTTGCAAGGGAGTTGGGCCAAGCTCCCAAAGATGTAGGACCAGATTTAACTCCGTGGGTCATCATGTCTGTGTGCAGGAGGTGCTCCTGAGACCCAGGGAGGTGCTCTTGAGATCCAGGGATGAAGGATATTGTTATCCAGTGCATAAAGATCAGCGTGACTGAGTGTCCCAGGCAGAGCATCTCCAGGCCTGTGGTGGTGGGACCACAAACTCAAGACCCCTTTGGTCTCTGGAGCAGCCTGGAAGATGTTCCCTCTGACTGGAAAAAGAAGAGGCCACAGCTTTGGGTGTTGTCCAGGGAAAGATGTCAGACCCAGGGCCAGAAATTGGGGTGGGTTCTACCCCACTGATGGCTCCCCTGGTCACCATCCTCAAGAGAGGAACCTCAAGAGAGGTTCATTTCAACCTAAGCTGAAACGGAAGAGGGTCCAGCCTGATGCAAGGAGAAGTGGTTTCATGAGGAATGTGGCCACCAGTTGGACCAACCCTGAGAGGTTGTGCTGAATCTCCTTGGAGCAAGAGGTGGGAGCAGAAGACCTAAATTGCCCTTTGATGCCAGGATTTAGGAGAGGGAAGCCGGGCTGAGCACAAGGGTAGGACACAGAAACACCTGGGCTATGGTGTCTGCCTGTCCTCAGCACATGCTGCTGCTGGAATTAAGAGGACCACTAGAAATGCACTTGGGAGGTGCATAATCCCTGATGAGGGATGAAAATCCCCCCTGGAACTGGGTGTCCCATCCCCATCAGGTCCATAGTCATGGTTATGGTGACACATCCATTTACCACCATTCCTTCTCCATTCCTCTTCTCCAGAGGGGATGAGCAGAGGGAATAAAGGCTCCTCCATCTCTCCATCACTTTGAGCTCTGCTAACCAGTGCTTTGTGCTCCCCAGATCTCAAATCACCTGCAGGAAAAACTCCCTGGTCCCAGGAAAAGCTGGGGGAGCCAGGGGAGAATTGACCCCCAGGACCACCAAAGGTCAGCCCAAAGGGCTGAGAGGTTGAATATCTGAGGCAAACACAACCTTCAACCCCTGAACACCAAAAAAATCCAGGCGTCTCCCATCACTCACCTTCCACCAGGGAGAGAGTCCATAAAACAGAGCTCGAGCAACGCGAGGAAATTAAACCCAAATTGACTATGTGGCAACCCAAGCCATAAATTGTGGTTACTGTGGCCAGTGCTTGGGCTGGATCCGACGCCTATTCATCTTCTCCTTTGATTAAAACATCCCGTGCTAATTCCATTTCCAAAGCCCAAGATTATTTATTCACAGCCAAATTCCCTCCCCTCGCTAATCCCTTCGCATCTCCTGGCTGCAAAATGCGGCTCCAAGATTTGACACCGAGATGTTCCTGGCAGGAACCGCTGTGGGGTGGGGGCAATGGAATAAATGGGATATAAATCACATCATTCCCTGCATCCCCACGCTCTTAGGGATGGGGCTTTGCTGCTGCTTTAGCTGAGTGTTGCCCCCTCACTTTGCCACCACCTCCACCAACCTTCTCACCCTGATCTGAGGGTGATTTAGTCCCTAAAATGGCTCAGGCAATCAATACAGGCTTGAGTATCATCCCAGCTCCACAACTGGGTGCCCACCCATCCTCACAGGTCTTCCCATGGTCCCAGAAGCTCTGGTGTCTCTTGGCCCTGCAGAGGACCCTTCACCAAGCCTGTCCTCCAGGGAAAGTAGATTTCTATGGCATTTTTAGACCACTGCTACTTGTTCCCTCTTTGTGTCACAGTCGAGGACTTTTCAGGCTCTGAGAGCATTTGCAAGGATGTTTTCAGTGGACACAGGGATGTTTCTCTCCTCTTGGAAAACTAGTCCAAGCCTGGAGGTTGTGAAAGCAAAACCCCTGTCCTCCCTCCATCCCTTTCTCCTCCCTTTTGGGCTCCCAGAAGACAACCAGTTTCTCCTGGGAAGGGGCGAACGTGCCTGCCACCTTCACCCTCAAGGTCCCACCACGCCACCACCTCCACCAGGATCCTTGCCTGCCCTGGCAGGAGGAACCACCCCATTCCTTCCCCCCAAAAATCCCCATCCTTCCCGAGCATTCCGGCACGCGCAGCTACAAGATGTTTCCCGCCTGGGTTCTCCGTTAATCCCCCCACCCTCCTCAATACCTGGGCTTGTCCTGGTGCCTGAGAGGATTTGGAAAGGCAAGGGAAAATATAATTAGACGTGATGTTGCCCTCGGAGTCAGAGCCGGGGCCGGCTCATTGAAGGGCAGCGGTCAGCAGAGGGAGCGGAGAGGAGCCAATTTAGCACGGCTTACGGAGCCGTTCCGGCTGATTAGGGATTTGATGAGGGAAGGGGTTTGATTTTGGTAGCTGGAGTGACAGAAGCCTTACGGTCAGTTGAGATCTTGTTTAAGGAGGGCAAGCGGATCTGGACTGGGGATGACAGATAGGGAGACAGGGATGAGCGGGACAAATTGGCCTGGTTCCCTCTGTGGCTCGTTGTCCCTGACCTAATCCAGCCAGGAATGGGCACCGGCAGGGAAAGGGAGCCAGGAGGGCTGCCAGGAGATCCAGGGAGGGGAAACAGCAGGGGTAAAGAACTAGAGGAGGAAGGAGAGACAGGCAGGCAGGGAGTTTAAGTGGAATCTGCCCTGGGATCAAGTCTGAGCCACGGTCATTCCTGGGTTCTGGCTCTGGGCCCTCTGCCTTCATCCTGCAGCTGTCTGAGCTCCAAGGAGGAGAGCAGAGGTGGAAAAGGCTTCTCCAGCCTTCCCCTTCCCGGCTACTGCTCGGGGGACTTGCCTTCTGGGAATGGAGGGGATGGTACAGGCACACAAGGCTCCCATTTCCTCTGGGGCCAAAGCACAGGAGCATGGAATAACAGAATCATGGAATTATGGAATGGTTTGTGTCAGAAGGGGCCTCAAAGACCATCCAGTCCCATCCCCTGCCATGGGCAGGGACACCTTCCACCAGCCCAGGTTGCTTCAACCTGGCCTTGGACACTTCCAGGGATGGGGCAGCCACAGCTGCTCTAGGAATTCTATTCCAGGGCCTCACCACCCTCATAGCCAAGAATTCCTTCCCAATATCCAATCTAAATCTACCCTCCTTCAGCT
>JAWMRC010000078.1:149492073-149503532 GCA_035584755.1 Thripadectes ignobilis
GATGGGACAGGCACACAAGGCTCCCATTTCCTCTGGGGCCAAAGCTCAGGAGCATGGAATAACAGCATCATGGAATTATGGAATGGTTTGTGTCAGAAGGGGCCTCAAGGACCATCCAGTCCCATCCCCTGCCATGGGCAGGGACACCTTCCACCAGCCCAGGTCGCTTCAACCTGGCCTTGGACACTTCCAGGGATGGGGCAGCCACAGCTGCTCTAGGAATTCTATTCCAGGGCCTCAACACCCTCATAGCCAAGAATTCCTTCCCAATATCCAATCTAAATCTACCCTCCTTCAGCTCAAAGTGCTTCTCCCTTGTCCTGTCCCTCCATGCCTTGTCCCAATCCCTCTCCAGCTCTTCTGGAGCCTCTTTAGACACTGGAAGGGGCTCTCAGATCAACCTGGAGCCTTTTCCATGCTGAACAGCCCCAATTCCCTCAGCCTGTCCTGCAGGGCTGTCCCAAGGACCACATCAATCCTGCGAACTTCCATTTCATCCATCCTGTGATTTTCAAATAGATTAGGCCAGCTAGCCCAGCAGTTCCCTAATTATTCCCCTTTAGGATGCAGGTAATTACTGAAGTAACCACATCCACATTAGCCCCGTGCTCAGTTAGATCCTTCACTTTTAGGACTTCTTAAGAAATCCTTATGCACAGTGAAGGAACGACCACAAAAAGTTGAGCATTAACATAAATTATCATGAAAATGAGCCAATCTGGGGGAAGGAGGGAGGTGGGGAGGGGATGAATGGCCTGACAAGCTTTCCCAGATGGATATCAAAGCCAGGGCAGCACAGGACAATAAGATCTCTCTGGCCCCCTACCCCCATCCTTAAGCCAGGCTAAGAAGGGATGGAATTTTGGGATAAATCAATGCCCGGTCTTCTTCTTACACAGGTACCTCATACCTGCAGTTCTTTTCCCCTAGAGATGGGCAGGGGAAACCAAAATGCCTCTGGGAAGGCTCTGTGCCAAATGCTCACCTTGGGGGTGTCAAACCTCCTCCTCAGCTGTGATTCCATCCTGAAATATCTCCCCCTCCTTCCCCAATGCAGGGAGAGGGATGTCAACCTCATGCCCTGTTTTCATTCCAGGGGTGGAAGGTGCTGGGAGAGGTTTGGACACCACCTGGAACCTTCTGTGAGCCGTGAGATCACAATGGGAGGGTGGTGAACACGGCCCTTGTAAAGAGGGAGAGATTCTTTTCCCTCCCTTGATTCCACAGGTAAGAGACAAATTCAGGCACCAGGGAAACTCCAGCCAGGCAGGGCTGCTGGGAATTCAGCCCCAACTCCATTTCCCATGGTAAAAAGGTGATTAAATTACTTTTCCAGGTGCCCAGCCAGCACTCCAGGTGTCATATCCAGTCTCCTGAGCCCCACAGTGATGCCCTAATCACGGGAAGGGGATCCAGGCCGGAGAGGACACATCACCAGGAGGAAAAACACAGCCTGCAACGACCCAAAAAGCCAAATCCCTGAGCGGCTGGTGCTGTAAATCCTCGCTCCCCAGCACCCAACGGTGCAAAAATGAGGCTGGGGAAGAGGTTCAGCCTGGAAGTCAGCAGGAGTTCAGTGCCAGCAGTTCTGAGCCTTTCAGAAGGAAAGAAACTGCAATTTCCAGCCAGAACCCAAAGCAGGGAAACGTTAATAAACAAAATGAAAGGGGAAGTGAAATCCATCCTTCTGCCTCCTGTCCCTGTGATGTGTTTGGCTTTCAGCTCCCTTTGACAATCCTGAAAAAATTAACACCACGAGATACACAATTATTGTCGGACTGAGAAGGGCAATCAAAGCCTTTCAAACCAATGTTTTGTCAACAGAAATAAAGGGAGGTATTTGCCATGAAAATTCCCCCAAAATATTGGCCCTTTTTCCCCTGCAAAGCCAGGAATCTCATTTTATATCAGCTCTGAAGCTCCTTTTCATCTGTCATCGTATCTTGAAATGATAAGAATTACTCTCAGTAGGGAGTTATTTCTCCGCTTCCCTTTCAGCTCAAAATAGAAAACATTTTTTTTATCCCCCCCCCTTTAATTTGAAATAAGCTTGATATCATCAGTGAAAATTCATCTGGAACTCATAATAAAGCAGGGAGCTCTCACCTGGTAACTGGTGCCCACCAGCTTCCAAGTGCAGCTTCAATATAATTAAATAATAATAATCCAGGAGATACAAAGCCTGGAATGCTGGAGCAGCTCTTAAAACTGTGCCACCTCCATTTCAGATGCTTGAAAGGTGATTTATTTGATTAATTAGCTTAGGTAGGTTTCTATCAACCCTCCATTGCCTTTTCCAGAGGCTCCATCCAAAGCCCACTTAAGCCAGTGTAATAAAATCTTTTGCCTACAAAGGGCCTTCAGATAAATCCATGGGCTCGTGCCAGGGGTTAATTTCTGGTTCAGCTCCTGCTGGGTCTGCTCCACTTCCACCCCCGAGGATTTCACTGGAGTTATTCCACATGATCCAAAACGAAGCCTGGGAATACTCACCTGGCTGTGCAGAGGAGATAATTCCAGACACCCTCCCTCGGACACAACCTCTTTCCTGGACTTACCTTCCCCTGCTTCCCAAGGTGGGGAAACCCGGGAACACAGTTTTGAGGGGGAAATAATGGGGAGGGGGGGGTGGACTTTAAGCACCCCAAGGGTGTTTGCGTCAACCGGAGCAGAGTGGCTTGGCTGGCACAAAATGCCACCTCCCAATCCAGGGCGGGCTGGCATCGCCCCAGAGCCGTGATCTCATCCCTCCCACCTTCCCAGAAATACCCGGGTCGATTCCCAAATCGTCGCTGTTTGCCGCTTCCAGCCCTTCCCCTGGCAGGGTCGGTGCAGGCAGACGCATCTCCCCCTCCCCAGGAGCCAGCCCTCTTCCCTGAAATTAAAAGCTCCGGGGTCTGTGTATCCAGACATCCCAAGGGTGGCTCATCCATTCCCATCATCCCAATCCCCTCATTCCATCCCCCCCCGAGGTCCCCAAACCCTCCCAGGCGCCACGGAGGGGACACCAACAGCCAGAGGAGGAGGAGGATGGCAGATCTTGGCCCTTTTTTGGCCCTTCAGGACAGGACAGGTTTTGGGATCTGTTCCCAAGGGCTGATGGATGCAGGAGGTGGGAATGCCAGCACACACAACTGCCCTCTCCCTTGCTCTTTTGGGTTCCCACGTGTTGTGGTTCAGGGAGGGAGAAAGGGATCTTTATCCCACTTCAATTTATCGGCAGAGAAGGAAGAGAGACCCCCCCTCATCCCTCCTGTGCCAGGGAAGGTAATTGCCTCTCCCCCCTCCAATCCCTGAGAAACCGTCAATAAACGTCTCGGCCAACTTTGAGGCCTCGTCCAATCTTGACAAATTGGAGTGGAACAAATCCCGTTTGCTCATCACGCGGCGATTCCAGGGAGATGGATTCCAGGAAGATGGGTTCCAGGGAGATGGGATTCCAAGGGAGAGGAATTCAGGGGAGATGGATTCCAGGGGAGATCGATTCCAGGGAGATGGATTCCAGGGAGATGGATTTCAGGGAGATGGATTCCAGGGAAGATGGATTCCAGGGGAGATGAATTCCAGGGAGATGGATTCCAGGGGAGATGGGATTCCAAGGGAGATGGATTCCAGGGGAGATGGGATTCCAGGGAGAGGGATTCCACAGAGATGGATTCCAGGGAGATGGATTCCAGGGAGATGGATTTCAGGGAGATGGATTCCAGGGAGAAGGATTCCAGGGAAGATGGATTCCAGGGAGGTGGGATTCCAAAGGAGATGGATTCTAGGGGAGATGGATTCCAGGGGGAAGGATTCCAGGGTAGAAGAATTCCAGGGAGATGGATTCTGGGGGAGATGGATTACAGGGAGATGGATTACAGGGAGATGGATTTTGGCTGGGGAGAAGCTTGTGGGGAAGGACAGCTCCAGAAATGCCCCCCTGCATGAGGAGGGACAGGGCAGGACCCCCTTTGGATGCTGACACGGATGGAGGGGGATTCCTTCGGGATACTCAGCACACACAGGGAATGCCAGCTTTGGGAAAGCCCCAAAACCTTTCCTCAGGGTGGGAAATGAGTGGTGTGGACATTCCTTCTTCCTCAAGGCATCTCTTGAGGACTTCATTCCACCCTCCTCCCTGGGATTTACTTTTAATCCAAGGGGATGCCCAAAGCGGGGAGAGACATTGCCATCAGCTGTTGAACATCTCTTTTTTTCCAGGAGGAAAAGTATCCCATCAGATGGCAAAGTTATCCCTGAAAATGGATCAGGAACTGAAGGATATCAGGAATCCCCTGCCAGATTCAGTCTTGCTTCTTATCCCCCACCCTAAAAAATCAGGAATTTGGGGAAAAAGGGGAAAGAAATGTTGCTTTTCCATATACACAATCACACCCCTATATGTCGAAGGAATATCAAGGAATCAGATTTTAAAAGGAACCAAAGGAATTTGATTTTTTTGGCAACCAAAACAATTCTAGGATAGAAGGAAAAGGATATTTTAGTTTTAACCAGTCACAAAACTGCATTCCTAAGAGCCTCCTGCATCCAGGTATAACCTGTTTGTGGAGAGATGAAGAGCAAAGAGAAGAAAATCCAAAAATGTACCACATCAGGAAAATGATGGGAATAAGCTGGTTTTACTAAATCTGTGACTGCAAATGTATCAGCTGGATGACACTGCTGGTATTAGAGTGACTCCCTCTCCTGAATTCCCTGTCCTGCTTCATCCCAAACCAAGAGATATATATTTTTTTGTAGATAAAAGACATGTATAGACACATATATATGTATTTATAGCTATATTTTTAGGTGTAAAAATACATAAATTTTTATGAAAGGCACAATCTTAAAAATATTCCCCACATTTTGTTTTTTTCTGCACATTGAAAAGTGCTGGAAATCCTAAAATCAAAAGGAACCTTCCCGATTGGATTGAAATTCCATCGTTAAGCCACACAACTACAGGGATAAAATCCATGTCCTGGCAAAAGCTGTTTTTTTTTCCCAATTTCTGCCCAGTTGGCTTTTCCCAATGGAATTCTCCCATGGGAATGTGTTCTACAAGCTCTGGTCAATTAATGCAAATGATACAAGGAGTCGTTTTTTCCTGTACTTGTTTAACACTGGGGTTTCCCTATGGGAAAACTGGAACGGGACAGAAATCCAGGGGATTTTTAAGGCAGAGCCTTAAATCCCACAACGTGTCTCAGCATCATCTGACCAAATTCTGGCATTATTAGACCCAAAACCAAATATCATGGACGTGTCTGAGACCAGGATTGACATCCTCATTTTCCTTATCCCGCCAGGAAAAAGGAACATTAGCAGGAAAACCTCCCAACTACTCATTTCCGGGATTAATAATTAATTCTTCCCCATTTTTTTGGTACAGGGAGAATACACAAATATTGTGGTTTCTCCCTAAAAATGCTGATTGGGGATATTTGGGAAAGAATTTATGAAACAGGGAGAGGGGAGAGAAATCCTTGTCTGGATCCCAGATCTCTTCAAGGATCACTGGAGTTGTGGATCGCTCTGATCTCTCAGTTTTCAGGGATATGGAGCCAAATTTCTGCTGTAATACTGAAAATTGGGATTTTTTTACTGTTAGGAATTTGATTATTATATTTTTTTCAGGGAATGTTCTGCAAATTTGGGATAATCGTGGAAGGGTTTGGGTTGGAAAGGACCTTAAAAATCATCTTGTTACAACTCCCTGACATGGGCAGGGACATTTTCCACTATCCCAGGGTGCTCCAACCTGCCCTTGGACACTTCCAGGGATCCAGGGGCAAACACAGCTTCTCTGGGAATTCCATTCCAATCCCTCACCACTTCCCAGGGAAGAATTCCTTCCCAGTATCCCATCTAACCCTGGGAAGTCATTCCCTGTGTCCTGTCACTCCATCCCTTGTCCCAAGTCCCTCTCCAGCTCTCCTGGAGCCTCTTTAGGCACTGGAAGGGGCTCTGAGGTCTCCTTTGATCCTTCTCTTTTCCAGGCTGGACATTCCCAGCTCTCCCAGCCCATCTCCAGAGAAAAGGGACTCCAGCCCTTGGAGCATCTCCGTGGCCTCCTCTGGACTCGCTCCAGCAGCTCCACATCCTCCTTCTATTTCCACATCTTGCAGAGACATCCCCACCTGGAATTCCTCAAAAGAGGAGCAGCCAAGAAGAAGCCACAAATCCAGGCATAGAAACTTTTCTTCCAGAGGTTTCATCCCTGTCTGCCGTCCCCACGGAGCCAGGAATGCTGCTCTGCCGAAGCCACCTCGTCCTTTAGGGGTTCAGAGACCCTGGAATGGGGTTTTCCATTTCCCACGGATGCAAAAAATGCAACAGATAATTTCACGGAGAGGACGAAGAGCAGGATTTGAGCACCTGGGTGCAGTTTTGACTCCTCAATGTGGTAAAATCCCAGGCAGTTATGAGGGGAGATGTTGGAATGTGGGATGATATTTCTTTAGAACCAGGAACAGGGAGAAGGAAAAGAAGCTCTCTGGCCACAGCCCATTGACAACTGCAAGGTCAAAAGCTTTGGCTGCCTGCAGTGGCTTTAGGAGGAAGGGGGATCTGCTCCAGCGTTTCTGAAACTCAAAATAAATCCTGGAGGAGAATATCGATGGATTTCATGGATTTATGAGGATGCTGCTCCCAAATAAGGGCATGGTGGACTCGTCTTTCATGGAAATACACTTAATTCTGGCCAAAATAGGGCTAAAATCTCATTATGTCGAACAGAAATGTGATATAAAATCATTTTTAGATGGTGCATGATCTGTGTTTTTAAGTGCTGCACCATTCCAAATCTTCACTCCTCGGAAAACCTGTTCTTGTTTTGGGCAGGAAGGGAAGAATCTTTTCTTCACGGATCATGGAGATAGACCAAGAAGTCCTGAGGTTTAAGGAGCCATAGGAGATGTCAGGACAGGGAAATGCTTTCCAAAAAAAGAGGATCTGAACATTGGGAATTAGACATCCCATCACTAAAGGCCCAGAAAACAGGTAGGGCAGGAAAAATATCCATGAACTGCCAATCTCAGGGAAGTTCCTGTGCAAATATGAGCCATCAGGTGTCCCAAACATCTCCTGGCAGTCCCGGAAGGAGGCAGGACATCCCTGCTTTCCCTTGTCTGGGCAGGGAATACAGCAGGAAGGACCAGATATGGACTGAGGAGACACCTGAGTGAGGCTGGAGTGATGGATGAGCCAGAGGAACGTGTGGAAAATGGGAGCAAAGGCTGGGAACCCTTGAAACAAAGACAACCCGACCAGCACAACCCTGTTCATCTCCATCTCTGAGTCCATAAATCCACCTATCCCTGGATTTGTCTGCCTGTCAGGGCAGAGGGAAGGGACTTGTACTTTATTTCCAGTCCCAGTGCTCCTGATGAGCTGCAGTATTGCCCTTCATACTCCTCCAGTCTCAATAAACCTGGCTAATTAGCATCCTGACCACTCAATTAATTAGGCAGCGCACTTAATTATGACAAACTACATTAGTTGCTGTAGCCCAGAGTCCGATGGACATTAACGTCGGGTTATGTTCAGTAACAATTTGATTTGAGAGGGAGTTTATTGACCAGAAAAGACATATGATGAGATTAAAATAATCAGTAGGACTCGCTCAGCGCCATTGGCTCCTCAGAGCTGTGGGCTGGGGTTAGAAAGACATCAGGGACGGCCCAATTAGTCACTTCGTTCTCATTAAGAGCCGCGGCATAAATGGGGAGATATTGGCAGGGTGGGAAGGCAGAGGTGGCCAAGCTACAAGAGGGTCTTAAATAAGATGTAGCACAGAAGGTTTGGGTTCCTTCTCTCGGTCGTGATCCTGCTCTTGGCCAGAGACGGAGAATCCAAGAGACTTTGCCACTCCCAGAAAGTGGTGGGAGAAGGATTGGACATGTGGAAACATCCCTTGGGAAGGAAAATTCTGTTTCCCTCCCCAAAAATATCGGTAGTTCTTTCAGAATAGGTGGCATTGACCTACAAGTGTCCAAGAGAGGGGACCCATGTGATGCTTCTCTGACAAGGTGATCCCCTTAGGGGATGAGGGAGAGGCTGGGGATGTGTCTGCCTGGATTGTAGGAAAGCCTTTGATGACAATTCCCACAATGTTCTCCTGGAGAAACACACTGGAGACTGTCCAGGGAAGGGGCTGGAGCACCAGGAGCAGCTGATGGAGCTGGGAGGGCTCAGCCTGGAGAACAGGAGGCTCAGGGGGTCCTTCTCCCTCTCTACAACTCCCTGGCAGGAGGGTGGATCCAGGTGGGATCAGGCTCTGCTTCCAGGAAACAAGGGACAAGACAAGAGGAAACGGCCTCAAGTTGCCCCAGGGGTTGTTTACTTGGATATTGGGAAAAATTCCTTCATGGAGAGGGCCATCCAGCCCTGGCTCAGGATTCTTGGAGCAGTGGTGGAGTCCCCAACCCTGGAATTATCTAAGAGGCCTGCAGATTTGGCACTTGGGGACATGGTGTAGTGGTGGCCTTGGCGGCGCTGGGGGAATGGTTGGGCTCGATGGTCTTGTAGGGCTTTTGCAACCTAAATGATCCTACAATATTTTTCCTCAGAATGAAGAAATGAAGGGATTAAGGCCCTTTTCTTCGGGTTCAGAGGATGGATTTGCTGCCCCAAGACCAGCTCAGAGTCAGTTTCCTGATTCAAGGATCTTCTGTGGAAATAAATCAGTGAAATGGCCAAAGTTAAGAGAGCTGGAACCCCCCTAAACTGGGTGATATCCCACAGTCAACATGGCAAGAGAAAAAAAACAAAACCAACCCCCAAAAAATGTTAACAAAATCCCACAAATGAACAAAAAAAAACCCCAAAAAACCAAAGCACCAAAATAAAGAAAGAAAAGACTGAAAGGAAGATGATTCTTTGGTGAGAGGAAGGGAAAAGACAAGATTCACCAGGAAATCTGATCCAACTCTTGGCCTTTCCAGCACAGCTTTGTTGGCCCAGTATCTCCAGCCAAAAAGGTGGAAGGATCCTGCATTTGTGGACCTCCTGCATCTCCCTCAAAACTCTGCAGATAAAAGTTACATTTTAATATATTCTATTATTCTTTTTTACATTATTTGACACAACCATTTTCCTGTCCCAGAGAAACACAATTCTCCTTCCTGGGGAACCTCAAAATCAGGGGAAAAAATAAACTTAGGGTTTTTTCAAAAGGCTTTCCTGCATGAAAGAATACAGGGGGGAAATATTTATATTCATCCAGAAAAAGCAAATGTAGATTCCACACCAATTTCCAAACACTTGGAATGAGATTGGAAGTTGGGGGGGGCTGGCCAAGGGTGGTTAAGGCTCTTGGGATTCTGGGAAACTCCACACCTTAACATATTGATCCCTTGTTAAAGGGTTTATCCTTCAGCCTTCACATTCCAGTTATAAAGAGGAATGGAGAAGAGGAGGAAGAACCATTAATCCTAAAGAAATCCTATCCAAACACAACACATTCCCACTTTTGAACGGATTTTCATCAATACACAGGCCCCAGATCCATCTCCTTCCACCGAGGACAAAGATAAAAATATCAGGCATCCAACACCAGCCGAAAATGCTCTTAAATTTCTGGGTCAACAAACAGGTTTCCTGTTAATTCTTGTAAATATTCCCAGTTCCCCCAGAGCCAGGACTGGGATTTGGGAAGGACTGGCTGGTTTTGTGCACTGGATGGGGGAGCCAGACCTGTTTTTAAAGGAAACATCAGATGCTGCTTCTCCCATCAGGTGTTGACACGTTGTGGTTGCCCAACCCCTGGAAGTGTCCAAGGCCAGGTTGGAAGGGGCTTGGAGCAACCTGGGATGGTGGAAGGTGTCCCTGCCCATGGCAGGGGGTGGAACTGGATGATCTTTAAGGTCCCTTCCAACCCAAATTATGTTATTCTGTGATTATTGTGATGATGATTATTATTTTCCTTTCTGTCCTATTAAACCGTTTTTATCTCGACTCACAAACTCGTGATCTGCCCTCTGAATGCCTTTACTTTTGTTTGGCTTGTGGTCTCCACCACAAGCTGATCCCAAGGACCTGGATGTGGTCTTAGAATCACAGGCTGTCCTGAGTTGGGTGGGACCCCCAAGGATCATCAAGTCCGACTCCTGGCCCTGCACAGACCTCAAAGATCATCTCATTCCAACTTCCCTGCTATGGACAGGGACACCTCCCACCATCCCAGGTTGCTCCAAGCTCCATCCAACCCGGCCTTGGACACCTCTAGGGATGAAGAGTTGAGTCTGACCACCTCAAGCCATCCCAAGTGGAGAAGACACTTGTCAGGGGTTAATCTGTGCTCAGTCCTCCCAGGAACGGGCTGAACCATGGAGAGCTCACTACAGGTCCCAGAACATCCTTGTTTCAGGACTCCATCCCAAGGAACAAGAGGTGAAACCCAACCACATGGGTCCAGGGGCCCCACATTCCATTTTCCCATGAACTGTCTCCTCTGGGAGGGGAAGGATGGACCAAACAGCTCCTTGAGCTCCGTGAAACAGAGGGAGATGGAGGGGCAGGCAGTTGGAGCCAAACACGAGAAAATCAAAGACGTTCATTTCTCCCAACAGCTAATTTGGAGAAATGAAGCCTTGGAGAAAATGCTGAACTCGGAGTCAGTTCCTTGGTGAGGATGAGACACAAATCAGGAGATAGGAGAGGGTTGGGTCTTCACCCCAGATCTCTGTTGCTACAAATGCATCAGCTAGTCCACACGTAGCTACAGAATTTATCACCCTCTAATCTCCCAAAAAGCAGAGCTTGGGGAAAATTTTCAACAGAAAAAAAAATCCCTTACAGCCAGAAAAAATGGAGTTTTAATGATATCAAAGCGTTTCCCAGCCACGTTTCAATTTCATTGAGGTTTTTGGTGCTTAAGTTCCCTCCCTAATTCCGAGAAATTAAAAACAGAATGAAATGCATTAAAAGAGCTGTCTTCATTTCGCAGCTGGGAGCGACGATTGAAATTCATCTTGAATTAAAAAAAGAAAAAGGAAAATAAGACAAAAATTTGCAGCCAACTCGGAGCATTCCTGACTGAAACAAAATATCGTAGCTCGCTCACAACCAATTGTTCTGAGCCAATTGCTCAATTGGCCTCAGTCATTTTTTTTCCCCAAGAAATCAATCTGCTGAAGTACATAAAGAAATGTTCATTTCCATCCCAATCCAATTTCCAGAATACTGAGGAACCTGACGGGTTTATCTCTGCTCTGCTTGAAGAACATCCACCGATTTCCTGCCCCTCCAAATTTCCATGCTGGGATTTTGCTGCTCTCCCTGAAGCCCCAACTCCCACTGGGTGATCCCAAATTCCCACTGGATGATCCCCAATTCCCATTCGGTGATACTCAACTCCCACTGAGTAATCCCAAACTCCCACTGGATGATCCCCAGTTCCCACTGGATGATCCCCAGTTCCCACTGGGTGATCCCAAACTACCACTGGGTGATCCCCAATTCCCACTGGATGA
>JAWMRC010000078.1:149509081-149532610 GCA_035584755.1 Thripadectes ignobilis
TTCCACTGAGCGCTTTCGGGTTGGGCTGAGGATCTTCTCCCGGGCTGAGGAAACAGCAGTGGAGAGGTGATTTTGGTGGAAAGGTGCCACAGGGACACGCGTTGGACCAGACAGACCTCCAAACCCGGGAACTGAGAAGGAGGACAAGACAGAAGTGACAGGAGATGCTCTGCCTTGGTCTCACCACCCTGTGGCTCTCTGAAGAACAGCTGCAGGGGGGTCACAGCCCCCCTTCCAGATGACACCTTCTCCTCAGAGCACAGGCAACAAAATGAGAGGTGTTCCCCTAAACCAGTTTCCACCACAAGGAATGCTGCTTGAGATGCCTCCTCCCTGAAAGCCAGGCCTTCTGCACTCCCAAACCTTTCAGCCATGCCTTTTTTCCCCCAAAGAAATCCTCACCCACAGCCCCATCCCATGTTTTCACCTGGGACTCTCAAAGCGCTGTAAGAGCAGCGTGGCCTGAGGTGGCAAAATGAGATGACAAAAAATGAGGTGGAAGAGGAGGATCTGACCCACCACGGGTCACACCGCTGGCAGACTCTGAGACTCGAACAGAATTGCTGAGTCTGAGCACAAAGAGGAGCTCAGGTGTTCATGTTCTGCACCTTCGAGGTCCAAATTTTAACTAATTGGGGGCATTTCCAAAACTTGCAGACCTTCAGCAAATATTTGCCTGTATAACCCGTGCCTTGTCCTCTCCACACACATCCAGACAGGCCTGAGAACACCAGTGGGGACCAACAGGACGTTCCTCAGGTCTCGCTGGATCCAGTCTTAAGCACAGCTCAGTAAAACTCAGCCAGGTTTGCATAAAACCAATTAGAGACAGGAGATCACCACCCCACCACTGGATCCTTCTTTGCAACAAACAGCACCTGCAAACAAGGCAGAGACAGCAAAGTCTCCAAAATTTATGAACCCTGAAGTTGCCTTCAACCTACTCAAGCTCTGTTGGGTATCACTGAAGCTTAAATTGTACAAAGAGTTTGGAGGCAGCCCCAGGTTCCCTTGGATTCCACCAGGTGAACCCCCTGAGAGGTCTTTCCTTGCAGGGTAGGGGTGTCCCAGAGCTTCCCTGGATCAAGCCACGCATGGAGCTGTTATTTCTGCATTTGAAGCCCAACACAATGTTAAAACAATGTAGAAGCTGCGCAGGCCACCCCAAAAATCTCACGAGCACAACAAACCCCGACAGCTCAGGGAGAAATCATGACACTGATTGAGAGGGGGGAAAACAAAAAGAGAAGAAACAAAGAAATGAGCACCACAAAGTGAAAACTTTCCCTAAATTTGTGCAAGCAGTAGCACTGTGGAGAGGACCACAACTTCAGCTTGGAGGCTTTATCTGAGAGGGTTTAGGTGGGAAGAATCCCTTTACAAAACTCATGCAAGAACCCCTCCCTCCCTGAGGGACATATTTCGCCCAAATATAGAGGAAACAGCAGAAGTGATTTCTGGTGGAATTAAAAAAGAAATGGATAAAACAAGCTGTAGGGGAGGTGGGAAATCAGCATCAGCTGAAAGCACCAGTTCTGGAAGCATCATCCAGTTTCCCCAGAGGGCCTAAAGCAGAGTGATGGAAGACAAGAAGCTGCTGTGGAAGAAACAACAAGTCCTTGTCCCAGGTTTGGTTATTCTTGACTGTGCAAGGTGAATTCTCTCCTTTCTCAGAGGGAATGCTGTGGCCGAAACAACAAATCCAGCCACTGGGGTTTGGCTTTCTGCTTCTCCCTCTTCCCCACGGTGCCTGAATGCCCTTGGATGTGATGGGAGATGTTTAGGAACCCACACAGCTGGTTCCTGTTCCCCACGAGGGCTCAGCCTGTCCTCACGCAGAGAGGAGACGCAAAGCCCATGGGAGAGCAAAGCCAGGGTGGGAAATGTCCTTGTCCCAGACCAGACATGGTGCATGCCAGTTCCAAATGGTCCTGGAGCACCTGGAAAAATATCCCGAGACAGGCAGATGGGATACAGGGAAAGATTGGGCTGGATGTTGCTCAAATCACAGAATTTTGGTTGGAAAAGACCTCCAAGATCATCGAGTCCAATCTGTGACCCATGCCCACCTTGTCACCCAGCCCAGAGCTCTGAGTGCCACGTCCAGTTCCTTGGACACCTCCAGGCATGGGGACTCCACCACCTCCCTGGGCAGCCCCTTCCAAAGCCTGACCACCCTTTCCATAAAGAAATTCTTCCTGATGTCCAACCTGAACCTCCCCTGGCACAGCCTGAGGTTGTGTCCTCTCCTCCTGCCACTTGTTGCCTGGGAGAACCTTTGCATCCCTTTGGGGGCTGATCCAAAGACAGAGCGGGATAAAGCCACGGGACAGCGCCACAGGGACACCCCCCGCCCCCTCCAGGATTTTTGGGATTGAAGCCAAAAACCTCAGACTCATCGCCCCCCCCCCTCCTTAATCCGAGCCCCCTGCCTGGTCCAAGGCTGCTCCCCAAACACCTCCCTTCCCCCAAATCCCCCGAACCTCTTCCCACTGCAGGGCAATAAAAAGAGCGTTATTAACACCCCTCCGCCTCCCTCCCTCCCTTCAGCTCTCCGACGGGCAATGAAAGCTCCCTGAATTATGCTGCTCATCGTGCTGACGATTTAATTACATTTAAAGTCAATCAGGAGCTTCTGGAGCTGAGTGGCTGTTAAAGGATTGGAGGGGAGGGGTGGGTGAAGAGGCTCGGACAAAGATCCATCCCCCCCCCCACCAAGCCGATGTGCACAACACGCACCCAAAATCCTGAGCATTCGCACATTTTCTGGCCCTCTCCCCATTCCCACCTTCCTGAGCTGCCCGGGGAGCGGCCCCACAGCAAAACCCCACGGAGAACTGAGAGGGGGTGAGGTGGAAAAGGGCTGGAAAAGAGCCTTTCCCTTCTCCCCTCCACCTCCACCCCCACCCCTCCCCAAGCCGGTGTCATTGAGGGATGGCACGCGCCGCGGTTTTAATTAGAGGGAGTTAATTGCCTCGGTGCAGAATAACATTGTTGCTGCTGGCGAGAAGTGAGAGGGGCTTCAGGCTTAGCTGCCCCCGGGAACTGCGGGAGGGAGGGAAGGAGGGGAGGGAGGGAGGGAAGGAGGGAAGGGAGGGAGGGTTTCCTTGGATGCTGCTCGGGGGGACCCGGAGCGAGTGATGGGACCAATTCACCGCTCCAAGAGGACACGGGCTTAACCCTCGCACCCCCACACCTCAAACGAGCCTGTTTGTGTCCAAAAAACAGGAGGGGAAAGGGTCCAGATTTGGGAGGCGGGCAAGTTTTGGCGTCTGCCCGGGGTCCCCTTGGGCTCTGCTGTGTGTCTCTTGACGGGGGGCTCAGAGCACTTTCCAGGGAGGAAAAAGCGGGGAGGAGAGTCTATCCACCAGCAGAAATCAAAGCGATATTCCCACAGAGTGTCCGCAGAGGGGAGCG
This sequence comes from Thripadectes ignobilis, assembly GCA_035584755.1. Lineage (NCBI taxonomy): Eukaryota > Metazoa > Chordata > Aves > Passeriformes > Furnariidae > Thripadectes > Thripadectes ignobilis. The sequence goes on from JAWMRC010000078.1 coordinate 149,512,499, forward strand.
GCAGGGCTGTAGAAGGTCCCTCAGCCTGAGGGAACACGCAGCGGGGTCCCCTGGGACAGCGCAGAGCATTCCAGCGACCCCACACCCTGCCAAAAGAACCCCTAAGGCTGGGGAAAACGGAGTGTTCGGAACCCCAACCTTGCCCCTGCTCCTCGGCCTCCCAGTCCTGGTGGTCAGTCCCTTCCTGACCCCTGGAGACACACAGGTCGAGCCCTGGAGGGTGGCATTTGTCCCGCGTGGTGGCATTTGTCCCGCGTGGTGACAACATCCCCAGCTCCTGCAAGGAGAGACCACCCCGGCCTCTGTGAGCCCCCCAATTGTGTCCTCAAGCCACGGGGGTCCCGAGTACGGGTGGGAGCGCTGTTAAACGCTGTGGTGACAACTGGGGACAGCGACACCGCGATCCTGCTTAGCATTCAAATCCAGGCAGCCCCGACGCGTTCCCCGGGTGCGATTCCACCCCGGGAGACTTTTCCTGGCAGCGGATCGGAGCTGAGTCAGGAGCTGCTCTTTGCCCTGAGCACACCGGGGGCCACGGGGGTCTCTCTGACAACAAGCGCTTGGAAAACTACCCCCCCCCCAAAAAAAAAAAAAAAGAAAGGGGTGGGGGGCGTCAAACATCTCCTGCGCGGCTCCAGCAGCCGGGATAAATATTGATGAGGGCTCTCGGTGTTGTGTTTCAGGACACACGCCAAGCACTAACCACTTGAGGTTAAGCAAGAAACTGCCCCCATTGGCGTATTATTGGATAAGTGTCCATTCCAGGGGCTGACTCCTTCCTCCGAGGCAGCTGGGAGGGAGGGGATGCTCTCAGAGACAGGATATTGGAGCGCGGAGTGGCATCCCCGCGTTCCTGGCTGATTGCTCATAAAATTAGTCAGCCCTTCAAAACAGTCCTCCCTTGTCAATATTTAACTGCGGGCTCCGAGGGAGGAGGGAGAGGCCGTGCTCAGTTTCCTGCTGCTTCCAGGTTGTCTGGGGGTTTGGATATTGCTGGTTGCAGCCTGGGCAGGATCTTCACCACAAGCCCCAGAGCCACTGAGAGGTCCCCTCTCAGTGTGTCCTCTGGAGGCTGAACAGCCCCAGATCCCTCTGCCTTTCCTGCTCCCAGAGATGCTCCAGGACCTTTGGCATCTCCACAGCTTCCTCTGGTCCCATTCCAGGAGTCTCTCTTGTCCTCAGCAGGGCTTTGTGGATGCTCCAGCTGGAGATGGTGAGTGAGCACAGCTGGACAGAGGGAGCTGTTCGATGCCACGTGGCTCAGGGCCATCAAAGAACACCAGGTCCCCAAGTGAGGGGACAGCTTTGAGGACAGGATGCCCTGGGATCTCCCACTCCAGAGCCTGTTTTGTGCCTTGTAGTGTGAACACAGCCTGGGTCTCCTCAGGACAATCAGAATCCATCAGGTTTGGGGCCAGGACATGGATGTCCAACAGCTGAGCACCAGCAAGGAGGAGGGGGAGGGAAGGTATCGAAGTTTGGTCAGTCTGGTTTGGTCAGGAAGGACCAAACTCTCAGAAATAACCAAGACCATGACCCAGCACCCAGAGCAGGGAAACTGAGGCACGACAAGGTAGTTTAGGTAAAGGAAGGAGGAGCAAGGCTGAACTGGCTTTCTGTGTGTAGAGAGAAGGATGGGGGAGTGAGGACCAAACGAGGAATGAGGAGGGGAAACACCCACTGTGCTTAGGAGAAGGATTCAGACTCAGAAAGAGACCATCAGAGGTGGGAAGGGGCATCAGGGAGGAGGAACAGACACAGCCCCACCCGCCCAACCCCAGGAGAAGGAGAGGGACAATTCCCCTGGCAAAATATCCCATGGGATTGAATGCAGAGCTGACACCAGAGCACCACAGCTCTCTCAGAGCAGGTTCTGCAGCAGCCTGGGAGGGGTAAATCTGACACCCTTATTCAAAGCAGGTACATGCTTTGGGTGTCCTACCAGGGTCTCATGGGAGCAAAGAGGGCAAGGAGCCACATTCCCGGTTTTGGGCCATGAGTGCTGATGAATTTTAGCCTCTGCCACGAGGAATCTGCACAGAAATGCCTCCAAAATCACTGCACGGTGGCACTGGGAGGAGACAGAGCAAGTGGGACCCTGGGCTTGAAGAGCAGCTCTGCTCCTCGTTCCTTTTTCTGCTTGATAAGATCGTGGTGATATTTCCTACGGCTTTAAATGGCTCTGTGTAGTAAAAAGCACTGTGGGTCAGATACTCGTAGCTAAATATACATCCATAAAATTCATTTGAAACAATAACAGAAGTGATGACCTGGCACTTTCCCCGCCTGTCAAACCTTCCTGTGCGGCGCTGGGAGGATGGATTCGAAATGGTTTGATGTATGGATGGGGGAATATGGATAAATTAACCAGAAAGGGATGGAGGCAAGATCGATGGGCTCCCCACACACCCCGACTGCTGTCAGGGCGTTGCAGTTTTCAGTCAGACACACCAAAACATTCAAGCTGCCCAAAGCTTTGAGAGGGTAGTGAGACACTGGCACAGATTTCCCAGTGAGGTGGTGGATGCCCCATCCCTGGAAACATCCAGATCAGGTTGGATGGGGCTCTGAGCAGCATGATCCAGTTGAAGATCTCACTGCTTGTTGCAGGGGGGCTCTAAAGGTCCCTTCCAACCCCGACTGTTCTGTGATTCCAGGATTCTCTCCCCATCCTGATGCTGATTGATGCCGTGGAGCGACGGGGTTGGTGCAGACAAAGCTCAGGAACTTCCCCCTCCTGCAGAGGAGGACAATTTCTCCTTCCAAAGGATGCTGCCAGAAAATGCCTCTCGTGCAGAACCCTAATTCTGACCTACAGTGTCCCACCCACAGAGGCTAAAAGTCCATGGAGATGGTCTCAGCTTCTCCCACTGCAGCGACACAAAGCCACCCCCGTGGAAAACCAGGGAGAGATGAGTATTGGACAGAGGAAGACACCCAGAAATGGGTGACAGTCGGGACATTGCTTGGCCATTCCTCGACTCCTGCCCTAAAATGCTGCATCTTACCAGGCCAAGCATCAGTTTTCATTTCCTGAGTTAAGCTGGACCAGGCTGTGCAGGGCTAAGGCTGAGCTCTTCCTCAGTGTGGTCTGGAAGCACATCCAGGAATGTGGTGGGGAAGGTGACACGAGTTCTTGCTCTCCGTGCAGAGCAGAGTCCTCTGAGCACTCAGAAATCCCCCTCAGCGAGCACAACTCCAGCCCAGCACCTGCAGAGGGGACAGAGGCAAGGGTAGGAAAGGGACAGGGAGGCAGAAGACTCGGATGACGAGGCTCAGGGAAATGTCACACATCCCTAAAAACCCGCAGACCAGCCACTGAAACCATCATGTGAGAATAAAAAACATCTCTCACACGACGTGCCCACCCTCCATCACATCCCCCCTTCAGAGCATCAGTTGCCCAAATTAAGTTTGATTCCATCCCGGGAGGATTATTAGCCAGCTCAGAGTATTCCCAGAGTTTTTCTGCTGGAACTTTTCCACCCCCTTGTCCCGAAGTGCTTTGCAGGGGTTGGATTGAGGTGTCTGCCCGTGGGAATTTCAGCTGAGGGGGGACTGCATTGCCAAAATGGGCAATAAGGGATATATCCCATAAAAGAAACCTGACACAGAAAGGTTTGGGAGCAGAATGGTGTTAAATCTATATGTATCCATATGATTTTTTCCCTTGAGTTATCCATTGGCTCGGGATGAAGCCACTGATCCCCTGCAGCTGCTGTCTGTGCCGTGCAAAACAGGGATATACCTTCATCCATGGGAAAGGTGGGAAGAAGGAAGGGTTAGGCGAGGGTAGGGATGATCTCCCTACTCTCAGACAGGCCTTGCACGAATCCTGCACCGCTCCCAAAGCTCTGCCAAGCCCCTGGCATGGAGTTCCAGCCCCTCCATCCTCCTGCAGCAGTAATAAAATAAGTGCTCTTTCATGTAGCATTGCTTTGGCTTCCCGGGAGCCGAAGGGGGGCTCCAGCACACGGCATTTATCTCCAACAGCTATTGATCCCCAGCTCTATAAAAATGATTACACTTGACCCAGGGCTGCACCCGCTCCAGGGGCTGAGCTGGAGAGCAGGGAGAGCCTGGCACAGGATGTGCAGGGAATTCCACAGGGGAGGAGATGGGATGCTGGGAGGTTTATTCAAAGATGGGCAGGTGAAAGCTCCAAGGCTCTTCCCTTTGGAAGGTGGGACAACGCTCAGCTGGTGGAGCAGCTCAGTTGGTGCAGGATCATGAGAGGAGGGTTTGAGAGAAGTTTGGGGCAAAGGCAGCACTTTTTAGGCAGGTCAGAGGAAGTTCCAGCAGTTAGGGAGCATAGTGGGGTTGGAAAACACTTTCAGGCATGTGGTGGATTCTTGGGGTGTCCTGGGCAGGGCCAGGAGTTGAACCCCATGATCCTTGTGGGCCCTTCCAGCTCAGGATAATCTCTGTTTCCAGGAGATGAATTCAGGACATGAGCGTGGAAGGACCAAGGATGTGGCTGGAGAAGACTCGGGGTTGTAACAATATCTTTCCACCAACATTAAATCACTGCAGGGCTGGGCAGAAGAAGGGAGATGGAACAGGAACCACTCTAAGGTTACCAAGTCCAACCATTACTCAGTGAGTGGCACAGCCAGAAAAGCAGCTGGACAGCCAAGCCCGGGGTCCTTTCTTGGGAGAACTCCCTGGGATTAGGAATGGTGGAGTCCTTGGGGTGGAAGCAGCGGAGGAGCTGGGAGAGAACAGCAAGAAAGCACAGGCACAAGCAGGACCCCACTGTGGAGTCCACTGGAATGCCGTGGGGGTTCTGGCTCTCTCCTGCTCCTCCAAGCTCAGCCCCAGGATGAGGATCCTGGTCTCCATCAAACCCTTCTGCATGGCTTCCCTTTATACAGTGCCCAGATGAAGGCACATCTGGAAGGATATGGAATTGGACTTCCTCAGGGCCAACTCTGTGGCCACGGGAGTTGCAATCCTTTATCCTCAATTACTGCAAGGTCTTGGTGAAAGGGTTCAAGCCAGGAACCTACACCAGATGCCAATGACCAGGCAGGCAAGGCATGGACCAACTTTTGGACTTCCCACTGGATTTAAACTTGTTAAATGAGGTTGCTGTGCCCGAGGACATGGATTGCTCTCTGTGCTTCAGGAAGAACTGCTGGAAAAAGGGAGCAGCTTGGCTTGCAAACCGTGGAAGATGCTAGGGGAGCCAGGACAAGGAGTAAAATCTCCATTGCTGGAGGGCAGCGTGGACGGGGCTGTTCCCAAGAAGCAGCTTGGAGCTGTCCCAAGAGGCCACAGGGATGGGACCACTGGGATTTAAGGTGGCAGTTCCAAAGTGGGATGTTCCATGAGCTCAACTCCATGGTCAGAGAACAACTGTTGGGAGCTGGGAGTAGGAAAGCAATGTTGGGGTTGGATGTTTCTCAGCTAGGGGAAGATGAAGGATGAAGTTGGATATTTCTCATCCAGGGGAAGAGGAAGGATGAGGTTGGATATTTCTCATCCAGGGGAAGAGGAAGGATGAAGTTGGATATTTCTCAGCCAGGGGAAGAGGAAGGATGAGGTTGGATATTTCTCAGCCAGGGGAAGAGGAAGGATGAGGAGATGAAAGATGAGAGGAGGCCTCAGCTGTACCTGTGGGTGAGATGTTGAGACCCCAAGTGTCTACTCTGCTCCAAGCCAACCCTCAGAGAGAAGAGCCCTTGGGTCCAACACACTGGTCCCACCACCACAGGCTGCCAGTTTGACTGGGAAAAGGGAATGGGAAGGGACTCTGTGAGATTCCTCTCTCCCTTACCCAGCTTGTCTTGCCTGGATACTGTCCTGGAGCATGAAAAAACCCCTTCAAACAGACACTAATCCTTTTGCAAACTGCCCTGAATTAGGACCTGAAGAAAGAGCCTGGCTCAGAAGTCTGGCACTCGCCTGGAGCTCCCGAGAAAAGAGGGAAACGGAGGGATATCACCAGAGCTGATGTTCTGCAGAGCTGGCTCCGCACACTTATTGGTGCTCTGACTTGGGGAGGGCTTTGCTTCCAGCACAGGAGGGTTATCAGGGGATTTGCTGCTGTTGCAAAACTTCTGCCTGGATTGGGAGGGGGAGGGAGAGGTTTTCCAGCAGTCAGCAGAGCACGATTTAGCATCTGCAGCGTCGAAAATGACCCTTGCAATTGCACTTCCTTTAGGGGACCTGGGGTTTTGATATCCCCGTGTGGTGGATGGAGATGCTGCTTGGAGGGGGGAGGGGGGTGTGGGGACACAAGGGGCTGGTGAGGGGTTGGCCAATGCAAAAGTCCTTATTCCAGAGGGAAAAGGCTTCCCTGCTCACTGCAATTCACTGTTGCCTCAGACCGGTGGATTCGGTTCTGGGAATGGGGTGATGGGGACACTCATCTCCCATGACTGTAGAAGGAGCCAAGAGGGATTCATTTGGGGCTCAGTTTAACCCTGATGAAACCCTCGAGTGGGAGGATCTGGATGAGCCTAAAACATGGAAAAGTGAAGGTTTTGGGGTGACCTAATTGCAGCCTTTCGGTACCTGAAGGAGCTACAAGAAGGATGGAGACTTTTTACAAGGGTCTGGAGTGACAGGATGAGGGGGAATGGCTTCCCACTAACAGATGGAGGGTTTGAATGGGATATTGGGAAGAAATTCCCTTCTGTAATGGTGGGGAGGCCCTGGCACAGGTTGCCCAGAGAATCTGTGGCTGCCCCATCCCTGGCAGCGTCCAAGGCCAGGTTGGATGGGACTTGGAGCAATGTGGGATAGTAAAAATTGTCCCTGCCCATGGCATGGGGTTGGAATGAGATGATCTTTAAAATTAAACCAATATATCTTTAGATGTCCCTTTCAATCCAAATTATTCTATGATTCTACAAAAGCCCTAGACTTATTTCATGGAGGAGGGACCTTTGCTGGAACACAGACATGAAATGGCAAGGGAGAAGAGTATGGGATGAGGATAAAAACCTGAGAGAAGCATCAGCATCTCAGGTGGACCCTGCTGGACACAGACAAGTCAGGGATGGTGGGGAGAAGAAAAGAGCGAAAGGAGGAAACCTCTGGTCCTGTTTCCAGAGAATCAGAATTGTCACCAAGAGCAGGATAGGGCCCCAGGCAGGACAGCATTTGTGGGGCCCAGCAATGAGAGCAGGGAGGTGTTTGCAGAGAAACTCGAGCTCCAAATCTGCCCTGAGGGGGAAAGCTGCTCCAAGACACCCTCCAGAGCCCTCCTGGCCAGGCATCCAAGCCCTACAAAACCCTCTTGGTGGTTCCCCAGTGCCAGAGAGGGGAGATGCCCATCCTTGCTGACCCGCTTGGCAGGTACATCTCGGCCAGGCATTCCCCCCCCACCCCCCTCCAGGGCTGCCCTCCATGCCTGGGGTGGCAGGAGCTGGGCACAAGCCATGCCTAGGTCTCAAATATCCCCCTCCCCGTCCCCTCCTGCCAGGGCACCTGCCATGGGGGCTGCTCACCCCACGAGCAGCGCCAGAGCCCCAGGGGCTGTCAGAAGACACCCTGGCTGGCACCCAGGGCTGACACCCGATGCATCCCCTGCCACCTCCCACTGGGAAGACACACGGAGCTCAGCGCCCACCCACGGGCTTCCCCCAGGCTCACCAAGGGAGAAAGGAGCTGTCCCACGGGCAGCACCCCACCCGTGTCATTCCCACTATTCCCGCACCACCCCGGTGAAGTCGTGCATGGCCAGGAGGTCCTGGGTGGGCAGGGCTGGAGGTTCCACGGTGCAGCCACTTTTACAGTAGGAAACCTGAAGGTCTCAGAGGGCATTTTGGGACTCCGTGATCCGAGCCCTTCGTGGAGCACCCGGGCACGGAGCCTTTTGGCCCGGCGAGGGCTGACGTCATGGAGAGAAGATGCCCTGTCTTACCCAGGGGCCTCCCTGCTAGAAGGAGCATCTCCAAATTCCTGGAGGTACATATTAACCGGCACAGACTGTGCTAGGAAACATAGCAAGCCACGAGCTGCAGGGATCCGCTTACACCGACCTGGCACGGGGAAGTGCGAGGCTCCAGCAGCACAAACCTCCTCAGGCAGGGGCATAAAATATATCAGACTCCAAACTAGCCCAGCCAGAGGTCCCAGCCCCGAGCTAAGGTTTCATCCTGGAGGGACAGGTGGGTCAGGGATGGCAGCCAGGCCATTCAGCGCTGCAGGCTCAGGAAAATCCCTCATCCAGAGGGGGTGGAGGAGCTCTCTAACCCAACCTGCAGCACTGAGGGGGAGAGGGAGCAAGTCAGGCATCACCACAGCCCCTCCTTACCCCTCTGTCTCCAGGCTTTTCATGGAATCGTCACAGAATGGTTTGGGTTGGAAGAGAACTTTGAGATCATCTTGTTCCAACCCCCTGCCATGGGCAGGGGCACATTCCATGAGACCAGGTTGCTCCAAGCCCCATCCAAACTGGCCTTGGACACTTCCAGGGATGGGGCAGTGGGGTTTTATGTGCTGACTGGTCCTTTCCCAAGTTCTTATACCTCTCATCTCCTGGCTCCATCATCCTGCAGCCCATCCAGAGCACCCCAAGGATGTATGGACAGCCCTTGGATATCCCTCCTGCCAGAGCCTTCACACCCCAGTGCTGTTGTGTTAGTCCTGGAGTTCTGCCAGGAGCCACTTCCAGGGCATGGCACAGCCCAAAATGCCCTTGGCAAACTGGTCCCAGCACCAGGTCTCCTGGCCATTCCTCTGGGAGCAGGGAGGGACCCTGAGCCAGGGCCCTCAGCACCCTCAGGCTGTTGCAGGTTCAGGATTGAGCCCAAATGTCTGTTTATCATTATTGAACAAGTCCCTTTATTGGGTTTTTGGCTTGTCCAGGAAATCCAGTGCACAGGGATGTGGGAGAGCTGCAGATTTGGGAGGGGAAGATGTCCAGGGGTGTGGGATGTTATGGAAACAACCTGAGACAGTTGGGATTGCTCAGCATGGAGAAGAGAATGATCCAGGGAGACCTCAGAGCCCCTTCCAGTGCCTAAAGGGGCTCCAGGAGAGCTTCAGAGGGACTTGGGACAAAGGATGGAGGGACAGGACACAGGGAATGGCGTCTCAGGGTTAGATGGGATATTGGGAAGGAATTCCTGGCTGGGAGGGTGGAGAGCCCCTGGCACAGGTTGCCCAGAGAAGCTGTGGCTGCCCCTGGATCCCTGGAAGTGTCCAAGGCCAAGTTGGATGGGACTTGGAACAACTTGGTCCCACCCCTCTGGAATGAACAGGGACATCTCCAAGTAGGTCTGGCTGTTCAGAGCTGAACCACCCTCATAAACTGCTTTTAGGGAATGATGCTCCTCCTCGTGTGTCAGAAGCCCTTTCCTTGCCCCTGAACAGAATGGGGTGGCAAACGGGACAATTTGGTTTGTGAACTTTAGGGGACCTCCAAGGCTGTTCCTGTGCAAAATTCTGGTTCTCTGGGATCATCTGGGATTTCCACACACCATCCCAGGTGTGTACTGAAGGAGCAGGATCCATAATGAAGGAGCAGGATCCATAGAGAAGGACAGAATCCATTGGGAAGGAGCAGAATCCATGGAGAAGAAGTAGGATTTATAACAAAGGAGCAGGATCCATAGGGAGGGGCAGGATCCATGGAGAAAGAGCAGGATCCATAGAGAAGGAGCAGAATCCATTGGAGGGAGCAGAATCCATGGAGAAGAAGCAGGATTTATAACAAGGGAGAAGGATCCATAGGGAGGGGCAGGATCTGCAATGAAGGAGCAGCATCCATAGAGAAGGAGCAGGATCCATTGGAAAGGAGCAGGATCCATAACAAAGGAGAAGGATCCATGGAGAAAGAGCAGGATCCATAAGGAAGGAGCAGAATCCATTGGAATAAGCAGGATCCATAGAGAAGGAGCAGGATCCACAGGGAAGGAGCAGGATCCATAGAGAAGGAGCAGGATCCATAAGGATTAAGCAGGATCCATAGGGAATAAGCAGGATCCATAGGGAAGGAGCAGGATGCATTGGAAAGGAGCAGGAGCCATAATGAAGGAGCAGGATCCATAGGGAAGGAGCGGGAGCCATAATGAAGGAGCAGGATCCATTGGAAAGGAGCAGGAGCCATAGGGAAGGAGCAGGATCCATAGGGAAGGAGCAGGAGCTATAATGAAGGAGCAGGATCCATAGAGAAGGAGCAGGATCCATTGGAAAGGAGCAGGATCCATAGGGAATGAGCAGGATCCATTGGAAAGGAGCAGGATCCATAGGGAATGAGCAGGATCCATTGGAAAGGAGCAGGATCCATTGGAAAGAGCAGGGTCCATAGGGAAGGAGCAGGATCCATAGGAAAGGAGCAGGAACCATTGGAAAGAGCAGGGTCCATAGGGAAGGAGCAGAATCCATAGGAAAGGAGCAGGATCCACAGGGAAGGAGCAGGACCTGGCCCTCGGAGACACTGCACCTCCATCCTGGACTATGACAGTCCAGACTCCCCAACCCAGGGATGTTTTTGAAGCTCCTCACGGCTCCGCGTAACCCGAGAGCCAGGGAAATGCAAATCACTCATCGCAGGACGTCAGAGGGGGCAGATGAATGAACTCGAACCGTGACATGTGCTCCCAAAACTGTGAAGTGACAAACTCATCGCCTGGAGGCCACAGCCGGGAGAGTCCCGGGGATGGACAACGCCAAGTAGCCCAGCCAGCCATGGGGTGCTTGGCATTCCTGCTTTGGGGGCAGGTTGCTCTTCTTTTTCTCCCCTAATCGTTCATCAAAGCATCCCGTTCCTTTCTGGGCAGGAGTTTTTCACCTGTGGTTGGTTTTGGGCACTGCTCTGTGCCACAAAGTCCCTGCTTCTCCAGCCTCTTCCCGATGCCTTTGGCTCCTTGATCCACACGGGATTTTGGTTTCCTCGTGGAAGGAGCAAGACTTTTTTGCTGAAAAAAAAAGTGTCTGCCAGAACATGGGCCACCAAAACCCCCTGCAATGCCCAGGGCGCCACAAGCAGTTTAGGAGAAACAGGGGGAAATGGACCAAAAAGGGGTGATAAAGCTTCATTTGGAGAGGTCCCCACCCAAGCAGCACTTGGCAGGTTCTCCATGGAGCAGGAGGCCACAATGATGGGCACATTTAACCCCCCAAGAGTATCCATGTGCAGTTCCCACACCACCTTCTACCTGAATTTGCCAGGATGAATCCCCCTGAGGGGTCAAATCCCGTTTAAAAGACTTGGCCTGAGCTCAGGTTGTCCCTTTGGATCCCTCCACCAGGGACCACGTCTTGGGTGTCACGGAGCCACCGTGGCAGTGTCACAGGGTCCTTGTTCTTCTGCAGGATCCTGACCCGTGGGGAGAGCCCCTCAGTGGGGTGGGGGAGCAGCCGGGTGGGAGGGCAGGTCCTGTGGATGGACAGGCACAGCTCCAGCCCCGCAGCTATTCTGGGTGTCTCGTTTTCTCTCCCGTGCTCCGTCGATCAGTTTTCCTTTGGCTCTTCCCCAGTAGAATCAGCCTCTCTCCTGACAGGCTGGAGGTGTTCTTCTCCTCCTCCCAAGGTCATCCCACCCCCAAACCATCTTTTCTGTGTGTGCAGGAAGCACCCACCACTCACGTCAGCCACAGGTGCCTTCAGCCCCAAGCACCTGAAGGGAAAAGGACACCAAAATAAGGTGTCTTTGAAGGATGAAAGGCTCTGCTGTGCTGAGGAACACATGAGACTCGTGGTGACATGAAGTATCTTCTGCCTTCCCCACCTCTTTCCATCCCTGCCGAAAGGAATCACAGCAAAGCCACCAGAATTGATGGGTGTGTTGGTTTTGCCCACGGCAGCTCCAGGCACAAGGTGGGCACCCACAAATCCCTCTGGACTCTACTTTGCAGGGGTGTCTCCTCCTTTTCAGGGACATCAGTCTCCTCCTTCCACCTGCCTGTCAAATTGTCCTCTTGAGGAGCAGCAGGAGCTCTGAGGGCGAAAAGGAGATGTGTGTTGGTATCACCACCACTCCTCAGGTCACTGACATCCATCACACCCCACTGCTCATCCCATCACCCACCCAAAAGCCAGGGCCTGACAGCAACACTTCCACCACAGGGGTCAGACAAGGGGAGTCCTGGGATCATGGAATGGTTTGGGTTGGAAGGGACCTTCAAGATCATCTCATTGCAACCCCATGCCATGTGCAGGGACACCTTCCACCAGCCCAGGTTGCTCCAAGCCCCGTCCAACCTGGCCTTGGACACTTCCAGGGATGGGACAGCTGCCCTGGGAAATCCATTCCAGGGCCTCACCACCCTCACAGGGAGGAATTTCTTCCCAATATCCAATCTAACCCTCCTCTCTGGCAGTTTGAAGCCATTCCTCCCTTGTCCTGTCACTCCACGTCCTTGTCAATAGTCTCTCTCCATCCTTCTTGTAGCTCCTTCAGGTACTGGAAGGCCAGAATGAGGTCACACGAAAGCCTTCTCTTCTCCAGGCTGAACAATCCCAACTCTCCCAGCCTTCCCTCCCAGCAGAGCTGCTCCATCCCTCTGACCATCTTGGTGCCTCCTCTGGGATTGCTCCAGCAGCTCCATGTCCTTCCTGTGCTGGGACCCCGGGGCTGAAGGCAGCTCTGCAGGTGGGGTCTCACCTGAGCAGGGCAGAGGGGCAGAATCCTCCTCCACCTTGTCCAATTCCCAAGGGTCAGTCAGCATGAGGTCCCTGCTTTGGATGGGATGATGTTCCAGGTGTTTGTCTGCTCCTGGAGATCCAGACAATCCTCTGTGCACCTGAAGGACCAGTGGGAGGGCTCGATGGATCCTGGGGAACAATCTGCTCCTGCAGAGCCTCCAACTGAACTGTCTGGTCCAGGAGACAAATGCAGACCAGTCCAAGGCCAGGTTGGGCAGCACTCGGAGCAACCTGGTCTGGTGGAAGGTGTCCCTGCCCATGGCAGGGGATTGGAACTGGATGGTCTTTAAAGTCCCTTCCAACCCAAACCATTCCAGGATTTTAGTTGTTGAAGACCTTAGGAGTCCACAGGCCACTTGGAGTGGGCAGAAATTGTGGTTTCTTCTCCCAGTTAGGCATGGCAGCTCCCAGTTCCAGCTGAATGAGATCAGAGGGGTCCATCCAGGCTGGATGGAGCACCACCTCTTCCCTGACACATCCAGAGGGAGCCCCATCCCACCATCCCACCCCACCCCATCCTCCAGCCCGGCATTCATCCCTCCCACCACAGAGATCTTCACCACCCCCAGTGATGCCTCTTGATTTATGGCCAACCCAGAGCTCCTTAGGACTGATGCACCTCTTGTGTCAGAGCCAGAGCCTGGCAGGAGAGAGGCCCAGGCAGTCTGAGGATTAAACACTCTCGGATTTATCCCCAGGAAGCAGAGCCAGGGTTGGTGTTTTCATGGGGATTTACCTCCTGCAGCATCTCTGGCCGGGAAGTTTTGCTGTGCAAAGTCTCTTCCAGGTGGGATTATCCCTTTTCTGCTGGTCTCAGAGCAGGAAAACCATCCTGGCTGCTTTGTCCTGGCCACTGGCTCCCTCTGTGGTGGGGACAGTCGGTGTCCAGATACTTTGGGCTTTGGAGAAGCTGAGGGTTAGGAAATCACCCCATGGAAGAGCTCGGTGAGGAGAGATCATCTCATCCAGCACCACGATCCAGGAAGTCCTGATTTACCCCCAGATGTTGTGAAGGAGCATTTTAAAACAGGTTCCATAAAAAAAGCAAAAGCACAAGAAAGTTCATTGGCAAGGGCCACTCTGCTAGTGCTTAAAGCACAGAGAGGAAAAGCAGACTAAACTCCAAACCCAACCAATCCCAAACCAAAATCAGCCCCAAAATTATCGACGTGGAGCCTGGAGGAGGGCAGGGAGTGGAGGCAAAAGGGTAGGGATAGCATAGGGATAACAAGGAATGAGGAAGAGCCTCCTACTGAGGCACAAGGATCAGGTTGGATCTCCTTGTTAAACAGAGACCTGGGCTTGACCCATAGTTCAGGCCTAATTACAGCACTTAATTAAGAGATGAGGTTATTTAACAAATGATTCATGTAGAATTTGCACCAGTAACACTCCAGCCAGAATTACTCAGAAATTTGAAGTTCTTTAAGAACAAAACCCTTGAAGAGAGTGTTAAAAAGCTCCTCATACCCCAAATACAACCCCAAATTACTGAGGCCCGACTATCCAAACCTGCTCCTGGAGGCAACCCCATGATATCCTTACAGTTCCCAGGCCAAAGGAGGTGGAAACCTTCTCCTTTCCCTCTGGAAAAGGTTGTCTGGGATTCCAGGGCTTGTGTTGAGGAGAAGGGATCCATAGGGACAGGACAGGGAATTTCCTCTGGGCCAACACTGCCCTTCATCCCTCAGCACCAGGGTGATGGGAAAAGGTTGAACTGGTGGCAAGTTGTAAAAAAAAATGTGGTTTTCTCCCTGGAAATGCTGAAGTCACTGTTTTTATGGGGTGGAATCACCCTTGGAATGATGGAAATTGTGGTGGGAGCAGCCCTGGCCGAGTGGGGCAGGTCCAAGGATGTGGAAACATCAGGGAGTGGGAATGTCTTTTTTTAATACATTCCCCAAAAATACCCCTCCAGCCCTTCCTCTCATCCCAGGGAAAGCAGGAAAAGCCCTCCCAGTGCAGGATTAATTTGATAGCCCCAAATCCCTGGATTTCCCCCCGAAAAGGGTTTCAGCTGGATGAACCTTGTTCAGGGCTCTTCCCTTCCATTCCCAAGCCACCAAGCCTGGAAGTTGTTCCACCCCTTTCTCTTCTGGCCTTGAGCTGGTCTGGGTGACGACTCCCCGTGGAATCAGAGGAATGTTGTCAGGGAAACAACTTCTTGGACATGATTGTCAGAAGTGACAATGTTTGGGAGACAACAGGCAAGACCAAGTTGTCATCTGTGTGACATTGAAACAGGGTTTGGCTCCATCACCTCACAAATTCACTGCTTTTCCTTGGTAAGAATCCCACTTATCCCATTTTTCCAGAGGGGCTAGATTTGCCCTGGCACCAGCAGAAGCAACAGCTTCTCACATCCAATTTCCAACACCCAGGTGTCCAGCAGGAGCTCCAAAGGACTTTGAGGCTGGACAGCCTGACGACAACCATCCCAACACAGCCCGGCTTGGAGGGTTCTGGCAGGAATTTGGGAAGGGGTGAAGGGATAAACTCAGCAAAGACACAGGACAAGGATGGACCAGAGAGGCCCCATAGCCAGAGGATGGGCAACCAGAGAGGTACAGCTGGCAACTGGATGCCATCCCAAAATTCTGCCCAGCAAAAGGAACGTCAGGGAGATGAGGAATCAAATGGAAGCTGCTTGGTGGAGGTGGGTGGGTGAGCGATGGATCCATGGATTGCCAGGCAGGGGATGGGATTTCTGTGCCATGGGAGTCGTGTTTAACCTCCTCCCCTCTCTGCAAGTGCCTGAAGTCCCCTTTGGGTCCCCTTTTAAATAGCGCTTCCAATAAACATTCCGGGTTCAGGAGACGGGGCGGGGACAGCGGAGTTCCCTCCCAAATTTGCCAAGACACAAAACCATCCTTAAACAAACCAGCCTCGCTTTATCAGGCGCTTCAAACGCGCAGGAAGAAAACACCACCCGTCCTACCGAAAAAAAAAAAAAAAAAGCAAGAATTTTAGAGAGAGAAAAAAGAAAGGAAAAAAAAGCCCCATATTTTCGAGTCAGCTGAGAAGTGACAAAGTAATTTGCTCCTGGCAGTCTATCACGGCACTCTAATTCCCAGTGACACCATTCAGCTGCTGACTACACGAACTGTCAGAGTCAATTAGCCGGCAGCCGGCGGCGCAAAGTGTTTACGGGTGCTGAAATTCACGACGCTCGCCCCGCACGCGGCCGAGAAAAACATAAAAACCCGCTTGGAAGGGGGAAAAGAGGGGAAAATCCAGCGGCTCGCTGGGTGCTGAGGGTCCCGAGAGGGTTGGAAGGGAAGGAGGGAGGAATTGGAGAGGTGGGATGCGGGTGGTGTGGAGGGTTGGAGCTTTGGGTTTTCCCGTTCCCTGAAGAACGGGTTTTGGAGAGGCAAAGAAATGGGAAGACACCTCGGGGTGGTTGGAAGTGAAATAATCCACATTTCCTGCCTTCAGGGTCTTTGTAGAGCTGCAGGGGCACCGTCCCCAGGCCACGCTCAGCGCCCTTCGTGTGTCACAGGAGGGGGAAGGAGAAGAAATGTGGCCAGGTGGAGGGCAGTGGTGGGATTCCCTGGAGCCTGGAGCCCCCCAGGAGCAGGGAGAAGTAGGAAAAGTGATCCCAGAGCAGGTGTCTGGATGAGGGAACCCTCACGGTTGTATGGAAATGGTTCTTCAGCCCACAAGCAGCGAGGCATTGAAGAACATCAGGAGGCTTCCAACAGAAGGATGTGGAGATGCTGGAGAGAGTCCAGAGGAGGCCACGGAGATGCTCCAAGGGCTGGAGCTCCTCTGACATGGAGACAGGCTGGGAGAGCTGGGAATGGCCAGCCTGGAGAAGAAAAGGATCCAGGGAGGCCTGAGAGCCCCTTCCAGTGCCTAAAGAGAGAGCTGGAGAGGGATTTGTGACAAGGGATGGAGGGACAGGACACAGGGAATGGCTTTGAGCAGATTTAGGTGGGATATTGGGAGGGAAATTTTCCCTGTGAGGGTGGGGAGGGGCTGGAATGGAATTCCCAGAGAATTCCACTGGGGACACTGCCTCATCCTGGGGAGTGTCCAAGGCCAGGTTGGAGCAACCTGGGGTAGTGGGAGGTGTCCCTGCCCATGGCAGGGAGGTGGAACTGGATGGTCTTGAAGGTCCCTTCCATCCCAAACCATTCCCTGATTCTGAGTTATCCCCTTTGGCTTCATTGCCTTCAAAGACCTTTCCATCCTTGCCTTGGTCACTTCTTCAAGCAGGTGAATCCCAAAGGCCATCAAGGCTCTCCTGAATCCTTTGAATCTTTGAATCCTTGACATTTTTCCTGTCATTGCTTCTGGTTGGGGAGGTGGGACAAGCACTTCCAGAAGGGGTTTTTCCAGTGTGATTCAGCCTTGTGGAAACCAGCACGTAGGAGCTGGATAATTTTCCTATTTTAGGAAGTTTTGAGTTGTCCTTTTTAATTTTTATCTTCTATTTTCTTCTTCCCGAGCCGTGAAATAGAAGAAAATTTATAAATAAACTGAAAATCCCCCTTCCTTCCCCAGTCACAGCTCAGTTGGGGCCAAACCAATCCATTTTCTCTCCTCCTCATACAAACAAGTTGAAATTCTGCATTTTGGGATGAAGACAAAAAGAGTTTGTGTGAAAAAGGGGGGGGGGGGGTATTTCAACAGTTTCAAACCTTCCTGTGAGAAATTTGGTCAAGAAATACCTGGCACTTCCCTTTCCTGGAGAAACAATCAGTTCCACCCAGTTGTCCGTTGTTTCTTTGGAGCAAGGAGATCCTGGCTGGATGTTGCCCACGTCTCAGACATTTCTGAGCCCAAAATTCCCAAATTTTGCGAGCAAAATGCCCAGAATTTATGGAGTCAGCTGTGAAACTGGAAGCAAACTAATCCCAGGGGCAAGTTACCCTCAGAACTGCCGAGATATGGGATGTCCTACAGATTCCACCGTGTCCATCACGGCTCAGAGAAGGACTTGGGATTCTTGGGATCAAATCTCTTCCCACTTCCCATGTTTTCTCCACAGCCTCCTTTGCTCTGGGCTGAGGCTGGATGAGAACCAAGGAGACAACTTTTGGGTGTCTTTCCATCCTCCCAAGGACGGGTGGTTGAGGGGAAAGGACACTGCTCTGGATCTGGCCCAACCTGCCCGTTTCCAGGGATCCCTGGCCCTTCTCCATAGGGTGGAATTCTCCTTCCATGAGGAGCAAAGGGCAGCTCCATGCTGGAGTTTCCTGACCAACAGTTCTGCTGTTGGTCTTGAGGCACCAGCTCTCCAGTGGGATGTACCAGCCCTTACAGGATCGGGAATTGCTTCCCTCTTCATTTAGGGAAGGAGAACCCAGGACACTTCATTTAGGGAAGTGTCCATTTCCCACTCTTCCATTCCATGGGGAACTTCACGTTATGTCCCCCCAGGAGGAAGGGGATGCCATTCCCAAGCTGGCCCTTGGGGGAAGATCTTGGAATTGCAGAGGACACAAAACACCTGGCTGTGACCTCAACCTTCTGGCTCCAAATCCCCAAATCCAACCTAAGAGCAGCCTTTTCTGCCCCCAGGCAGCAGTAACATAAAATGTTGGACTCCTGGTTGGCTCAGGACCTGCTTCTTCTCCCAAACTTCCACAGATCCTGCTCCATGAGAGCTCCCAGGAGAAGTATTTGAGTCCCAGCCTTGTTAATGTTGATGATCGTGGAATGCTGGAATGGGTTGGATTGGAAGGGACCTGAAAGATCACCCAGTCCCATCCCCTGCCATGGGCAGGGACACCTTTCACTATCTCAGGTTGCTCCAAGCCCCATCCAACCTGACCTTGGACACTTCCAGGGATCCAGGGGCAGCCACAGCTTCTCTGGGAATTCCAGCCCAGCCCCTCCCCACCCTCCTAGCCAGGAATTCTCTCCCAATATCCCACCAAACCCTGGGAAGCCATTCCCTGTGTCCTGTCTCTCCATCCCTTGTCCCAAGTCCCTCTCCAGCTCTCCTGGAGCCCCTTTAGGCCCTGGAAGGGGCTCTAAGATCTCCCTGGCACCTTTTCTTCTTCAGGCTGGACATTCCCAGCTCTCCCAGCCTGTCTCCATGTCAGAGGGGCTGCAGCCCTTGGAGCATCTTTGCGGCCTCCTCTGGACTCTCTCCAGCAGCTCCATGTCCTTCTGCTGTTGGAGCCCAGGGCTGGAGGCAGCTCTGCAGGTGAGATCTCACCTGAGCAGGGCAGAGGGACAGAATCCTTGCCAAGCACCGGGATCACCAATTCCAGATGGAATTAACCCAGGACAGACACATCCTGGTGCAGGTCTCCTCCTACCTCTCCTCCTCTCCCGGTAGCACAGCTCAGTAGGACATTCCAAGGAAAGGGCTTTGGGAGGGTCTGGGTTCTTTGGAGCTCAGCAGGTAAAACAGGCCCTCATTTCATTGCCCAGATTGGTTCTGGGCTGCCCCATCCCTGGAAGTGTCCAAGGCCAGGTTGGACAGGGCTTGGAGAGACCTGGGATAGTGGGAGGTGTCCCTGCCTATGGCAGGGGGTTGGAACGAGATGGTCTTGAAGGTTCCTTCCAACCTAAACCATTCCATGGTTCCCGGGTGCTTCTGCATCACAGAAAGGGTGGTCAGGCACTGGAAGAGGCTGCCCAAGGAGGTGGTGAAGTCACAACCCCTGGAGGTGTCCAGGGAATGACAGGACGTGGCAATCAGGGCTCTGGGCTGGGTGACAAGGTGGGCATCGGGCACAGGTTGGACTGGGTGATCTGGGAGGTCTTTCCCAACCTCAATGATTCCATGACTTGGTGAACTTATAGATCCAACCCAAATGATCCCATGATTCCCATGACTTCTCACCAGATGGGCCCGACCCACAGACCCTGTTGGGGACACACGAATGCAAAGGCTGCTCAGTGCTGCATTTTTCAGGTGGAAAACAAAGTACAGAAACAACACCAAAGTGTCTGTGTCATTCAAAATTCTTTTCTTCTGCATCAAAGCAAAGCAGGGGATTTTTTGGAGGTTTCATTGTCGGCACAAAAATTTACACGGAGCGTTTTTTTTTCTGTTGCAGAGATTTTTCCTCCCCCTTTCATAATTATTTTTCCCTCCTTTCCTTCTTCTTTGCTGATGGAAAAAGGAGGAGGGGGGTCGGTTTTGCTTTTTTTTTTTTTTTAAAGGGGGAAAGAAGGATAAAAAAGAAACCAAAGGGCAGGTACAGAGACAATGTCTGGCAGTAAATGTGGTCAAAGGACACGGTTGCTTTTTCTTTTGATCCTTTCCACAGAAATCCTTCCCTTTCTGCAGCAGAACCCAAGCCCAGGAGCACCTCCAGCTGCTGCTGGGGTTGTCTCCAACAGCAGGTCCTGTGCTCTGGACTGAACTGGCCCTTTGGCTTTCACAGAATCATGGAATGGTTTGGGTTAGAAGAAGGACCTTAAAGATCATCTCATTCCAACCCCCTGCCATGTGCAGGGACACCTTCTGCTAGCCCAGGTTGCTCCAAGCCCTGTCCAACCTGGCCTTGGACACTTCCAGGGATCCAGGGGCAGCCACAGCTTCTC
>JAWMRC010000078.1:149548891-149565628 GCA_035584755.1 Thripadectes ignobilis
TTCTGCATCCCATATCCTACCTCATATATCCCATATTCCACCTCCTGCATCCCATATCCTGTGTCCTGCATCCCATATCCTATCCTACCTCCTGTGTCCCATATCCCACCTCCTGTATCCTATATCCCACATCCTGTATCCCATATCCTCTTCAATTCCATATCCCACCTCCTCAATTCCATATCCCACATCCTGCATCCCATATCCCATGTCCTGCATCCCATATCCCATTCCTGCATCACTTATCCCATTCCTGCATCCCATATCCCATTCCTGTATCCCATATCCCACTTCCTGCATCCCATATTCCATGTCCTGCATCCCATATCCCAATTCTGCATCCCATATCCCGTGTCCTGCATCCCTTATCCTGCCTCCTGTGTCCCATATCCTGTGTCCTGCATCCTATATCCCCCCTCCTGTGTCCCATATCCCCCCTCCTGTGTCCCATATCCCATATCCCATACCCCATATTCCATATTTTTGCTGCTGCATCTTCCATGGAATTCATCTGGGCAGGGAAGGGTGGGCTGAGCAGTGCCAGGATCCTTCTTCCCTGTCACACACATTCCAGCATTTTCCTTTCCTCCCTGCTCAGCTGGGAATATCCCATATCCCACATCCCACATCCCATATCCTATACCCCACATCCTGCATCCCAAATCCCATATTCTATTTGCCACATCCCACATCCCACAGGAACATCTACCCTCCTGTGGGGTGTATTCCACATCCCACCACCTGCTTTCCACATCCAAGGTTCTCTGTCCTTGCATCCTGCATCCCATATCCCTATATCCTGCATCTCACATCCAGTGTCTTGCATCCTTGCATCCTACATTGCACCTGCTGTATCCCATATCCCACCTCTAGTATCCCACCCACCTCCTGTATCCCATATCCCATTCCTCCTGCATCCCATGTCCCACTGCCAGCATCCATATCCCATTCCTGCATCCCATATCTCACACCCTGCATCCCATATCCTATGTCCTGCATCCCCTATCCCATTCCTGCATCCATATCCCATTCCTGCATCCCCTATCCCACCTCCTGCATCCATATCCCATTCCTGCATCCCATATCCCACTTCCTGCATCCCATATCCCACCTCCTGTATCCCATATCCCATTGCTGTATCCCACATCCTGAATCCCACTACCTGCATCCCACATCCAATGTCCTAAATCCTCACGACATCCCACATCCTGCATCCCATATCCTGCATTCCATCTGCTGCATCCCATCTCCCGCCTCCCTTATCCCATATCCCGAATCCCACTACCTGCATCCCACATCCAATGGTCCTGTATCCTTACATCCTGCATCCCATATTCTGCATCCCACCTGCTCCATCCCATCTCCTGCATCCCATATCCTGAATCCCACTACCTGCATCCTGTATCCCACCTCCTGCATCCAGTATCCTATATCCTGAATCCCACTACCTGAACCCCATATCCCATATCCTGAATCCCACTACCTGCATCCCACATCCAGTGTCCTAAATCCTCACGTGACATCCCATATCCTGCATCCCATATCCTGAACCCCACTACCTGCATCCAGTATCCCATATCCCGAATCCCACCACCTGAACCCCATATCCCATATCCTAAATCCCACTGCCTGCATCCCACATCCGATCTCCTCTATCCTTGCATCCCTCATCCCACATCCTTCATCCCATATCCAGCAGCAGCAGCCGCATCCCTGGGAGATCCAAACCCACCCAAATCCAAGGAATTCGGGATCAAAACGCAGCCGAGGTCCTGTTCTTGGCATTCGGGAGTGGGGGTTGTTCCCACATCCCGATTTTCGGGAATGGCTCACCTCCCGTGGAGTTTAGGAATGTCAGCGCAGCAGGGATGGGTTGGCCGGGGGAAGGCAGAGGGCTGGAAAGAATTCCATAAATTCCAGCCTTAGGGATGAGCCAGGGAAGCGCAAAAGCCTCGAGCCCCTGGCAGGGCTGAGTGGCACCGAGGCCATAAATGTATTTATAGGAATGTATGTTTTTATATAGGGCGGGCAGGGAAGTGTTTGGCTCCCAGGGATGCAGGAGCATCCAGGATCCAGCTGGACACGGAGCGTGGAAAGCAGGGAATGTGCAAAAAATCAACCTCTGGCAGCTCCGGCCAAAAATTCCCGGTCCGGGCATGGCTCATCCCACTCGGCCTCTCGGAACCAACACTGGGATTTTCCTTTTTGGGGATTCGTTTGGCTGGGATTTTAATTAATTCTTGCTTTATTTTTGAGTGAGCAGCACCCCAAATCCCTCCGTGCCCAGCGGGATTTTACAGCCCAGGGCTGCAATTCCCGTGTTATGGAGACATCGGGATCCGTGCGGGATCCGGGACAAACCTGCCGGGTGGGATCATCGATAACTGGGCAGGAAGGAGCAGGGGACGCTTTGGAGATGCTGCATCGATCCATTCCTTGTGGTTTCCTTCTCGTTTGCAGCGATCCAGAGGATTCCTACTCTGATCCAGAGGATTCCTGCTCCGATCCAGAGAATTCCTGCTCCGATCCAGAGGATTCCTGCTCCGATCCAGAGGATTCCTGCTCCGAAGTGGCACGGAGCGCATTCCCGGGGCATGTGGGGCTTTAACGGGGGTTTTAACATATCCCAAGCATCCATGTGTGCTTGGATAAGGCGTTCCAGGGTGTTTGGGGGCTGAGCATCCCCCCAAATCACCCGGTTTCCCCCTGGAAAACCCACGAGGAGGGATGGCTGGAGGAATTCCGGCTGTTTCCCAGCCCAGAGGTGCCTTCAAAGGGCAAGTAGAGCTTAAAAGGGGGTTTAAAAAGCTCTGCAGGGGGATGGTGTGGACGGGGGGCTTGTCCCCCCACCCCAGTCCCAAATTCCAGCCACCCCTTGGAGCATCCCATGGGTTTGGGATGCTGTTTTCACCCCTGGACCAGGCTGGGGTTGGGATGCAGGAGATGCCCGGGATGAGCGGAGGGGCTGCAGATCCAACCAGGGTGGTGGCCTGAGCTCCTGCAACCCCCAAAAAGCAGACCCCAAAAAAGCAGCCAGAAGATGGGGAAAAGGGGGCTCCAGCCCCTCTCGGGGAATCAGGAAAAAGGATGGGGGAGGGGGGGGGGGAAGCTTTAAAACCAGGTCAGAGTGACCCAAAAATGCCACACGTCCTCCTGCAGCACCCGGAATATCCGCAGCCCTGCGGCACTGGGGACACAACGGGGCTGTCCCGCTCCATCCCCATCCCCAAACACGGCCCAGCATGCCTGGAATGCACACACAGAGCCCCGCAAAGGTCACGATATTGCAGCAATCCCCCCCAAAAAAAGCTGCAAAGCCAAGGAGGGACCACCCCGAAACCCCCCCCCCAAAGCCCAAGGTGGGGACTCGGGGCTCGCAGCCCTGAAACGGAGACATAAACCAGCCAAATTTGGGCTTCAACGACTTAATTTTTATTGATTCAGCATAGGCAGATCCCAGGAAGCCTGGAGGGGATCAGGGGGACGGGGATCTCTGCACCCCAACGCTGTGATGGGGCAGGGAAGTGAAATTCCACCCCCAAATCTTCCCAAAAAACTGCCGTGGAATGGGGTTAACGGGGGGCGACAACACCCCGTGTCCTAATCCAGTTATTTCCCTGCTTGGGGGAGTTCCAGGAGGTGCCGGGAGAAAAAAATCAGTGGGAGAAGCACAAAAAAATAAATGACAGTGGCACAAGGAGTTGGGAATCACATCCCTGGTCCCCTCGGGGATGAAGGAAAAGGGGTAATTCCCACAATCGCCAAAATAATCTGCTCCGGGGTGGGACCCAAAGGATCTTTCCCAGCTTGGTGGCCCCCGAAAATGAAATATATCTAAATGAGAAAGGAGGGGGCGGGGAAGGGGCCAGGTGGTGAATTTGGGAATTCTCAGCCCTAAATCGCTGCTTTCGCCCTGCCGAGGCGGCGGGAAAAGGATCCCAGGGAAGGAGGCGAGCACGGTCACCCCACGGGGTCGTGGGGTGAGATCCCATGGGACAGAGCAACCCCAAAACCCCACGGAGCTCCCCCAAACCCCACGGAGCCCCCCCAAAACCCCACGGAGCCCCCCCAAAAGCAGCTCTGCTTCCCTAACCAACCCCGCTGCGCCTGGGAAAGGGGGCAGCGATTCCTGGGATGTGGCCACAGGGAGCGTGGAGAAGGATCCAGGGATGAGGAAAGAGATGCGGGACCAGAAGTCCCCGGGATGGTTTGGGGGAAGGCACCAGCCCCAAACATCTCCTTCCTCCCCAAACTCTTCTTTAATCACAGCTGGATGTGTTTCCCCCCCTAAAAAAAAACCCCAAAGCAGCAGGAGAAAGGGATATCGGGAGGGAACTTTGGGAATTAACGCCCCAGGAAGCTGCGAGTCACCTCCAAAAAATTCCAGGGGAGGAGGCGAAGTCCTGCGAGCGGCCACACGGGCAGCAGGACGGGCTGTGGTTGGCAAAGCTTCCCTGGATCTAAATAAAAACCAGGAAAAGGGGGTGAATCCCCCCCATTCCCCAATCCTGGGGAAAGCGTCCCTCTCTGCATCCCAAAATCCAATGTCCGATGCCCAGCCGAGCTCGGGCCGCTCAAAAACCCCTCAAAATGAAGACACCAACCAGCCCGAAAAGGATGAAGAAAAGGGGGGTGAGGTGTGGGGGTGCAGGAGAGGCAGGACTAGGGGGTCGTGGGGTCACGGGCACCCCAAAAATCCCGGGAAGAGGCAGGGAAGGCAGCGGAGATTTATAAAGGAAAAGCCGCAGCCACCGAGGCGGGGGCAGCTCCCGGCTGGGGACCCGCCACGGCTGAGCCTGTGCGAAACCGAGAGGAGGGAAAACACAAATATATTTAAAAAAAAATTATATAAAAAGCTCCAAAAATGTGTCGGACCGAGGGTTGCGTTGCTGTTTGTCCCGTCGAGCTCGGCACGGCCGGGAAAAGCCGCGCTCGGGGTTTGAGGACGAACATCCTCCCAAAATACTCCCAAAATACCTGTAAAAAACACCGGCACCAAAGGTTTTCTTCGGGGAAGGCGCGTGTTTGGTTTGTTAAGGGTAGGGTGGTGTTTTTTTTTTTAATCCTCCCCTGAATGAAAAAGAGGGAAAAGCCAAAAAGGGGAAAGGAAAAAACCGATTTTATTACCGTGTCAAAGCGAGCCAGCGGCTCGTCGGGAGCGTGTCGGACAAGCCGGGGTCAAAGCGGATCCCACGAAGGTCTCCACGACCCTCCAGCCCGGGGAAATAAAACCCTCAAACCACAGAGAAACCCGGCTGGAAAAGGAAAATAATCATTAAAAAAGGAAAAAAAAAAAGGGGGGGGGGGGAAAGTGAAAAGGCGAAGATGGGGCAGAGGCGACGATCCACACGGGATTTCTCCCCGCGAGGGTTTTGCACCAACCCGGGACCGGGAGGGAGGAATAAAAGACCCCCCACCCCCCAAAAAATAAAGAGAAGACGCTGCTGAGGGACCCCCCCGGTCGAGAGAAAAGCCGAGGCAGGCTCTAGTTGAATATAAGTTTTTATCTTGATGCAACATCGTTAAAACCGTCACAAATCGAAACAACAGGTCGTTAAAAACGCTTCGCACGATCAGTACCTAAAATGCACCAGCTCGCTTTGTCCGCAGGACCTTTTTTTGTTCGCCCCCCCAAAATTAGGGGGGTTTAACTTGGTTTACATTTTTTGTCTTTCTTTTTTAAAATAATAAAAAAAAAAAGAACCAACCCACCCCGCTCCTCCGGCGCAGGATCGGGCCCGCTTTTCGCTCCAACGAGTGCACGAATTCTTAATCCTCTTTTTTTTACCGGTTTGGGGTTTTTTTCCCCCTCCCACGACAACAAATAATGTGCATTTTTCTTTCCTCCTCCTTCTTCTTCTTTTTTTTTTTTTTTTGTTTTTGGTTTTTTTTTTTCTCCGAAACATCGAGGTTAAAATAAGATCCCGTTTCCCGAGGGTTAATAATAAATAAATCTGGTGCATAGTGAGATAGCAGCCAACCGTTTGCAGTCCATATATTACTATATTGCCTTTCAGGTCGCCCTAAAATTGTTACCTCTCCCCCTCCCGCCCCTCCCCACTATTTTTAAGAGCATAGATAATTTTAAATCTCTATAAAACAGTATTATTTAACCCAATTGATTCCTGTATATAGTGCATTCGGCTTCTTCCCAACATCATTAAATTAACTCGGATATTATTTGCATGCTATTACATACAAACTTTTTAAGACTCGTGTATTTTTTTTTTCTCTTTTCTAAAGGATTTTGGGTTTTTTTGTTGTGGTTTTTTTTTTAAAGTTTTTTTTTTTTCTCGTAAATCACCAAGCAAAATATAGGCTCGAGGAAAAAAAAAAAAAAAGAGAAAAGAAAAAAAAAAAAGGCAAAAAAACCCCCCTAACTAATTTTTCTACATATTTACAAGGGTGAATAAGTTAAACGTGGCTCAGTTTCGCCGGCCGGGAATGGGGTGGGGAGTGGGCGGAGGGGCCGGACAGGGCTCAGCGCTGCCGTGGGGGACCCCCCGGCCGGTCCGCGGGGACCCCTCGAGGAATAAAACTCAAAGGGAGGGCAAAACCCGCGGGGCAAAGGTGTGTGTGGAGGAGGAGGGGAGGGGGAGAAGCCCCCCTGGCTGGCGCGGATGCTCCCGGGGAAGGGGTGGCCGTACACGTCCCGCATGCAAGGCTGGCTCCGGCTCCGTCCCCCCCACTCCCCCACCCCGGCACTCCCCCCAAACACGCGGCTGGGAGTTCGGCTTCCCCTCCCCAAAATTTCAGCGGGGGACGTAATAATATTAATTATTATGATTTTTTTTTTTTTTCAAATACCAGCGGAGGGTTTGCTCTCTCCCAGCTTGAGGGGAGGGGGGAAAAAGGAGAGAAAAAGAAAAGGGAGGGGGGATCCCACCCCATCCCACCGAGCCCGGCTCACATGAAGAAGTCAGCGGTGGCTTTGGGGGCGGCGGATGGGGAGGGTTCCCTCGGGAAGCCCCGGCCGGCCAACTTCTCGTATTTTTCTTTGTACAGATCCCTTTCCTTGGCCAAGCGGGTCACCTCCTGCTTGAGCTGCTCCACCTGGCTCTGCAGTTGGCATTTCTCGTTCTCCAAGATGTGCCGCTGCTGGACCCGCTTGTAGCGGCAGGACTGAGCGTAGCCGCGGTTCTTCAAGGTCCTCCTCTTCTGCTTGAGGCGGATCACCTCCTCCTTGCTGAAGCCCCGCAGCTGCCGGTTCAGCTCCCGCACCGACATACTCACCAGCTGGTCGTCGGAGAAGCGGTCCTCCAGGCGGAGGTGGTGGTGGTGATGGTGGTGGTGGCCGGGGTGGTGATGCGCCGCCGGCGGCATCTCCTCGCCCGCGAAGGGCTGCGCTCGGAAGGGCTCGTAACCTTGGTGGTGGTGGTGGTGGTGATGGTGGGGGGCGCCGATCAGCGCCTCCACCGCGTCCTCCGGCGTCAGGTTGAGAGCTTCGGGGTTCAGGTGATGCTGGTAACCCGACATCCAGTACAGCTCCTCCAGCTGCTGCTTGGAGCCCAGCGAGGCGGCGGCGGCGGCCGGCGGGCCGGGGGCGGGTTGCCCGCCGGGGCTGGGGGCGCAGAAGCTGGGCGAGGAAGGCACGGAGGAGCAGGGCGTGCTGAGCGGGGTGGAGGACAGCGAGCCGGCGGGCAGGCGGTGGCACAGCCGCTCCGCCTCCGCCGGCTCCTTCTTCACCTCGAACTTCATCAGGTCGAAGTCGTTCACGTACTCGATGGCCAGGGGGCTCGTGGGCAGCTCCGCGCTCATGGCCAGCTCCGAGGCCATCTCAGTCCATGGAGGGGGACCGGGGGGGCAGCCCCCGGGCACCGCCGCTCGCCGACGGCCGAGGGTCCCGCTGCCCCGACGGGGCTGCGCTCCCGGGGGGGCTCCGGGACCCTCCTCGGGGGGCTTTGCGGGGAGGTTCAGCGAGGGTTTCGGGGTTTTAAGCGCGGCTCCGGCACCCTCGGAAGAGGATCTGATGCCGGGCTCCGGGACCCTCCGCCGGGGCTCAGCCGGGCTCCGGGAACCCCCGACGGGACTTTGCGGGGCGATGCAGCCGGGACCTTCTGACGGGGCTCTGCTGCGGGTTCAGCGGGGTTCGGGACCCTCCGACGGGGCTTTACGGTGGGGTTCAGCGGGCTTGGGGACCCTCGGACAGGGCTCTGCTGCAGATTCAGCCGGGCTCCTGCACGGGGCTTCGCTGCGGGTTCAGCCGGGCTTCGGGACCTTCTCCTGGGGCTCCGCTGCGGGTTCAGCCGGGCTCCTGCACGGGGCTTTTGCTGCGGGTTCAGCGGGGTCAGGACCCTCTCCCGGGGCTTTTTCTGCGGGTTCAGGACCCTCTCCCGCGGCTTCTTCTGCGGGTTCAGCCGGCTCGGGGACCCTCTTCTCGGGTTCCGCTGCGGGTTCAGTGGGGTCAGGACCCTCTCCCGGGGCTTTGCTGCGGGTTCAGCCGGCTCGGGGACCCTCGGACAGGGCTCTGCTGCAGATTCAGCGGGCTCGGGGACCCTCGGACAGGACTTTGCTGCAGATTCAGCGGGCTCGGGGACCCTCGGAGAGGGTTCTGCTTCAGGACTCAGCCGGGCTCCAGCGCTCGCCTCCGACGGGACTTGGCGCTGAAGGTTCAGCCGCTCTCCGGGACGGGGCTCCGGGACGGGGCTCCGCTGCTTTCCGGGACCCTCCTCCGGGGCTGCGGGGCTGCGGGCAGCCCCCTGTGCCCGTCGGGGCTCGCTCCGGGACGCTCCTCGGGGCCGGGCGGGCTCCGCCGCTGCCTGCGGCCGGTCCCCAATGGCGAGGAGCGGGCAGCGCCCTGCCCGCCCCTTCCTGCCTTGTCCCCTGGCACCTACCCCGGCCCCACCTCCCCGGGCTGCGAGCCTGAGACTTCTCCTGCCTCCTCCTCCTCTTCCTCCTCCTCGTCCCGGTGCTGCTCCCGCCGGGACACGGCGCTGGGGGCGGGGGCCGCTCCCTGCCCGCCCCTGCCCGCGACCGGCGCCGCCGCCGCCGGGCGCTCAATGGAGCTCGCCGCCTTTTATACCGGGAAATCGGGGCAGCGACACGCCTTCGGAGGAGGGGATAGCCCCTTCCATCTTATCAGCACGGTGGGATTTGAATATCCCCATGGCAACGCCCCCGGGCAGCCGTCAATCGCCGCGGGTTTTTTGGGGAGGGGGAGCATCCCCCGGACCCCTCTGCGGGTACCCGCGGCTCACCGTGTGCCTTTACATCCCACCAACAGCCCCGAGTGGGGGGAAAAACAGGGAAGAAATGATGGTTTTCTGCCCTAATTTAATAAGGGAAAGACCCAAAAAGGGGGTTTGGAGCCCGAACGGGGGTTGCAGCTAGCTGGATGCAGCCCCTTCCCCAGCTCGGGAGCGGCGCAGCGTCCTTGGGGGGCGCGCAGAAAGCCAAAATAGGTGGGTTTGGGGGGTTTTTGGGGGTGTTCCCGGGAGCTGGTGGTGGGCAGGGAGCAGCCACGTGCCGTGGCTTTGTGTCACCCGCAGCTGGCACACGACCCGGAGCGTCGCCCGGCTCCGGGAATGTTACCCCAGCACCTGGAAAAGGTGTCACCAGCGCCCAGTGGAAGCCGCTCAGGGGTGTGTGGGGGGTGCTCTGGGTGCCACCCCGGCCGGGATGTCACCTCGCTGTCACCGCGTGGCTCCTGCGGGACGGGCAGGGACGGGCAGGGAAACTGAGGCACGGGGCGGTCGCCACGGAATTGTCCCACCTAAATCCCAAGGGATGGGCGGCTTCATCCCACGGAGGGTGTCAAAACCCACCCGCTCATCCCCCCGGGGCTCCAGGATTGTCTCTGTCACCCACGGGGTGCACCCACTGCGTCCCGCCCCACTGCGTCCCACCCCACTGCATCCCACCCCAGTGGGTCCCACTGCATCCCACCCCACTGCATCCCACCCCACTGCGTTTCACCCCACTGCATCCCGCCCCACTGCGTCCCGCCCCACATTCCACAGGAGCTTCTTGGGGTGGGAAAGGTGACGGTTCCTGGTCATCCCCTGCTTGGGGACAAAGGACACTGCCCTCCCTGGCTGCTAATTGACCCTTCAAAAGCGGCGTGAAATAAATGCAAAAAAGGGTTTTTTTGGGGGGGGATGACACCCCTTATCCCGCTGCACCCGCAGCAATTAAAATCCCACGTCGTTCCTTTTGGAGGGTCCGTCTTTGTCCTCCCGATTGAGTTGGGGCAGGATGGGCGGATTTGTCCCCACCCCAAGGGTGACCCTGGCGGTGCTGGATGTTATCCCACATTGGATAACCATTGGAGACCCCAAACTTGGGCATGGGATAATCCCCACCCACCCACCCAAACCCCGACTCGAGGGAGGGAACCAAAAGGGCGTTTTAAGGATTTTGCAACAAACCCTCCCCTTTTTAACCCTTTTTCCTTAATTGTGTGACCCAAATCCATCACGGATTTGGATGTGCAGTGGGATATCGGGATCCTGCTCCGGGGGGGGAAGGATGGAGGGGGCACCTCCCTCCCCCTGGCACCACATTCCTCCTGGAGTTACTCCCACCTTGGGGGCACCCACCCACCCCCTCCAACCAGCTGCCACTCTCCATGGGAGCCGAGCCACGGAGGGATTAGGAGCGGGATGGGATCCAACGGGGCCGTCGCTCCCCCGTGGGTATTTTTAGGAAATGCCCATGGCATGTCCCCAACCCTCCCAGCCACAGCTAAGTTTACTCACAGGGGGTCAAGTGACATAACCAGGCTGGTGGCCTCGGGATGGCGTTGGGGTGGCGTCACCCCTCGCTTTTGGAGCTCGTGTGCCCCGTTAACCCTTCGAGAAGGTCCTGCCTCAGTTCCCCGGGATGTTCCAAAGGCATCCGGTCCGGGGTGCTGGTGGCTTGGAACCCTTTGAGGGGACATCACGCCATGGAGAGGGTGGTGGACACCATGAGGAGCTCCATGACTGCCGGGATGCTCCACCAGCACCTCCAGCTCGATGTGGAAAAGGGTCAGGAATTTTGGGAGAGGGGAGGAAATCATAGTGAGGGTGGGAGGAAGAGGAGGAAAAGGAGGGGGGCAGGGAACTCCTCACCCCATGGAGAGGGTGGTGTCCACCATGAGGAGCTCCATGACTGTCTTGATGCTCCACCAGCACCTCCAGCTCGATGGGGAAAAGGGTCAGGAATTTTGGGAGAGGGGAGGGAATCATACAGTGAAGGTGGGAGGAGGAAGAGGAAGATGAAAAGGAGGAAGGCAGGGAACTCCTCACCCCACGGAGAGGGTGGTGTCCACCATGAGGAGCTCCATGAGGTAGTGGGGACTGTCTTGATGCTCCACCAGCACCTCCAGCTCGATGCGGAGAAGGGTCAGGAATTTTGGGAGACAGCAGGAGAAATCATGCAATGAGAGTGGAAAGAGGAGGAGGAGGAGGAGGAGGGGGAGGAGGAGGAGGAGGAGGAGGAGGAGGAGGAGGGCAGGGAAGAGCCACCCCACTGACATCACCCGGCACCTGCTTCCCCGGCAGGGGACCAAGAGCGGTGCCAGCAGCTCCCGCCGCAGGAGGGTTTTCCAGGAAATGTTTACGGAGCCTCCTACAAACCCCACCCCGTGCCACCCCTCCATCCGCGGCACCCCTTGCCAGGTTCTCACACCACCCCCGTCTTCTCCACGGCGGTGGGAGAACCTTCCAGGGCTCGGGGACAGCTCCCCAAGGGCTGAGTTTATCCCAGCTTGGAAATTCATCACCCCCGAGCAGAGCCTTAAGGAGAGCCGGCAGTGAATTCCAATTCTCCCCCTGTGTCCACGGTGGTTCTGTTTAATTAGCCCAGCCACGGGGCTTAATCCTCGTTAGGGATCCACAGAGATGGGAAAAGCCAAAGCTCCACATGGGATATCCCTGAGGATTCGCAGCTCGTTGTGCCCAGGGGTGATTTGTGGTGAATTTAGTTGGTTTTTGGGTTGGTTTTATTTTTTTGGTGAAGAAAGGGCCTTTCTGGGTGAAAAGGTGGATTAATTAAAGAACCCAAAGATGTAGGGATTGGGGTGGCTCCTCCGCTGGGTTTGAGGGGATGATGGTGGCTGGGAAGAGAGGAAAGCCACGTTCCCATCCCGGGAGGAAACTCTTTTATTTACAAATCAGAACACAGGATCCATAAAAGGCATTTTTGTATCAACGGAGGCGACGGAGTTTTTATTACAAAACAGCTCCTGGGCAACAAGAGATCATCCCCCCCAACTCCATCCCTGGGAAGGGCACTCTGGATTTGGGATGGTGACAAAGTCCCCCCGTGGGGGTCACTCCTGTGGGGAAGGGAAACCCCCCGTGGGGCTGTTTGGGAGGCCAAGCCGCTGCTGTTGGAGCTTTGGAGCACCCGAACCCATCCCATTCCCAAACACAGCCGGGAGCTCCATCCCCAGGGAGCTCCAGCGCTTCCCAAATCCCTTTTTCCCTCAGCATTTTTGCCCATGGGGAATCCTGGATACCCCCAAATTCCCACTTGTGTTGGGGAACGGAATCCACCAGCCCAAAATGCCATGGAATTTGTAGCTATGGATGCAAAAATCCCATCGCTCTCTCCAGGCTTTGCTCCCGCCTGGATTTGGACAGTCCCAAAAAAAAAACCCCACTCTGGAAGAGTCGGTTTGGGTCTCCCATGGGATGGGGAGAGGTGGGGATGGGGTGCAACCAGACCATGGGAGACCCTGGAATGCTGCACTGCTCCCAAGACATTAGGAATGCTCTGCTCCAAGGAATGCCCTTCCAAAAGCAAGGGACGGATGCAGGTGGGCTCTGGGAACGGAGGGATCGGCGTTTGGGGGGGGCTTTACATCCCAGCACGGTGACTTGTCCCCAAAAGAGTGGCTGACCTGGATGTGGGAATGTCACAGGATGGCACTGAACCACCTCAGGTGCCCGGATCACCTCGTGTCCCATGGGAATGGGAAGCTCTTCCCAGCCCCACGAGCATCCAAGGAGCTTCACCCTTCACCGACCGGACTCACCTTTGATAAACCGACCCGAAAGGTCATTTATTGGTCAACTAAAAAGACTCCCAACGAGGCCCTTTGGGGTGGGAATTCCCCGTGGGAAGGAGTGGAGCATTCCCAAGTGGCTCCTTGTCCCGGGAAAGCAAGAGGAGGAGGGGGTGCCATGTGTGGACACGGCGTCCTGAGGTAGGTGCCAGGCCGTGCCCGGCTCTCCGGTTCCTGAGCGGGTCGGCTGCCGCCGGATCGGCAAATCCTCACAGCCGGGGCTTGATCTGCAGCCGTTTGCCTGGGAGGAGAGAAGGGAAAGGGGATGGAGGGGTGATGGGACACACCTGGATAGTCCCAGGCTTCTCCTTGCCCGGTCATGAAGGGGTTAAAGCCCTGGAGAAATGGGAATGTGGGGGGTTTTTGGGCGGCCTCACCTCTGGCACCCTCCACGTGGGCGTTCTCGGCGTCCTCCGAGGAGGTCCTTGGCAAAACCCTCTTCCGTTTGGGGGTGTCTGGGAGGGGAGAGGAAGAAGAGAGGAGAAGGTCATGGAGGTTGGCTCAAGTCACCTTGGAAACGCCTTGGGATGAAGGCACAGGAGTGTCCTGAGCTCCTCTTCTGCTCCACTTCCCCCTTGGCCATGTCCAGGATGGCTCATTCCCTAAATCCCTGAGCAGCCTCAACCCCCCAGAGCAGCACTTGGAGATCCTTTCCCACCAAAGAACAGCGAGTCCGCTGCAAAATTCCCAAGTTATGGATGAAAAAGGGAATTAGAAAAGATCCAAGACCTTCCCACTGGAGCATGAGGTGAACATCAGGACCTGCTTGGGAAGAGCTGAGGGGTTCACTCAAGCTCCATGCTCTGGCATCCCCCTGGCATTCCCAGCATTCCCCCTGGGATGCTCCAGGTGATGAGTTCTGCTTGCTGGAACACGATGGAGAAGTGACCTCCTTGTAGGACAAGCCCAGGAACATCCCATGGATCAAGGTGGATGGCAGGAAGTCCCTTTCCATTTCAACCCAACGCTGGATGTGCCTTTCTGCAGGTTCTCCTGTTTTCCCTCTCCAAAGGGGTTTTTTCCCCTCTCCAAAGGGTTTTTTCCCCTCTCCAAAGGGGTTTTTTCCCTCTCCAGAGGGTTTCAAGAGGTGCTTATGAAATTCCACCTACCAGAGGGATGGGTGGGAAGGAGAGCTGTGGCCCCTTGGACAAGAAGACACCGGGATGGATGAAGGTGGGAAAAACAGGAGCTTTCCCAGGAAAAAACCACTCAGGTTTAGTGGGAAAATT
Organism: Thripadectes ignobilis; assembly: GCA_035584755.1. Taxonomy (NCBI): domain Eukaryota; kingdom Metazoa; phylum Chordata; class Aves; order Passeriformes; family Furnariidae; genus Thripadectes; species Thripadectes ignobilis. The sequence continues at coordinate 149,563,112 of JAWMRC010000078.1, forward strand.
CCCCCCTCACTCAGGATTAGAGGAGGTGGGGAAGGTCACGGAGAAGATGGAGGGAATCCATCCCAACCCCCCTCCAGATGCTGAATCCGGATTCTGGGAATGGTGACACCCGGCAAGACACCCACGGGGGTCCCTCCCGATTTTCTGGAGGACTCCAAGCAGAGCCAGGTGGGTTTGGCAGCCTGGGGTTTCCAAATCCCATCCTGGTTGCTGGAATTTGGGTCATCTTGAGGGGTCAAAACCAGGATGTCCATGTTGTCCCACCAGCAATCTTGGTCCTGGTTCAGTGGGAATGGTGGGAATGGCTCAATTCCCTCTGGATGAACCAAAGAGAACACCATTAGCTGATATCTCCATCCTGGCTGCTGGAATTTGGGTCCAGCAGAGCTCCTGGTCATCAAATCAAGAGGTCAAACCCAGTATGTCCATGTTGTCCCACCAGTAACCGTGGTGCTGGTTCAGTGGGAATGTTGGGAATGGTTCAATTCCCTCTGGATGAGCTGGAAAAACCTTCACTAATGAGTATCTCCCACTCTGGCTGCTGGAATTTGGGTCACCTCGAGGGGTCAAAACCAGAATGTCCATGTTGTCCCACCAGCAATCATGGTTCTGGTTCAGTGGGAATGGTGGGAATGGCTCCATTCCCTTTGGATGACCCACAGAAAACACCCTTAGCTGATAACTCCATCCTGGCTGCTGGAATTTGGGTCCAGCAGAGCTCCTGGTCATCAAATCAAGGGGTCAAAACCAGCATGTCCAGGTTGTCCCACCAGCAACTGTGGCCCTGGTTCAGTGGGAATGGTGGGAATGGCTCAATTCCCTCTGGATGACCCAGAGAAAACACCCTTAGCCGATATCTCCGCGAGGCATTCCAGAGCAAACACGATTAAAGAAGTAGAATTATGATTTCTTTTTGTTGTTTTTTATCCTAATTGACCGTAATTACCTCCCCAATGCTCCCAGACCTCGAGCCCAACCCCATCCCTTAAAAAAACCCCGAGAACGCCAAAACCAACCCAAAAAAAGGACCGAATCTGTTCCTCTTCCCACCCGGGGAGGAGGGAACGGGCGAAACCCCCTTGCCCAAAACCCCGGCTGGGAGAGAGAAGACATTTCCCACTTTTGTGCATGGGAGACCCTGCAAATGGCGTGATCAATCTCGGGCCTCGTCTCCGGCGCCTCCGCTCTCTCCCCCCCTCCCTCCTCCTCGCCCGCCTTTGGGCAGAGGCTCCATCCATCTCCCAGGGAAGCAGGGAGATGGTTTCTAGTTAGCTGAGAAACCCCCGCTCTCCTTCCCCCATGATTGAGCGCCTTCCGAGGGGGAAGAAGCGGCACCGGAGCCGTCGGAAACCACGGGGAGGCTTTTGCTGAGCTTGTCAATCTTGTAGGAGAATTAGGATTTCCAGCTCTTTCCCCCCCCTCCCCAACCCCGTGGAGATCAACATTTATTTTGCCCGAGCCTAAGGAGGTGTCAGGCAGACGGAGGGACTTGCCACTCTCCTCCAAGGAGAAAGGAGGGGATCTAATGGGAATGTACGAGCCGGGGCGAGGGGGTGGACGGAGCAGTAAATCACCCTTCAGGTGGCACCATTAGACTGTTTTCAACAAAAAATGGGGGTTTTTTTCCACCCCCCCACACCAGGGAAGGTAAAAGCAAATTTGTTGCATCCAGATGCGGCACGAGAGGGATTTGAAGGGATTTCGAGGCCGGGAATTCCCGTTGGAGGAAGGAGGTGGGTCAGGTCCCCAGGGCCAAATGCTCGCCCCGCTCGGTTCGTGGTCACTGTGGGGTTAAAAATGGGTTTTCTCCGAGAGGTGGAAAACTGGGAAGCAGCTGGAGATGCCCCATGTCATGGGTGGAAGGTTCCCAAGCCCCAAAGCAAAGGGACACGGTTTTCCAAACGTTCCCATCCAGCTATAAAGAGCTTTGCTGGGATTTTTTGTTGGTTTCCCTTCCCCACCAATTTCCAGCCTGATGGGATGTTCGGTCTCCGTGGCTCTCCTGATGCCACCAAGGGGTTCCACCCTCTCCTGCATCCTCCTCCAGGAAGAAGATCCACCCAGGGCACGGCTTGGAGCACAGGGATCCATCCCAGCCTTTCCTTGCCAGGTGCTCCAGGTTAAATTCTCCAAATGCTCCTCCCTCCCTCGTTTCCAAAGGAAAAATATCCCTTAACCCCTTCCAGGTCATTCTGGAGAGCCCTGAAATTGAAGTGCCTTGGAAAGGGCTTGGCCCGTGGGATGGTCCTTAAAGTCCCTTCCCACCCAAACCATGATTGTATGAAAAATGGGACTTGGATGATCCCTGTGTGTCCCTAAGTCAGGATATCCTGATTCCTGGAGCCGGGAAAGGTCAGATCAGGCCCCACCACCACAGAGAATGGAACAGAAACCCCAAATTTCCAAAGTGATCCCTCCAGAAGCGAAACCCGTAAGGAGTTGGACTTGGATGATCCCTGTGTGTCCCTAAATCAGGATATCCCACAATTCCAGGAGCTGGGAATGGTCAGATCATGA
>JAWMRC010000078.1:149571105-149585760 GCA_035584755.1 Thripadectes ignobilis
GAAGGGAAGGGAAGGGAAGGGAAGGGAAGGGAAGGGAAGGGAAGGGAAGGGAAGGGAAGGGAAGGGAAGGGAAGGACGTGCTGAGCCCAAGGAAATCCATCTCCTTGTGAGGATGAGGATCCATCCTCAGCCTGTGGCTCCAGCCCAGCACCCAAAACCACCCGGGAGAGCTCAGGGAGCTTCCAAGAACCCATCCCAACTCTTTCCCAAAGCCTCCTGGACCACCATGCCCAATCCAGCCCCTCCGTGCCGTGCCCAGGGCTCAGCTCTGCTCTCCACGTGGATTTAAGGAACAAGGAATGATGGTTTCCACTTTTCCCCAGAGTTATGGATGAGCTGCACCCACTTCCAGCAGGGAACCTCCCAGGAGGAAGGTCCACAAAAGCCTTGGAGATACCTGGAGGTGCCCAAGCTCTGGATGGCACATTCCAGAGGGCGAATCCTCTCCTTCCTGCCCACCAGCTCTGCCCGAGGACCTTTCCCTCTGGCATGGGCACTGCCCAACCCAACGGTGGCTCCACCAGGAGCGACCCTTCCAAAAGGGACCCTCCAAAAAGTGACATCTTAAAATAAACCAGGAGCTTCTCCTGCTTTCTCCTACCTGTCCAACTCCTCCTTGACCCGTCTCCACTTGGAAGGGGGGTTGTCCTGGTCTCCATCCCCTCCAGCCTCCTTGGGGTGGCGCCTCTTTTGGGGGTGCAGGAGTTTGCAGAGGGCGCCCTTGGGGCAGACGCCGTTCCTGGCGAAGTCGGGACAAACCAGCGTGTGCTTCTTCTTGCACTGCCAGGGAAAGGGAGAGAGAGGGTTGGGAACGGTGGGAACATCCCGTGGGAGCATGGGAAGGGTTCCCTCAGGAGCCACCAAGGCTTTGCTAAAGGGAGACAAGGATGGGGTGGGGCTTCCTGCAAAAGGGAGACAAGGATGTGGTGGTGATTCCTGCTCCGTATCCAAATCCTAATTCCGTGCCGTTCCACGCCCACCCCCAGTTTTCCAAGATTTTATGGATCCAAACCACCAAAGGTGATGATTCACCCCCCAAATGGTGATGCTGGGAGGTCCCAAAGAGGTTCATTGGGCTGCAGAAGGTGGTTTTGGAGAGGACACAGCGTTTTGTTGTCCCAGACGCTCCTGGGACTTGGGAAAGGAAAAGCAGGGATTAAAGTTGTTTTAGGACTTATTTTGGGATCGCTGCTAGGACCTGGGAAAGATGGATGAGAGGCTGGAGCTCCACCTGCCCTGCCCTTGGCTTGGAAAGAAGCTGGGTTGATGCTCCCCCATCCCAGGAAGTTCAGTGTGGGCCTGGAAATGATGGCACCAGGATGGGCATCCCCAAAAGTGCTTCTGGACTCCCAGACCGGTGGGAAGGGAGTTGTCACCAGTTCTCCAGGGGTCCCCCCCAAGGATTCCCGCTGGGAAATGGCACCTTGGGTCATGGGAAAGGCTGGAAGAGGTGCAGGCAGGGAAGAGGAGATGCCTCCAGGTGTGATTTCCATCTGGGTCACTGGGAATGTTGGGGGGGGGAAGGAGAAAGAACAACCTCTCTCTGATCTCCGACTGTTCCCAACCCCGTCACGGCAGGAGTTTGCTCTGGTGTATCCCAAGGGATGTGGGGTGGGAGCAGGTCCTGGACACCCCTGTTAGTCCCAGGTGGACCCACTCCCACCCAGGATGCTCCACCCCACCCAGCTCAGCTTTTGGAGTGACATCCGTGGTGAAACTCAACCCAATCCACCCGGCACGACCGCAGCTTCCCAACGCCGACATCCATTCCCTCGTCCACCTTTCCCACCAGAAAAGTGGGTCTTATCCCAAGAAGGCCCTTCCAAACTCCCAGCAAACCTCCTCTTTTTGTCTAATTTTGTACAAATCATGGGAAAACCCAGGATAAATCCACGGGAAGGGGAACAAAGGGAGGGTTTCAGGACCAACCTCGCCCCTTTCCGAAAATCCACCTTCCCCCCGACGCTCCTGCCCTTTTAATTCAAGACTTGGGGAACTCGGGGAGCAGCTCCCCGTGCTGACCTTTGGGATCCGCGGGATCCCTGCTGAGCTCCTGGGAGAGCTCTCCTCGAGAAGGCACAAGGGTTTGGCAGCTCCATCCCCGGGGCCGAGCACGAGGAGGAGGTTGGGATGATGGGGAGCAGCAGGAGGGCCGGGATCCGGGTGGGCACGCACGGATATCGGCTCCGTGGGGGGGGATGGAGCTGCTTTTCGACTCAAAAATCCGTGCAAAACCCCCAATCCTGTTTGTTTCCACCTCTGGTGGAAGCTTTAAAGGCCAGCAGGTCCATGGGCAGAGTCGTGGCTCAAACAGTGCCCCGGTTTGGCCGTGACTCCAAAATCCTGGGGTTTAGGAAAAAGTGGAATCCTGGAATGGGTTGGGTTGGAAGGGAACATAAAGATCATTTCCTTCCAAGCCCCCTGCCATGGGCAGGGACATCTCCCACCAGCCCAGGGTGCTCCAAGCCCTGTCCAGCATGGCCTTGGACAATTCCAGGGATGGGACAGCCACAGATTCTCTGGGAATTCCAGCCCAGCCAGGAATTCCTTCCCAATATCCCCCCTATCCCTGGAAAACCATTCCCTGTGTCCTGTCCCTCCATCCCTTGTCCCAAGTCCCTCTCCAGCTCTCCTGGAGCCCCTTTGGGCCCTGGAAGATGCTCCAAGATCTCCCTGGATCCTTCTCTTCTCCAGGCTGGACATTCCCAGCCCTCCCAGCCTGGCTCCAGAGGCTGCTGTCTCCCTTTTCCTTATTTTCCCCCCTCACCAGCAGAGAGGACACATCCTGGACCAAGGAGAAATGTTTGGAAAAGGCAGTGACAGGACGGGAATTCAAACACAGGAATTTCTCCCCAAATATTCAAGAGAATAAAAATCCTTCAGCCTTCAAAGCGCTTTAAAAAGCGAAACCAAATTAGGGAAGTGGGAAAAATAAAAACACTGGATTGTGGGAATTGGCAACCCACTGGTGACAGGTCCTGGTGCAACCATCCCAGTTCCTTGAATCCCAGAATATCCCCAGTTGGAATCCCAAGGATCAGCGAGTCCAACTCCTCGCCCCGCTCGCGACGACCCCAAAAATCCCAAAAATGCAAAGTGGGATTCCACTTCTTCTCCTTCTTCTGGAGAGAAATTTCCAGCCCAAAAAGGAACCTGGAAAGGAGAAGAGCAGGAAAAAAACGAGCCTCCAAACCCCCCACCTTGATGCTACGCTGAGATATTTTTGGGAAAACAGCCAAAAACCTGCACAAGGTGGGAAGGGACTGGTGCCAAATCCCTCTGGGATGGGATGGTGCCGGCGATCCCGGTGGGACCGGGATGTGCCACCTCCCCCGGTGCCCTCCGAGCCGATCCCGACGTCCTTTGGCTCCAGGAAGAAAACAAACCGTGGCCCGACTCATCCCGGCTCGGGTTTCCCATGGCTTTTCCGTGCCCTTCCCGGCCCTTCTTCCGGAACATCCCGCTGTTTTAGGGCCAGGTTTGGGATCATCTCTCCCCCCCCTGGGCTGGAAAAGCCCCTCCTGTTTGTTTCCAGCAGCTCCGGGGCCGGTTTTGCCGCCGGGAATTTTGCGCCGGGCGGGATGAGGTTCTTGGGGTGGGTGTTGGAAGGGCCATCCGATCCCTTCCACCTGTTGGGATGACTAATTATACCCCCCCCCCAACCCGGGACACCCTCCCAGCCCACAGGTTGGACCATAAAAAAGGGGAAAAAAAAAATCCGGGCATTCCCGACGGAGAACCCACAAAATCCCTAAAAAGCCACGGGGTGAAACCTCACCCCGGCTCCGGGATGGAGATGCCACCATCCCTCTGTGGGGGTTCCCCCTCAGCCTGTCCCCTCCCTTGGGAGTTGGGATGGTGGCCAGGGCTCCTCTGGAAGCCAAGACAGCTTTGGGTGAGGTTCAAGGGACCGTCAATGCCCCACAGGGCCATAAATGGTCCATGGGGTCCCGAGAGCGGGATGGGGATGAGGGTTGGCTGGCAAAGGAGGAGGCAGCAACTGGTGGAAGGGTCTGACTCGGCCTCGGGAATGATGTTGAGGAACTTTTTCCATGAAGAGGCTTGGCAGGAGGAGGTGGAGGGTGGGAGGAAAGGCCAAGCTGGGTTACTGGGCCAACCAACATCCTTACAGGGTGGGGATGAGATCCCATCCAGGCCGGCATTCCCGGCTCCGCTCCGGGATGAACTTCTCAGGTGTCTCCAGGCTTATCCCACCCCCTGCTCCTCTCCCAGCAGATGACAAAAGGACCAGCAGGTGGGCATGAGATGGACTTGGATGATCCTTCCAACTCGGAATGTTCTGTGATTCTAAGGGGAGATGGCAAAATCCTGGAGCATCTTCCCGTCCCCTCAGACCTGTTTTCATCCCTCCACCCACCACGATGGACACGAGTCCCACCAGGCAGGGGAAAGGGGAGCTTTCAAACCCACGAGTCAATCCCCAAAGCTCCAGCATTTCCTGTTTCTCAAAACCCCTCAGGAGCATCCACGGAGCTTCTCCAGGGCTGTCCCAGCTCTGCCCATCTCCGAGCAGCAGGACTGAAGGACAGGATTGATGTCAAGGTGGTTTAACGTCCCCTGGAGGTTCTCCTGAAGTGACAGCCCCTAAATGGCTTCTTTCCCCAACGCTGTAATTGGGTGCAGATGGAAAAAGCCTCGGAGGAGAAACATTCCCAGCCTTTAAAAGCTGGAGGACAAGCCCTCTGAACGTCGCCCAGGCTGAGGAACGAAGATGGAGAAATTTATCCCACGGGATCATCCCAAGGAATTCGCTCCAAGACAAGTCGGTGCCCTCCAACCAGAGTTTGGTGCCCTACCAAAATTCCTGCAGGTTTCTGGTGGTCCTCTCCTAATGCCCACCAGGATTTGGGATCCGGATGCTCTCCAGGATCACCCATGAACGCTTGGGAGATAAACCAACATTTGGGCTAAAATATCTCTGGGGCTGGAGAAAGAACGGGGCGGTGTTTGGAAAATCATTGGGAAAACCCTACGGATGAGGCAGCAAAACAGCTGGGAAGGGTTTGGAATTCCATGGTCTTTAAGGCCCCTTCCAACCCAACCTGACCCATTCCATGATCCCATGGATCGATGGGATCCATTCATCATCCATTCCCTGCACTTTGAGGAACCCCAACTCCATGAAGGATCCCCACAATCCCACCCATCCCATCCCATCCCATCCCATCCCATCCCATCCCATCCCATCCCATCCCATCCCAAAGCCATGACAGAGGTGGTTTCCCATGGAAAACTGACCCCAAACCATCCATGGGGGATGGAGCAAAGGAAAACATCCAGTGGACATTCCCAGCAGTGTCATCTCCACCAGGGATGACGGAGCTCCACCACGGGTGTGATTCCAGGGGGCTCAGGGAAGGAATCCAGTGGGATCCCGGGGGTTCCTCAGGAAAAGCATCACCAGAAGGTCGGGGAGGGGGTCCTGCCCCTCTGCCCAGCCCTGGGAGGCCCATCTGGAGTTTTGGGTCCAGCTTTGGGCTCCTCGGGACAAGAGGGACGTGGAGATCCTGCAATGGGACCAGCAGAGATGTCAAAGGATCTCTGGGAGCAGGAAAGGCTGAGGGAGCTGGGGCTGTTCAGCCTCCAGAGGGGACACTGAGAGGGGACCTCCCCTTGTGTCAGGGCAGAGCATGGACCAGGCTCTGCTCGGGGGGGACCAGGAATGGGACAAGAGGAACGGGCAGGAACTGATGCCCAGGAAGTTCCACCTGGACAGGAGGAAGAACTTCTCCAATGGGATCACTGAACAGGCTGCCCAGAGAGGGTGTGGAGTCTCCTCACTGGAGACATCCCAGACCCACCTGGGATGGCCCTGCTGGAGCAGAGAGGTGGGACCAGATGACCTTCCCACCTCACCAGGGGCCGTGGGGATGGACTGAGAACAAAGAACAGACGGGGCCAAAGGGACATTCCAGACAGGAAGCCAAGACAAAACGTGCTCCATTTTGGGTCCATCTCTGCAGAAGTTCAGCCTGAAATCAAGAACCTTCGGCCTCACCACCGAATTCCCACTTTGGGTTGTGGTTCAGCTGATGTTCCCCCCCAAAAAAAAACACTTCCTAATTTCAGTATTTTATGACACATCTTCCACAAACACATTCGAGTGTGAGAAGAGGGAAAATCCCAGCCTGGGATTTATCTCTGCGCTCTTATCAACCCAACTGAGCTACTAAAGTTGTCCTGATAAGCCCCATCTTTGATGTGGAGATGTTGAAGATGCTCCAATTAAATTAGAGGTGCAATTAGAGCCCTCGTGACATATAAGACACAACTGGAAAGCCACCAGAAATCCCACCAGGGTAGGATTGGCCATGGAAGAATCCTGATGGCCCTCCAACCTCCTCTGAAGGCTCCAAGGGGTTTCCAACGGGAAGATCCCAAGGCCAGGATGGAGATTTGTCGTCCAGAGGAGATGGACAAAGACTCAACATTCCCAAAAAAGGCCAAGGGGATGAGCCTGGATGGATTCCAGATGGTTCAAATCCATCCTGGACACCATTCCTGACCCTTCAAAACACCCCCATTAACCCATCCTACCCACTTTTTTATTTTAAATTAAAGATCTGTCTTATTAATGAGTTTGTGGATGGAATTTCTGCCCCAAGTTATGGGGGGAGAAAAACCCCAAATCAGGAAATATCTCTCAAGCTGAGCCAAAATGAAAACAAAAATGAAATAAAGTCGCTTTTGCAGTTGATTTTTCATGGGGCTGTGAAAGAGCCATCAACAGCAGAGCTTTCCATCAGCTGCTCCTCAAGGATCATGGAATTCTGGGATTGTTTTGGATGGAAAAGCCCTCCAAGATCATCAAAGGCAGAGCTTTCCATCAGCTGTTCCTGAATAATCATGGAATTCCGGGATTGTTTTGGATGGAAAAGCCCTCCAAGATCATCAAAGGCAGAGCTTTCCATCGGCTGTTCCTCAAGGATCATGGAATTCTGGGATCATTTTGGTTGGAAAAGCCCTCCAAGATCATCAAAGGCAGAGCTTTCCATCAGCTGTTCCTGAATAATCATGGAATTCTGGGATTGTTTTGGATGGAAAAGCCCTCCAAGATCATCAAAGGCAGAGCTTTCCATCAGCTGCTCCTCAAGGATCATGGAATTCCGGGATTGTTTTGGTTGGAAAAGCCCTCCAAAATCCTGTCCTCAAACTCCCATGTCCATGTGACTCTTAAATCCCTCCAGGGATGGACATTCCTGGGACTCTTCCAGGGCTGGAGAACCTTTTGGTGAAGAGCTCCTCAAGGTGCTCAAGGAAAACTTGGTTGGGAGTCAACCTGGGGAAAAAAGGAGGGAGGAAAAAGGCCCAGAAACACCAAGATCTGAAGGCTCTTGGAGAAGAAATCAACCACACCAAGCTGAGGACACCCAAAAGGAATGACGTTGAGCTTCACCTCTCCATCCCAAGAGACCAACAGGAACAAGGAGCCCAAAAATTGGCGTTTTCCATCACAAATCCATCCCTGGGTAATTGAGAACCCCAAAACTCATTTCAGACCAGCTGCTGCCACAGCTCAGGTGGCTTTTTCTCTCTAAAGGAAGGGGTTAAATTTCACGTGTCAGACACGAGGAGCGACTTTGTGGTGGGAAACCCTCGAACTTCTCCAAGAAAAGGAGGAAAGAACCACCGGAACGCACCGAAAACCCACAGGAAAAAACCCCAAATCTGCATTTTCTGCAGAAAAACACGAGCAGCTGCCACGGTGAGAAACCACCACCCTCCACCTGGGGCGAGGAGAAGACCCTCCTCACCCATCCTCCCTCAGATCTTCCCTGGAATTCTGTTTTCCATGGATAAGGAGCAAAGCAGAGCTCCTGGGAAAGGCCGATGGTCCAAGGGAAAAGAGGGATTTTTTAGGAGATTTGGTGGCCTTTCCCTGGTGCCAAAGAAGGTCTCCTGGGACAGCTCCACCATCACCTGGTGGTGCCAGGGATTCCAGAGGGAATTGTCATCAAACCAGAGCAGAAATCCCACTCTTATCCATGAGTTATTCCTGCAAATCCCACCGTGGAAGCTTCATTTGATGTCATGATGTCCCATTGTTCAACAATTCCCACGGGAAAACGATGGGAATACGGAGAGAGGAATTCCAGGTGGAATTCCATGTCTCGATGGACACGGAGAAGGGAAGATTGTTCAAGGCAAAACCATTTTCCAGAGGGATCAGCTTGACTTGTCTTTGATCCAACTGGGAAGGCTGGAAAATCCAGCACCAAAAGCACCCCCCGTGGTGGCTCTCATGGATTGGTTCCTTCCCCAGTAAAGCAGGGAATGGTTTGGGTGGGAAGGGAGCTGAAAATCATGGAAATCCAACCCCATCTTCCATTGGACCAAGCCCTGTCCAACCTGCCCTTGGACATTCCCAGGGATTGCTCAGCCAAGGCTCCTCTGGGAATTCCATTCCAGTCCCTCCTCGCTTTCCCAGGGAAGGATTTCTTCCCAATATCCCACTAAAATCCAGTCTCCACAAGGCAAATCTCCCAAGGGCGCCTGTTTTTTGGGATCCTCCATGGACGTGGTGCAAGTGCTTGTGGAAATTCCAGGTCCAGGCTCTCGGCCATGATGACATCTTGGACATCAAATATGGTTTGGGTGGGAAGGGAGCCTAAAATCATGGAATTCCAACCCCATTCCATGGGCAGGGACACCTTCTGCCATCCCAGGTTGCTCCAAGCTCCATCCAACCCGACTTTGGACAATTCCAAGGATGGAGACACCACAAAGATCCTGCTTGCCCCCAACCCTGGGGTCACACCCGATGGAACCTCAGCCCTCACCTCCTTCCTCCAGCACGGAGGGCCCAACCTCACCCAGCAGGACCAGGGAAGGTCAGGGAGCTCCAGGAGTGGTGGGACAGAGACCTCCAAGGTGGGAATCATCTCATGGCTTTGGTTGAGACACGGTTGACGTTGGGTTTGGGGATGATCCCATCCATGGGGATATTCGGAGCCGCATTTCCCCGACTTGGTCCAATCCCTTTTGAAGGATGGGAGAAATTCCCACCCCACCACTCAGGAACCAGGAGAAGATGATGGAAAACAAGGTCCAGGATCCTTAAATCATCCAGCTTGGAAAAGGCCTCAAAGAATCCAACTTTTGCCCAACTGATTTAATATCGGGAATGACATTCCCTTATGGAAGGACGTCTCCCAAGGGTGGAAGGACCTTGACCCTCCACGGTCCAAATTCCTTAAAAAAAGGGAGTTGGGAATGCAAAATTCAACCTTTCCCCCTTAATTTGACATCCCTGATGAAGCCAGAGCCAAGAGTTGGAATTCCAGACTGTGGGATGAAGATCCCACAAGGAAGTCCCACTGAAACGGCGCCGATGCCAATGCCGTGTCCTAAATTATGGATAACACCACCCATTTCTGATAAAAATGGGGGGATTGGGGGTGGGGGGAGCACAAAGAGGAGCCCCCAAAGCGGGAGAAGATCCCATTGTGTGGAACATCACCCCGAAACCACCCGAATTCCCAATCCTTGCCCGTCCTTGGAGTTCACCCAGCCAGGTCGGAGCTTCCCTCCGTTCCCGAGGAGAAAAGGCACAACGAGGGCAGATTTACTCCTGGGCCTGAATTATTCACGAGGAAAAGGCCCTTTTTGCCTCTTTAACAAGGCCTGGTTTTATGAACCCGACGCTTCCCAGGTTTTTTTCCCTCCCCTCCATTCAGGAGAATCTCCGAAACTCTCCGGGGCCCATTTGAGGACTTTGCGCTCTCGGAGCGAAGGCGCCGACTCAGCGCTTTGGGCTGGTTATTTAGAGGAGCAAATTAACCCTTGAAAGGCTTGTTCTGGTGTTTCCTCCTCCTCCTCCTCCTCCTCCTCCTCCCCCCGGTTCAATCTGCCCCTCTCAGCACTTTCCTGCCCGTCCATAATTACGGGCTGCTATCCATCACGCCGAGGAGAACGCTCCCCGAGTGACGCCGTAAGCACTTTTCCTAATAGAATAAATATTCCAACTATCTCCTCGGATATTTTCATTTAAATTGCAAGAGTCGAAACATAATTGTCAGCCCCCCCCCCTTCTTGGCAGAGGGAGGTGGAGGAATTCCCATGTTTTCATGTTTTCCTTCCGGGGGGGATCGTTTCTCCCGCGTTCCGGTCCCTCCGTCGAGCCCGGATTAATTTGTTAAAGGATCTTGGCTCGTGTCCTGCTTTCCCTAAAACTCCTTTTTTGGGGTTTTTTACCCCCTCACCCCCCTTTTTTTTTGCCCCCTGGCGTTTTTCCTCTCGGGAAAAGGGGGAGGTTTTAGTGGGATTCGGCAGGGCCGGGTTAAAGGTCAGACTCAGTGATTTTGGAGGTCTTTTCCCACCCAAATGATCCAATTATTCCATCCAGGGTCGTGTCTGGATGGTGGGAGAGGTGAGGACACCTCGTTGATGGGGCTTCCCTGCCAACATGAGATGGAGAAAAGCCCTTTGGAGCTCCAGCCTGGAGCAGCACATGGATCCAACTGCTCAGCCCAGCAGTTTCCCTGCTGGGAAGAGGCCAAAACCAGGAGGGACAAAGAAATCTCCAGGAGCAGCAAGTCCAAGCCCAGCTTGGGTGGATGTCAATCCATGGGTTGTCATCCCTGTTGGCTCCTGGAAGTGGCTGGAACACACCAGGACATGGATGAGATGATTTTTCCATGTCAAAAGCTTCCCTGGTGCTTCCCCCTCCAAGGGGATTGAGGATGGTTGTCCCCCTCCTCCTGGGGTCACACCGGGGCCACCACGGCACGGGAAATCACGGGAATATCCAAGGGTTTGGGGTGGAGAGGAGCCTAAAGATCATGGAATTCCAACCCCATGCCATGGGCAGGGACCTCTCCCACCAGCCCAGGGTGCTCCAAGCCATGTCCAGCCTGGCCTTGGACAATTCCAGGGATGGGGCAGCCACAGCTTCTCTGGGAATTCCATCCCAGCCCCTCCCCACCCTCCCAGCCAGGAATTCCTTCCCCATGTCCCACCTAACCTTGGGAAACCATTCCCATTGTCCTGCTCCTCCATCCCTTGTCCCAAGTCCCTCTCCAGCTCTCCTGGAGCCCTTTTAGGCTCTGGAAGGAGCTCTGAGGTCTCCCTGGATCCTTCTTTTCTCCAGGCTGGACATTCCCAGCTCTCCCAGCCTTTCTCCAGCCCTTGGAGCATCTCCGTGTCCTCCTCTGGACCTGCTCCAGGAGCTCCACATCCTCCTGATGTTGGGAATCCCAGAGCTGGACACAGAACTCCAGGTGGGATCTCAGCAGAGAGGGGCAGAATTCCCTCCCTCACCCAACAGGTCACAACATTCCAAGCATGAGCAGAAATCCCAGGTCACAACCCAAAATCCCTCTGGAAAAGGGCAAAGAGGAGTCAGAGGGGACAGTCCCTGATTCCCAAGGGAACTCCAGCATGGCCAACCCTCTCCTTGAGCCACAAATCCAGGAAAAATGGGATCCTGAGCCCCACTGAGGACCCTTCTCCATCCTTAAAAGAAAAGGGGGAGAAAAGATGTTGGATAAAGCCCAAAATCCCGATTTTTTCAGCCCTAAAATTCCCTGGGAACAGCCAATGCCACCGGGCCATTCCAGCTCCAGGAATGCTGCTCTTCCTCAAGCCCTGCACATTCCAGAGGGGGCCAGAAGGTCATGGATGAGGCTGGAACTCTGCCCAGGGTGCACAGGAAGTCCAGGTGGGACTTCCCGGGGCTGATCCAGGCCGGAAGATCTCCAGGACATGGAGGTGGCTCCAGGAATTCCCAGGATGAGGATGAGGAAGGCTGGGATTGAAGGCTCAAGTTTCAACCAACCCCGGAGTCAGGATGGAAAATAAGTATTAAAATCCATGGATTTTCTGTATAAAACAGGGAATCACCAACCTTTCCCTTCCTTTTCCATCTCTTTTTTCAGGGCAACATGGACATGACAGGAAGGTTTTTCCCAGGAAACCCCAGCATGGATTTCTATCCCTGTTTTTCCCTTTCCACATCCTGGAAAAGCTTTTCCCAGGAAACCCCAGCATGGATTTCCATCCCTGTTTTTCCCACTGCCACATCCTGGAAAAGCTTTTCCCAGGGAACCCCAGCATGGATTTCTATCCCTATTTTTTCCCACTGCCACATCCTGGAAAACCCTTTCCCAGGAAACCCCAGCATGGATTTCTATCCCTGTTTTTCCCCTGCCACATCCTGGAAAACCCTTTCCCAGGAAATCCCAGCATGGATTTCTATCCCTGTTTTTCCCCTGCCACATCCTGGAAAACCCTTTCCCAGGAAACCCCAGCATGGATTTCCATCCCTGTTTTTCCCTTTCCACACCCCAGGAAAGCTTTTCCCAGGAAACCCCAGCATGGATTTCTATCCCTCTTTTCCCTTTCCACACTCCAGGAAAAGCTTTCCCCAGGAAACCCCAGCATGGATTTCTATCCCTATTTTTCCCCTGCAACCAACCCACTTTTCCACAACCCTTTGGAACGACACAGGGCTGGCTTTTCATCCCATCCAGGGCCTTCCCAGGATTCCAGGAGTGGGGATCAACCTCTCCTTACCTTTTCTCCCATGGGACAATATCCCTTGAGGAAATCCTGGCACACCTCGGCCTTCCTGGACACGTAGACGTGGCTGTAGGGGCAGTTGCTGTTGCTGCAGATCCCTTTCAAGTAGTAGGAACACACAGGCATCTGGGAGAGGATGGGAAATCCCTCAGCATTCCAGGCTGGAATCATTCCAAGCTCCAACCTCCCCTCTTCCCACCCCAGGGGTGAAAGAAACCAAAATCTCTGGATTTTTAGCTCTTCCAGGGGGTTTCCTGCAAGGCAGATCCCGGACTGAGGTGAATTTTGGGCGTGGTTTGGGTGGAATTGGCACCAGGAAGGAAATTGTGTCCGTAGACCCCGAGGGGAGGGATGGAGGGATCAGGATAAACCCCAGGAATGGCATTCCCAAGGGATGATGAGGTCATGGAGGTGGGAACAGCCCCCTGTGGGGGGGTTGTGACCACCAAAAAAGGGCAAAACCCCATCCTGGGAGGGATTTTCCATGGATATGGAGATGGTTGGATAAAGGGTGGGGAAGGAGAGTCCTAGAACCTCCCCAAGGATTTTGGGGTGGCCACGTCATTCCAAGGAATCCCCACAGAGGGCTGGGATGTGTTTTCCTTGTGGGATAGAGGAGGGATGAGCATTGGAAGGGAAGAGCAGTCGGATCCAGCTCTTCATTCCCGAGCAGGATCCTTCTCCTGGCCTTGGGATCCACCCCAAACCACCCCCCTGCTGGGACATTCCAACCCCCCCAGGCAGATTCCTGATGGGAACATGTGGAGAGGATCCAGCTCCTCTTGGCTCCCCAATTTCCACCACCCTCTTCATCCCCCAAAACCGACATTCCCAACCTTTTCCGACAACCCCCTTGGAAAAAATCCCTTTTCCCCGAAGGGCAGGGGGAGGTTTCCTTGGAATATGAGAGGGAATATCCTGGAGCAGAGGGAATACCCTGGAGGAGAGGGAATATCCTGGAGGAGAGGGAAAACCCTGGAGCAGAGGGAATACCCTGGAGCACAGGGAATATCCTGGAGCACAGGGACTATTCTGGAGGAGAGGGAATATCCTGGAGCACAGGGAATACCCTGGAGCAAAGGGAATATCCTGGAGCACAGGGAATATCCTGGAGCAGAGGGAATACCCTGGAGCACAGGGAATATCCTGGAGGAGAGGGAATATCCTGGAGCACAAGGAATATCCTGGAGGAGAGGGAATATCCAGGAGCACTGGGAATATCCTGGAGCAGTGGGAATACCCTGGAGCAGTGGGAATACCCTGGAGCAGAGGGAATATCCTGGAGCACAGGGAATAGCCAGGAGCACAGGGAATATCCTGGATCCGAGGGAAAACAAACCCCAAAAAGGCTGGGATTGGGAAAAGGGAGGAGTCGCTTTTTAATCGCCTTTTAAGCGTTCCAAAGGCCGCGGCTCCGGGGCCGATCCCGCCCCAAACGACTCCCTTAACGCGCCTTTGGATGGAGAGCCCAAATTAGCGCTAATAAAAAGGGATAATAAAGGCGATCCCATCCCCTCCTCGAGCCATTAGCGAGGGGAAGCGGCTCCGGGGTTTTAATTAACCTCGTTTGCACCCCCGGCCCGGAATGAAGGCGCTTAATGAGCCCCGGGATCGCCCACGGGGAAAGGGGAAAGAGGGAGGGAAAATGTGGATTCCTCCAGGATTCCCTGGAGGGGAAAAGGGGAGGGAGAAAGAGAGACCCAGAGAGTCCCAAAAAGGGATCCTGGGCCGTGGGAATGGGGGGAGCTGAGCCGGGGGGGGAAATTCCCAGGGGTGTCCCGGGGAGAAAAATTCCCTGGGCTCCAGGATGTTCCCTGGGCTCCAGGGTATTCCCTCTGCTCCAGGATATTCCCTTTGCTCCAGGATATTCCCTGTGCTCCAGGATATTCCCTCCGCTCCAGGATATTCCCTGTGCTCCAGGATATTCCCTGGGCTCCAGGGTATTCCCTCTGCTCCAGGATATTCCCTTTGCTCCAGGATATTCCCTGTGCTCCAGGATATTCCCTCCGCTCCAGGATATTCCCTGTGCTCCAGGATATTCCCTGGGCTCCAGGGTATTCCCTCTGCTCCAGGATATTCCCTTTGCTCCAGGATATTCCCTGTGCTCCAGGATAT
>JAWMRC010000078.1:149615747-149625888 GCA_035584755.1 Thripadectes ignobilis
GGGGTTCATTAATGGGCTATCCCCTAAATCTGCTCTGGGGGTTTAGTTATGGGGTTATCCCCTAAACCCTGTGTGGGGGTTTAGATATGAGTTATCCTCTAAACCCTAAACCCTAACCCTAACCCTAAACCTGGTCTGGGGGTTTAGTTATGGGGTTATCCCCGAAATCTGGTCTGGGGGTTTAGTTATGTGGTTATCCCCTAAACCTGGCCAAGAGGGGCCTCAGTCCTGGTTTTATCCCCATAAACCTGGAAAAGCAGGGCCTTAGTGCTGGTTTTATCCCCCTAAACCCAGAAAACTGGGGCCTCAGTCCTGGTTTTATCCCCATAAACCTGGTCTGGGGGCTCAGTTATGGGGTTATCCCCTAAACCAGGTCTGGAAGCTTAGTTATGGGGTTATCCCCTAATCCCAGTCTGGGGGTTTATTAATGGGTTATCCCCTAAACCCGTTCTGGAGGTTCATTAATGGGTTATCCCCTAAACCCGGTCTGGGGGTTCGTTAATGGGTTATCCCCTAAACCCGGTTTGGGGGCTTAGGGCTGAGTTTATCCCCCTAAACTCAGGAAACTGGGGCCTGAGTCCTGAGTTTATCCCCTAAACCTGGTCTGGGGCCTCAGTCCTGGGTTTATCCCCCTAAACCTGGCCTGGGGTGACACAGGGCTGGGTTTATCCCCTAAACCAGGTCTGGGAGCTCAGGGCTGGGTTTATCCCCCTAAACCCAGGAAACTGGGGCCTCAGTCCTGGGTTTATCCCCCTAAACCCAGCCAAGAGGGGACACAGGGCTGGTTTTATCCCCCTAAACCCAGTCTGAGATCTTAGTCCTGGTTTTATCCCCTTAAACCCAGCCAAGCAGGGCCTTAGTCCTGGTTTGATCCCCATTAGGGTGACTAAACCCTTGGAAAAGGGATCAAGGAAGGCTCTCCAGGATCTCTTTGGGATCCCCAACCTTGGAGATGCCCAAACCCAACCAGGCATGGCTTGGAACGCCCCTTTAGATGGAATTTCCAATCCCCATTGGAAAAGGGATCAAAGAAGGCTCTCCAGGATCTCTTTGGGATCCCCAAACGTGGAGACCCCCAAACCCCAACCAGCTGAGGCTTGGAAGGCCCCTTTAAGGTGACTAAACCCTTGGAAAAGGGATCAAGGAAGGCTCTCTGGGATCTCTTTGGGATCCCCAACCTTGGAGACCCCCAAATCCCAACCAGGCAAGGCTTAGAATGGAATTTCCAGTCCCCCTTAGGGTAACTAAACCCTTGGAAAAGGGATCAAGGAAGGCTCTCCAGGATCTCTTTGGGATCCCCAAACGTGGAGACCCCCAAACCCCAACCGGTTGAGTCTCAGAACGCCCCTTTAGGGTGACTAAACCCTTGGAAAAGGGAGAAGGGAAGATTCTCTGGGATCTCTTTGGGATCCCCAACCTTGGAGACCCCCAAACCAAACCGGGTGAGGTTCAGAACACCCCACTAGGGTGACTAAACCCTTGGAAAAGGGATCAAGGAAGGCTCTCTGGGATCTCTTTGGGATCCCCAACCTTGGACACCCCCAAATCCCAACCATGTGAGTCTCGGAACGCCGCATTAGGGTGACTAAACCCTTGGAAAAGGGAGCAGGGAAGGCTCTCTGGGATCTCTTTGGGATCCCCAACCTTGTAGACCCCCAAACCCCAACTGGTTGAGGCTCGGAACGCCCCGTTGCATCCGCCACCTCTCCCACCCCTCCCCCCTCCACAATCCCTCTCCTTCCCCGCCCTTGACTCCCACTTTCTCCCACCCTTCAGGAGAAGCCACCATGGCCAACCTCCCTCCTCCGGCCGGGAATTGCTTCTACATCCTCACGGAAGACTTCGCCTACGGAAGCAAATACTTCCAGGCGGGCAACTTGTGCTTCTGCAGCGAGCGCGCCTACCTGCGGAACTTCTCCGGGGACGGGCCCCCGGCGTGCTTCCTGAGGGTCACCATGCTGGAGGACAGCTCCACCGTCACCCTCAACGTGGCCATCCTGCAGCCCGTGCGGGAAGAGGCCGCCGGGTTCCTCCTGGCCGTCGGCAGCCACAAGGAGCGCTTGGATTTCTTCCTGGAGGGGCTGAGCTTGGAAGCGGCTCTGGCGGCGGTGCCGGGGCAGAAGGTGCTGGTGGAGGTGGAGAGGAAGTTCTTCCCGGGGTGGATCCGTTACGTCGGGAGCATCTACAAGGGCGGCTTGGGCGCACTGAGCCCGGTGTTTTTCGGCGTGGAGTTGGAGGTAACGTGGGCCCGGGGAGGTGATGCCAAAAAACGGCCCATTAATGACTGTTTGGAGAGAGAGTTTTAGTCCACAAACAGCAAGGGATTGATTTGCAACGTTGGGGAACCCCTTGGTTCTCACCCCCGGAGGGTGGAGGCTGGTTGGAGGGTGGAGGGTGGTTGGAGGCTGGTTGGTTGGTTGGAGGCTGGTTGGAGGCTGGTTGGTTGGAGGCTGGTTGCCTGGTTGGTTGGAGGCTGGTTGGTTGGAGGCTGGTTGGCTGGTTGGTTGGCTGGTTGGTTGGAGGCTGGTTGGTTGGAGGCTGGTTGGCTGGTTGGTTGGTTGGAGGCTGGTTGGAGCGTTGGAGGGGATGGTTGGAGGTTGGTTGGAGGCTGGTTGGAGGCTGGTTGGCTGGTTGGTTAGCTGGTTGGTTGGCTGGTTGGTTGGAGGCTGGTTGGTTGGAGGCTGGTTGAAGGCTGGTTGGAGGGGCTGGTTGGAGGCTGGTTGGCTGGTTGGAACAAAGACTTCCAAAGTTTTCAGTGAAAAGCAAGACTATTTATACAATTTTGTGAAGGATCACGACATCTTTTCGTGCATATTCATAATATTGCAACATCTCATTATAATATTCATAGTGGGTGGAGAGTGGGTGGAGCCTGGGCGGGGTCATCTCTTTTGGGGTGTTTCATGGGGGGAGATCCCGTTGCCTTCACCTTCAGGGGGTCATATTTTTACTCCTCTTCATCATGAACTTCTCAACTTTCTCTGTTTTTGCTGATTCTTGCAAGGGATCTTGGACTTAGACCCTTGTTCTTCTTTTATCCCTTTTGGTGTCCTTGTTCTGTTCTTTAGAGCATCTTCCCTATCTCTTTTACGTCCACGTGCTCATTTTCAGGGACACACTGACCTTAATTCTGTCTCTAATTAAGCATTTTTCATGGACAGTTCTCAGAGTTAAGTTTTTTAAGCCAATTTTTAGCCCTCGGAGCTTTTGTTCAGCTTCAGAGGGAAATCCCAGATTTCTCTGTGGGGCTTTTTTGGGCACATCCAACCTTCCCCCCCCATATTTGTGTTTTCAGGGAGAGGGGGAAAACAGAGGGAGAAGCGATGGGTATTTTTGGGCACATCCAACATTCCCCCCCCATATTTGTGTTTTCAGGGAGAGGGGGAAAACAGAGGGAGAAGCGACGGCTCCTACCACGGCACCGAGTTCTTCAAGTGCAAGAGGAACTGCGGGATCTTCCTGCCCTTCAGCAAAGTGCAGTTTAACCCACAGGGGGGCGGGAATTTTGGGAAGCAGAAGGGGAAGAGGGACATGGAAGAGGCAGTCCCAGTGAAGGTGGGAGATGCCGTCAGCTTCTACGTGGAGGAGACCCTCACCAAAGGGGTCGCCATGGCTGTTTATAGGCAAGGGAGCCAATGGTTCGTCAAGGTGTGCCCGGTAAGAGCCGCCCCTTTTTCCCTGTTTTTTTCTGGGATTTTCCCAAAAAACTACATCCCAAAGGGATGTGAGGCCACCAGGCCTGTTTAAAGGATTCCTTCCTTTTGCCCGTTGGAGAATGTTCCGTGGATTTTTCTCTCCTCTCAGGAAGAAGAAGGAACGACAGATATTTTCCGGGAAATCCCCATGGATTCGGTCGTGAAGGAGAGTTTGCCAAGTAGGTACATCCTGGGGATATCCCAGGGGGGTTGGGATTTGTCTCCTCTCCCTGGAGGAGCTGAAAATCCAAGGAAAGCTCCAGCTCATCCGAGTGTGTCGGGATTTATGGAAAAATCCCAAGTTTCAGACAGAGGTAACTAAAGGTGGATCCCGTTTGTTGGGAAGAAGAGTTTTCTCATGGAAGAGGCACCACCGGTTGAAGAGGCTCCAATTTAGCTGGAAAATGGAGCAGGAGCTTCATCCCGGTGGGAAAATCTTGCGTGGGAGTCACTGGGAAAGGGAAGGGGTTGGTGGAATCGCCACCAAAACCCACCAATCCGTCCCTGGATCCTTCGCTGATCCATCTCACCAAAGGCACAAAAATCAGGGAATAACTCCCTGCTGCCATTCCAGGAGAGTGGGAAGGGTTTGGGATCAACTCCAAGGCTGGAAAACGGGGAGCAGGATCATTTTGGGATGGAATTCCTGGCTTTTTGTTGCCCCCCTTCCTCCCCCAGGTTTGTTTCCGTCGTTCGACTCCGACGCAGGATTGGGACACCCGAATCCCACGGAAGGAGGGATGGGTGAGGGCAGTGAGGAGTGTGAAGGTGGGACTTCCCCCCTGGAGGTGAACTCCATGGTCCAGATCACCTTGGATAAGGGCAACCAAGTTTCGGGAATCATCCGCTGGTTGGGATACCTGCCCCAAATCCCGGAGAAAATGGCTGGAGTGGAACTGGTGAGGGGCAGCTTTGGCATCTCCAGGGATGTTGGAGGGGTTGGAGCGTGGCCTGGGAAGGGAACGGAGCCCTGGGAAGGGTTTGGAGCACCAGGAATGGCTGAGGGAGCTGGGGGGGCTCATCCCAGGGAAAAGGGGGATCAGGGAGGACCTTCTTGATCCCTACAATTCCCTGGCAGGAGGGTGGAACCGGGTGGGATGGGGATCTTCTCCCAGGGAACAAGGGACAGGAGGAGAAGGAACGACCTCAGGTTGTTCCAGGGAAGGTTTGGGTTGGATATTGGGAAAATTCCCCCACGGAAAGGGCTGCCCAGGCAGAGGTGGAATCCCCATCCCAAGGGAGGGATTTCAAATCCATGAGGATGTGGCACTCGGGGACACGGTGACCTCAGCTGGGCTGGGTGACCTTGGAGCTCCTTCCCAGCGGTGATCCCACAAATCCTGCTCTCCCACTGCCCAGGATGAAGACAAGGGGGTCACCGGTGGCGAGTGGTTGGGCAAGTCCTACTTCCAGTGCGCCCCCAAGCGCGGCCTCTTCGTGAGGCTCCACTCCTGCCGGCCCGACCTGCGCTTCCAGAACCTTCCCAAGGCCCCCCTCTCCCTCCTGGATCCCGGTGAGTCCCCCCTGGGAAGCAGGAAAAGGGGGAAGAGGCGGGAAAAGCCACAGAGAAGTTGCTCTCTTGGGCTCCACCACCTCGGAGCTCTTTCCCAATCCAAATCATTCCATAGGGGTTGTCAATGATTTGGGAAAACTGGGGATGGAGGAGCCACCCGAGGCTTGAGATCCACCTTGTGGGACATCATGGAAAGGCAGGGTTGATCCAGAGGAGGTGGGAATTTGAAGGGAATCGCTTCCCTTCCAGGAGGACAGGATGTCGTTCCGGAGGCTCCGGAGAGTTTCCCTCCGCTGCGGAACGAGGCGGCCGTGCGTGTCCTCCTCGGGCCCATGAAGGGCATCCAAGGGCACTGCAACTCCTGCTACATGGACGCCGCCCTCTTCAGGTGAGCTGCAGCCTCGTTAAGTCGGCTAATTAGTCGTTAATTAGGCTCAGCAGCTCCCTGGAGTTCCCCCATTTGCCTGGGAGTTCCACCGGGACAGAACCGCCGGAGACGGAGCCTCGAGGCTGGTTTGGGATGTCCTTCCCGACCCTTGGAGGTCCTGAGATCCCTCAAGGATCCCCCTTCCCGTGTGTCTGTCATGCAGGCTGCTGACAATTCCCGAGTTTTCCGGGCTTGGGCCGTGCTGAGTCTCTCCCTGGAAGTGCTGGAATCATTTCCACGAAGCCACCCAGGAGGTGCCAGTTTTGGAGAGGAAAGGCCTCAGTGGTGCTTCCCTGAGCAGTTTGGGGCTGCCAAGTAGGAGATTCCCTCAGTTCTTGCCTTGCTCTTTCCCAGTGTCCAGACATGCTGTCCCTCACCTCCGTGTCACTCCATGCATGGAATGTTGAGCATCAAAGCCATCACCTGTCACCAATCCCACCACGTTTTGGTCCCAGCCGTGGTTCCCAATCCATCCAAACTCAAGCTCATCCCACTCTTTCTGCAGCCTCTTCTCCTGCACGTCCGTGCTGGATTCCATGCTCTTCCTGCCCTTCCCACCATGTGACAGGGATGTCCAGGGAATCCTGCGGGATGAGATCGTCAATCCCCTCCGGAGGTGAGTTGGAAGTTGGCCAGATGCCTTCATTCCTGACCTGCTGCCCTTGGAGGTGGCACTTGGAGGTGCCGGCCTCATCCCAAGGTTTCCAGGCTGGAGAAGTTGGGAATGGTTTTCAAGCGACGGAGAGCTGGGATATCGGGATGAAATTACACCCTGGAAGGGTGGGGAGGTCCTGGGAAGGGTTGCCCGGAGGTGTTATGGACTCCCCAGCCCTGGAATTGTCCAAGGCCAGGTTGGACAAGGCTTGGAGCAACTTGGGATAGTGGAAGGTGTTGGAATCCAACAATCCCTCCCAACCCAAACCGTTCCATGGTGGTTCTTCCATGGTCCCTTTCCGTGGCACAGCTCCTTGCAGGAGAGTCTCCTGCCCACAAGGAAGCCTTGGGAGCTGCAATTCCCAGGAGAAGGGGGGGAAAATGGGATTCTTGGAGCTGGTGAAGCAGCAGCACGTGGTTCCAAAGGTGGAATTCCAGGCTGGATGAGGGGAAACCATCCACCTTCCAGAGCCTAAAGGGGCTCCAGGAGAGCTGGAGAAGGCCTTGGGACAAGAGGGACAGGACAAAGGGGAATGGTTTTGAACTGTCACTGGGTGGATTTAGATGGGATATCGGGAAGAAATTCCTCCCTGGGAGGGTGGGGAGGTGCTGGGATGGAATTCCCAGAGAAACTCTGGCTGCCCCATCCCTGGAAATTCCCAAAGCCGAGTTGGAGCAACCCTGTCCAGCGAGTGCCATCGCAGGTGACCCTTAAGCTCCCTTCCATCCCAAAGCATTCCATGATTTCCATGCTCTGGAGCTGCATTTCCCAGCCCCTGGAGGTGGTTGTTGTTGCAGGACGGGGTTCGTGCGGGCCGGCAGCGTGATGCGCCTGCGGGAGCGGCTCACGGACAAGGGGCAGTGCTCCAGCTTCACCAACGCTGAGAAAGGTGAGGAGCTCTCAGGAGCATTCCCAGAGCTCCTTCCCTGCAGGTTTGCCTCATCCAAGGAATGGGTTTGTTCCCAGGGAATGTGTTTTGAAGGAGGTGCTTGGAAAAAATCCCGCTAGCGAAAGGTTTGAGGGTTTGGAAACTCTCTGTGTCCTCAGAGCTCGTTCCGGAGCCTGAAGGGGCTCCAGGAGAGCTGGAGAGGGATTTGGGATAAGGGATGGAGGGACAGGACACAGGGAACGACTTCCCATGGATAGGGGGGATGTTGGGAAGGGAGTCCTGGCTGGGATGGAATTCCCAGAGAAGCTGTGGCTGCTCCATCCCTGGAATTCTCCAGGACCAGGTTGGAGCTCCCTGGGATGGTGGGAATTGTCCCTGCCCATGGAAAGGGGTTGGAACTGGATAATCTTCAATCCAATCCCTTCCCACCCAAAGCATTCCATGATCCTGTGGTGATTCCAGGATTTCAGGGGCTCCAGGATAATCCAGGACCCTCCTTTGTGTGGGAAAGGCTGAAGGGAATCCAGGAGAGCTGGAGAGGGATTTGGGGTAAGGGATGGAGGGACAGGACACAGGGAATGGCTTCCCAGGGATATTGGGAAGGAATTCCTGGCTGGAAGTGTGAGGAGGGGCTGGGATGGAATTCCCAGAGAAGCTGGGGCTGCCCCATCCCTGGAATTATTCCAGGGACACCCTGGGATGGTGGGAGGTGTCCCTGCCCATGGATGATCTTGAAGGGTCCCTTCCAGTCCAAACCATTCCAGGATTCGATGGAAGTGCAAATCCCCTTTCCCATGGGATTTGTGCCTTATCCAAGCTCTCTCTGCCTTTATGCCAACTGTCCCCCTTCTCTAAAAATGAAATTTCGGGATCACAGCTCGTGTTTATCTGGCAGCTTTTGGCTCCTGGCCTGATGTGATCCATCCTTTCCTCCCCCTTTTCCAGATCCTGAGGAGTTCCTAAACCTCATAATGCAGCAGATCCTGGGAATGGAGCCACTCCTGAGACTCCAGTAAGTTTCCATAGGCGAGGGATACAATTCCAGGCCAGGAATTCCTTCGTTTTCCACCTCACCTTCCCTTGGTGGGGGGGTCACTTGTCCTTTTCCATGGAATTTTTGGAAGCACAGCTCCTTTCTGCTGCCTCTGAGGAGCTTGTTGGGATCTTCCCAAGCAGGCAGAGCCGCTTCTGAGCTCTCCCTGGAAGCTTCTGCCTTCCAAAAATTGGGATGGAAACCTCGTGCCTTCCCTCAGGGGAGAGCCAAGAAGCGCCGCTCAGGGGCCAGCAGGATGTGACAGCCATTTGGAGAATTTTGGGATGTGTCCAGGCTGGCTCAGCTCCCACATCCCACATCTCCAAGAGGCAGCCCATGGATGCAGTCCCAGCTTTTTCAGGCGCTCCACAAAGGAGGAGGAGAGGCCAGAAAGGACCGCTCTGTTCGGGAGCACAGAGGGGATTGTCGGATCTCTGGGCTCCCCTCGTGGGATCGGGGAGGGCTGGGAAAAGGCTGAGCACAAAGAGGGCTCTGGGCTGCAGCTCCCCCTGCCAGGGGGGATGCCAAGGAGAGGGTCATGCCAAGGGAAACGTCATGGCAAGGAAAGGGTCATGGCAAGGGAAAAGTCATGGCAAGGAAAGGGTGATCCCAAGGAAAGGGTGATCCTAGGAAAAGAGTCATGGTAAGGAAAGGGTCAAGCCAAGGAAAGGGTCATGGCAATGAAAGGGTCATGGTAAGAGAAGGGTCATGCCAGGGAAAGGGTCATGGCAAGGAAAGGGTGACCACAAGGAAAGGGTCATGGTAAAGGAAGGGTCATCCCAAGGAAAGGGTCATGCCAAGGAAAGGGTGAAGCCAGGGAAATGGTCATGGTAAGGAAAGGGTCATGGTAAGGAAAGGGTCATGCCAAGGAAAGGGTGACCAAAAGGAAATGGTCCTAGTAAGGAAAGGGTCATGGCAAAGAAAGGGTCATCTCAGGGAAAGGGTGATCCCAAGGAAAGGGTGATCCTAGGGAAAGGGTCATGCCAAGGAAAGGGTCTGTGCCAGGGAAAGGGTCATGCCAAGGAAAGGGTCATGCCAAGTAAAGGGTGATCCCAGAGAAAGGGTCATGGCAAGGAAAGGGTGATCCCAAGGAAAGGGTCATGCCAGGGGAAGGGTCATGGCAAGGAAATCCTTTCCCTGGTGGCTGGAGGGGAGTTCAGGACACAGCTCAGCTCCAGTTGGGCGCTGGAGGGAGCCACGACCCTTCCCTCGGAGCAGCCGTTTGTTTGTCCACTTCAAAAAGGCACTTCCAGTGTTTTTTTGGGTTGATATCAGGGAATTTTGCTCCTGGTGCTCCAGAGTGGGGAGGAGGCTGAAAACCCTACTCATCCCCCGTTCTCAAATTCGGGATTTGTGGGGTGGGGAAAGGGTTTGGTGTCCCCCCAAAGCACCAGTGGAAGTTCTCTCTGGATGATCCTCAGGGATCCCAGATATTTGGGACACCTCACCCACCCCAGGGCTGTTCCTTGCAGGTCAGGAGGTCAGGAGCAGGATTGTTACTGCTACCAGGTGTTTCTGGAGCAGCAGGAGGACCTGGTGGTTCCCACCGTGCAGCAGTTGGTGGAACGTTCCTTCCTCTGCTCCGACCTCAAGCTGGTGGAGGTGAGCCCATTCCCGCTGCTCTCCTGCTTCCCAAAATTCCTGGGATGTCTTGGATCCCACGCTGAATCCAAGCCTGGTGTGGGAAAAGGGCTCAGCTTTCCCTTTTCCTGTTTGTCCACAACAGGAAGTCTTTGTTCCCCAAAGCAAGTTTAGAGGAGTCTTTGAGCTTTGGCTCTTCCTTTTTTCCCTTTCCTTTTCCCCTTCCCTTCCCTTCCCTTTTCCCCTTCCCTTCCCTTTTCCCCTTCCCTTCCCTTCCCTTCCCTTCCCTTCCCTTCCCAAACCTTCCCTTCCCAAACCTTCCCTTCCCTTCCCAAACCTTCCCTTCCC
>JAWMRC010000078.1:149646123-149657197 GCA_035584755.1 Thripadectes ignobilis
TCCAGGCTCAGGAAGTTTGGAGTGCTGGAAGTCTCCTGGAGACTCCAAGACCTTCTGCATCCACACAAAAAGGCACCAATTCCATCTCCAACACTCTTCCAGGCTCAGGAAGTTTGGAGAGCTGGACACGGGGCTGAGGAGACCTCAACTCTCGTGTTCTCCAGGATTGCCATCCAGGAGCTCCAAGCCAGAGGCCAGGGGTGAGGAGCACTTACGGCAGAGCGGCCCTGCTGCCTCTTGGGACGGGCACAAGGAGCTTCCTTGCTCCGAGGAGGTGTCTTCTGCTGCTGGGGGGGGAAAGGTGGGCAAGATGGAGAAGGATTTCACCACTCAAAGAGGCAGCTCAAGCGCGGGGAGGATCCGCATGCGAGGGGAAGTGGTGGAGCAGGGGGAGATGTGGCCTCAGGAGATGTTCCTCCAGGAATTCTGGAGTCTTCTGCACCCCCCACCCCCACCTTGGTGGCCTGCAGGAAGCTCATGCAGCACAGAGGGCTTTTGTCACACCATGCCAGCCCTGAGCTTGGTGCCCCAAGGAGAGAAATGATGGAATGGCTGAGGTGGGAAAGGCCCATCGAGGTCCATTGTTCCCTAAGGGTCACATCCACAGGGATGTGAAATCCCTTCCAGAAGGAATTTTCCCAATATCCCAAAGAAACCTCCCCTAAGGTCATTTCCTCTCATCCTGCCCCTTCTTCCTGCTCCTGATCCCACCTGGTTCCACCCTCCCATCAGGGAGTTGTAGGAAGCAAGAAGGTCTCCCCAGTCCCCCTTTTCTCCAGCTGATCCCCCCACAGCTCCCTCAGGAAGTTCTCCAGACCCTTCTCCTGGTGCTCCAGCTCCTTCCCAGCTCCATTCCCTTTCCCTGGACAGGCTCCAGCTCCTCCAAATCTTCCTTGCCATGAGGGGCCCAGAACTGATCCCAGGATTTGAGGTGACCCCAGCACAGGGGGAGGACAATTTTGATTCCCTGCTAACCACAACTCCTCAAAAAAAAAGAGGGAAGAAGAGAGGGAGACTCGCTCTCCAAGCTCAAGGAAACAAGAGATCAAAGGTCTTAAACTGGAGCTCCTCCCTTTCCCAAACCAGAGGCACAACCAAGTCCCACATCCTGGGAACACGTTCAGGAATTTGGGACAAACATCCTTTTGGGGGATGTTCCCCGAGGTGAAGACGCTTCAAGCCTTGGGCAATGGGGTCACCACTCTACAGGACACCCCCCCTGCCAGGCTGGTTTTCCCTGCACAATTCCCTCTTCCAAGTCAACAAGAAGCTCCACACAATAATTCCCAACTCCACAAGGTGGGGGAGTTCCACTTCCCTCACTTCCCATGGTGTTGTCTCACGGATAAAGCCCCTAAATCCTTGATTTTGAACCCAAAATCTTCGTGCCCATCCAAAGTATTTGGTGCTTGGCAAAGCTGGAATAACAGTGGGATGGCTCAGGGAATTCCACCATCCAGACAAACCAATTCCTAGGGATTCTGAAGGGGCCAAAACCCAACCCAGGCTGAGGAAAGGTGGGATGGGAACATCTCTTGGTGCCCAAAGTTTGACTCCCAAAACTAGAGAGGAAACGTCGGGGACAGCAAAGTTTTTCCTGGTGGGAATTCCTGCTTTTCCTCCTAATTGAGGTGCTCCAGAGCCTCAGCACGTTCCTAACCCTCCACTGGACTCATTCTAGGTCTCCCTTCTCCAGAGCTGGACTCAGTAGTCCAGGTGAGGCTGGAGAGGGGCAGGGTGGGATTTTCCCTGGATCAGGGGACAATTTGGGATGCAGGAAAGAAGCAGATTCCAGTCAAGGAGCAGATTCCCACCGGAGACTGTTGGAAAGCGGGATGACCATGCGAAGCAGGATGAGAGGTATGTGCAAACAAATGATTCCTGCCATTCCAAAGGGATAAATTGTGGCCTGGGATCCTTCCAAATGCTCATTCCCACCTTTTGGGGACGTGGCATTCCACTTAAACCAGCCTGAATTTCCCAGGGAAAACTTCCAGCTTCCCATCTTTTCCGAGCCAGCTCTTCCTTTGTTACACCCTAAGGCAGTGACTGTGGTGGAAGGAGAGACTGAAATCCCGGGATAAAAACACTCTTCCTGCTGTTCCCTGGATCACACAAGCACAAAGGTGGCTTTTTGGGACATAAATAAGTTTGGGAAGGTCCTAAAGTCAAGCCTGGTTATCCAAGATTAATGATGATCCTTCAGGGATGCAAAAGTTGATGGTTACAACTTATTCCTCAACCACAGAGAAGATCCAAGCCCCATTCCCAGGAAAATCTTCCAGCAGAGGGGTATTTTATACCCAGCACTAACCCCAAAAAAGGAATTTATATCCCCAAATTCCTGTCCTGGCTTTGGGCTGGTGCTTTGCCTGTTCCCCCAGCACGTGGATGATCCAAACTTTTGTGATTCTCTCCCAAAAAAAAGCTCTTTAACAGGAGTCAGGGAAGGAATTCCTCATCTCTGGCCAACTGGAATGTGAGGATGAGCAGCACTTGTAGGGGATTTGGTTTTTGGGTTCCCTGGAGGAAGCAGCATCCTTGCCCAGCTCCCAAAAAAGTTCTTCCCAAAGGAATTCGACCCTCTTTGTGCAGAGTTCTCTCACCCTCTTGGGGATGGGGGCTCCTTCATCCACCTATTTTTTCCAGCCCAGGAAAACTTCCCTTCAGCTGGGGCTGAAAACATTTGATTCCTTCCTATTCATCCCAAATATCTGGCTCCTTCCTGCCTGTGTAAGGAGGGATAGGAAATATTCCCCTTGGGAAAGGGGAATTCCTTGTTTTTCCCTGTTATTTCACTGATTGACACCAAAACTGAGGGTGTTAAACTCACCCCAAGTAGGAATTAAGAGGCCAAATCCCTATGGGTAAAGGATGGATTCCTTCGGCATTCCCAGAGGTCAGAAATGTATTCCATGGATTTTTCCTTCCCCACAAAACCACTCCTTGACTGGCTATTTCACTTTCCTCTCAGGAAAACAGGGATTTCGCAGCGTTCTCCCTACTCAGCACAGAAACAGCTCCCTACAGGCCATTCCTAAGGGATGCTCCAACCTCAGAACCAGGAGCCAAGCCCAAAATTCCCTGGCTGCAGAGGCTGGAACCCACCATTTCTTTGCACATACCCTAAAAACTGGAGGGAAACAGGGGCAGACCAGGTGGCAGGAAAAAAGAAAAAGGAATAAAAAACCGGGCACGGGAAAAGCGCCCAACTGAAGGAATTTCACCCCCAATCCAAGTCGTTTGGGACACAGCCCTGCACACCTTGATCCCCTCTGCTTTCCAAAGGAGAAGCCAAGCAATCCATGGCTCTGGGATTCCCTAAAAATGGGATGCAGGCAGCCAGCTGGTGAGAGTTTGGGTACTCACTCCGGCCAGCGATTTCTGGATATTCTCCCTGGCTCTGGCAATGTCGCGGAGGATCGTGCTGGCTCCGTTCTCCTGCAAACAGCGCAGAAAGCACCAAGATTGGCCTTTTAAAAAACAGGAAAAACACGGAAAACTAAGCAAAAAAGGGGGGAAAGAAGGAGGGGAAGTGGGAAGAGGCCTTGCTGGGAGTCTGGTTTGCAGCCAAGGGCAGGGGTTGGCTCGACTGCAAGGCCCGGGCACGTCACGTGTCCCCGTGAGGATCATCCAGGCAAGGCTTTTCAACTCCCTGTTGTTATCCCTGAAAAGCTGCCAGAGGGTTGGAGTGACTCCAGCACTCCTGAGAATTCTCCTTGAATATTCCAGCCCTCCTGAGAATTCCAGCCCTCCTGAGAAAATTCCAGCCTCAGGCAGTTGTTTTTCCAAAGTGGTACCCGTGTCCTGGCAGGAAGTGACAACCCTGACTCCAGTCTCGTATCCAAACCCAAAGGAGCAGCAGGAATTGGTTTTCCCTGTGTTCCTGTGGTCGTGCCTTAGCCTGGATTCAAAGATTCCCTTCCCAGAAATTCCATGATCCATTCACTCCCTGCCTCTCTCTCTCTCCTAAAGTCCCAAACCTCACAAGCACAAACCTGAGCCACGAAACTTCTCACAAGCCCCCAAATCCCAGGATAAACAGGAAATAAAAGAGGAACAGCCTGGATAAATCCAGGTGGGAATCATTTCCAGGCTGCAGGAAGGTTTTTAAGGAGAAAAAAGGGGGGATATTTTTTCCATAGGGGAAATGGGTTGATGGAACTGCTGCAGGATCTCCAAAAAAACCCCTTCAAACCACAAGGAAAACTTCACTGGAAGCTCCTGACGTGGCTCAAAGTGGTCTAGGAGGTCTCCACTGGAAATTCTCCTCCCAGTTTTTTAGCATTCCCATCTCCCACATGCTGTGCCAACACCTCAGCCAGGAATGGGCAGCAGGATTAGCCAGGATGTGCCAAAAAAAGTTAGGATTCAAGGCAAAAAAGCTTCCCTTGAAACACCAGAAAACAGGCACGGAACCCTCGTCATCCCAAGGCACACGAGCAGCGAAGAGCAGGAAGAGGTTAGGAAAGCTCTGAATAAATTCCACCAGGAATAATTCTGGGATAAGGCTTTTAAGCTGGAATGTTTCAGCTCAGCAGGATTGGGCTCCCCCCTCCCCTTTCCCCCTTCCCCAAACTCACCGGTACCACGAGAGAATCTTCCACAGGAACACCCGGAATATTCCGGGGAGGACAAAAGAGAGGGAGGAAAATCCCAGATTTTTTTGGAGCTGGGGGGTGTCCCTCTTCAAAACCTTGGGATATATTCCTTGGAATATCCCAAAGGAAAGGTTTGCTGCTCCAAAGTGGAAGCAAACCAAGGGTTTTCCCCAGATAAAAGGGGACAGGGACAACTTTTCCAGCTCAAAGGAATGGTGGATTTTGGGGTTTATGACTCAAAACGAGCCCTCTCACAATCCCAGAATCTGTGCCCTGGGGAAATTAAGGATACAGGGAGCACCTGGGATCAAATCCAGCCCCAAAAAAAGATGGAATTGAAACCAAATTAATAAAAGAAGTTAAAAAAATAAAATCCAATCGATCGCAAGCGAGGGTCGGTTTCGAGAACACCGGGAAGACCCGTCAAAAAACCACCCAGGAAAACGGGAATGCCACCAAAACTCCAAGGTGGAGCTGGACCTGGGGGTGCCCTCTTGGCTGCTCCCACATTCCAGAGGGCAGGAATTACCTGCTGGCGGGAGGAGCCGCCCACGGGGCCGTTCATCTGCTCGTAGAACCTCCGCTCGGCGTCGTCGTACTTGTGTTTGTCGAACCAGATCTTGTCGTGCAGGAAATAATCCACGGCCATTTTCCTGGGGAAATAAGGAGAGATCCGGCAGAAATGAGGCCCTGGATGGAGACTGAGGGTTTTCTGAACCTGCAGCTCAGTGGGGAGATTTAAGTAAGCAGGATCTTCTTAAAAAAGAAACCCAGCACAGAGTAAGGAATCACCTCTGTCTGACCCAGGCACGGGATAAATCAGCTGATCCCAGAGGTTATTCCTGAAAAAAACTTCCAGGATTTCCTAGATCACACCAGGCAAGCTGCTCTTTTGTGAAAAGGGAATGAAAACATGGAATTATGGAATGGTTTGGGTTGGAAAGGGCTGTGGAGGTCATTTAGTTCTAAGGCAGTTCTGTGGGCAGGGACAATTTTCATAGACCAGGGTGCTCCAAGAGCCATCCTTGGGCACTTGCAGGGATGGGATAGCCCCAGTTTTTAATGTGGATAATTGGGATAATTATCAGTGACACTTGGAAGGGACAGGGCTGGCACTGCCTGGGAAAAATAACTCACTGCCTGGGAAAAATTCCTATAAGTACCTGGGAAAAATCCCCATCATCACATGGGAAAAATCCCTTTCCTTACCTGGGAAAAATAAGTCACTGACTGGGAAAAATCCCTGTCCTTACCTGGGAAAAATCCCTGTTAGTGCCTGGGAAAAGTAACTCATTGCCTGTTTAAAATCTCTGCCCTTACCTGGGAAAAATAACTCCCTGCCTGGGAAAAATCCCTGTCAATACCTGGGAAAAATAACTCACTGACTGGGAAAAATAACTCCCTGCCTGGGAAAAATCCCTGTCATTACCCGGGAAAAATAATTCACTGACTGGGAAAAATCCCTCTCATTACCCGGGAAAAATAACTCACTGACTGGGAAAAATCTCTGTCCTTACCTGGGAAAAATCCCTGTCAGTGCCCGGGAAAAATCCTTGTCCTTATCTAGGAAAAATAACTCACTGACTGGGGGGAAAAATCCCTGTCCTTACCTGGGAAAAAATCCCTCTCAATACCTGGGAAAAATCCCTCTCAATACCTGGGAAAACCATCATAAAAGTCCCCAAATCCTGCTGTGAAATGGTGGATTTTTCTGGAGCAACTTCCAAAGGTGGATGAATTTGTTAATTAGGAGGGAAATGGGAAGGGAAGAAGAGGAAAAGAGGGACATGGCCTGAATTCCAAGCAGGGGACAGGGATAGAGCAGGCAGTTGGAAGAGATGGAGAGCAGGGATGGAGCACCACGAGGAACCCACCTGGACCAGGTCCCACCACAACCTTCTCCTGACCATCCCAAATCCCATCAAAACCACCCATGCCCAAAATTCCAGGACCTGCCTCAATTCCAGGTAGGATCACTCACAGAAAATCCCAATGAGGGGCCAAGTTATCCCACAGATCTCACAACGCCACGTGGATCTTCCCAAATATCAAATTTTGACCAACTAGAGAGGAAATCACCCCAACCAGGTGAAAGGTGGGACCTCCAAGTCCCTCCTGACACATCCATGGATATCAAGATCCTAAAAACTTGGCACCAAATCCCAACAAACCCAAGGATGAGAAATAGGGATTGATGCTCCAAGAGCCTTTTTTTCCTGGGAATATCAGGCCCTATCTCAGCACCAGCCTTTGGAAAGGATCCCAGGGCATTCCAAACATTAACAGATGGAACAGGAACAACTTTTTCCCTCAAATAAAAGCACAACACAGCACGAATTCCCACGGGAATGATTCCCTAAACGGGATTCTCCTGCCACCTCCCCAAACCTCCTCCAGTTGGACACCGGTAAAGACGCTCGATTTTATAGGGAATAAACGCATGGAAAGGAGGATGATCCCATATCCAATTCCCAGCCCTCACTGGGAACATCGTCTGGTTCTGCCAACATCCAACCTTTCTCCACCAGAATCCATTGGGAGGAGAAGAATTCCTTGCAGGAATTCCCTCCCCACGAGCAGCCACCTCTTAAATCCACCCCGAGTCTTCTCCGCATGCAAATCCCATCCGGCTCAACCGCGACCCAGGAATTTTTTTTTGCACGTTTCCCATCCCGAACGAAACTTCTCCTACTTCTTTTCGGGGGAAGGATTCCCTGGAGGAGATTCCTTCATCCCACTGCTCCTTCCTGCTGCTCTGGCTGCTTCCCGAGCGAAGAACCGGCCCTCGGCGCCGTCGTACGTCGACTTGTGGAGCCACACGGGCTCGCTGTCCTCGTGGAGGAAGAAGCAGGATGGATGTTCCTCGGGAATGTCGACTGTGGATTCCACGTGGTCCATTCCAGGTGGCTTCTTCCCAAGGTCGTGGCTCTTCCTCTTCTCCTCCTGGGGGTTCTTTGGGATGCTCGGGGACACCTTCTCGTAGAAGCTCCTCTCGGCGGCGTCGTAGAGGGGCTTCTCCAGCCACACCTCGGAGGCCAGCGCTTCCCAGTCGGGAATCTGCGGCTTCCCGTTCACCGGCGGCTGCTCCGAGGAGGGCGAGGAGGGAAGGGAGGAGGAGGAGGGAGAGTTGGGAATGTGGGGAGCCAGGCAGGGCGTGGCAGGGGTGGGGAGGGCGGTGCCGTAACCCTCGTCGGGCGTGGCCATTCCCAACCCGGCTGGGATGGCCAGGAGGGCGGGAGGGAGGAAGAACTGGGATCTCTCCATGAAGGTTCCCTCGGCTCTATCGAAGTCCGGCTTGTTGAGCCAAACGCCGTGGATGACGTGGTGACAGGCGGCCAGGAGGCCGTGGGAGCAGGGTGGGGACACTGACATCCCCCTGGATATTCCAGGGAATTCCTGCTCCACGTGCCCAGCCTCTGGAAGCGCTTCCCAACCTTGGGAATGCACGAGCTTCTCCCTGTAGGCGCTCTCGGCGCGGTCGTACAAGGGCTTGTCGAACCACACGCGCTCGGCCGCCATTCCCAGCAGGACGGAGTCGAGCTTGGAATCCAGGGATTTGGCCTTGGGGGAGCGTTTCCTTTTCCTCTGCTTCTTCCCATTCCGGGTTTTCTTGGGGAATTCTCCCTCCCCGGGGTCATCATGGCACAGCCCGTTGACGGCCTCGAGCTCGGGTGGCGCTTCCCGCTGGGGCCGGAGCCGCCGGCATTCCTGGGATTTGGGGTTTTCCAGGCACGCGTCGTCCACGGGGCAGGGGGTTTTCCTTGTCCTCATCTTCCCAAAGCCAGGGCAGCATGGGGAGATAAGCAGAGTAAGTGTAGAGGCAGCAAGAGGCAAAGGGCATGGAGGAGGGGGGCATTAAGGGGTTAAAATTCCAGGGAAAAACGGGAATGGTGGATGGCTTTTCCCACGGATTTTAAGCCCGAGGGAAGCGAAGCGACCGCGATGACGTTCGTGTTGTGCTGGTTGATCTCATTGTTGGAGGTTTAATTTTATTATTATTATTATTATTGGGGTTTTTTTTAAAAGTTAAACTTATATTTTTAGGGTTTGGCATCAGGAAAAAGTCCCAAAAGATTTTGGGAAATAATCAGGAATGAGGAGAGATTATTGGGAACGAGGAGAGATTATTGGGAATGAGTCGATGGAGCTTTAATGGCTCAGTGGGTTATTCCAAACTGGGGAAATTTGACTTGATTTGGAGGTTTGAGAGGGGAAAAAAATACATTTTCCTGCTAAAAGGCAGTTGATGAAAAATTGGGATCGAATTGAGGGTGAAAACACCAACAATTGGTCAATTAAACCCATCCAAGAGCTGGGAATGGTGTGATTTAATTGAAGAGGTTCGTGCTGTGCTGATTATTCTCGTTATTAGAGGTTTAATTTCATTATTATTATTATTGGGGTTATTGGAGGTTTAATATTATTATTATTGGGGTTTTTTAAAAAATTAAACTTCTAATTTTAGGGTTTGGCATCAGGAAAAAATCCCAAAGGATTTTGGGAAAACGCTCGGGAATGAGGAGAGATTATTGGGAATGGGTCGATGGCTCGGTGGGTTATTCCACACTGGGGAAATTTGATTTATTTTGGAGGGTTTTAGGGGGAAAAAATTGTATTTTCCTGCTAAAAGGCATTTGTTGGAAAATTGGGATTGAATTTAGGGTGAAAACGCCAACAATTGGTCAATTAAACCCATCCAAGAGCTGGGAATGGCGTGATTTAATTGAAGAATTAATTGAATTAAAATCAATTTATCCAAGGGAAATTACCCCCTAAAATTCCCAGGTAATTGAAGTGTATCCATATATAAAAATATATTTTTATTTATAGGTGATTTTGCAGCCCAAAAAACCCCTAAAATTTGGGATTTAGGGTTTTTTTTTAGTTATTTAGAGGGTTTTTGTTAATTTTAGGTGATTTTGAATGAAAAACCACCTGGAATTGGGGGTGTTTTATTTTTGTATTTATATTTAAATATTTGAGATTTATTTGGTAGTTTAATTATTTGGATTATTTTTAAATTAGAGGGGATTTTGCACCAAAAAAACCCCTAAAATTGGGATGTTTTATTTTTGTATTTATATGGAAATATTTTATATTTATTTTGTATTTTAATTCTTTAGGTTATTTTTAAATTAGAGGGGATTTTGTAGCAAAAAAACCCTAAAACTGGGATGTTTTATTTTTGCATTTATATTTAAAAATTTGATATTTATTTTGCATTTTAATTTTTGGATTATTTTTTAAGTCAGAGGGGATTTTGCACCAAAAAACCCCCTAAAATTTGGGGTTTAATACTTTTTTTTTAATTAAAAGTGACCTTG
Source organism: Thripadectes ignobilis (assembly GCA_035584755.1). Lineage (NCBI taxonomy): Eukaryota > Metazoa > Chordata > Aves > Passeriformes > Furnariidae > Thripadectes > Thripadectes ignobilis. Next base: position 149,656,049 of record JAWMRC010000078.1, read on the forward strand.
AACCAAAAAAGAACCCCTAAAATTTGACTTTAATATTTTTTTTTTAAGTTAAAGGCGATTTTTCACAACAAAACCCCCCTGAAATTTGGGGGTTATTTTTTAAATTATTTAGTGTATTTTTTTTAATTATAGATGCCAAAACCCCCCATAATTGGAGATTTAAGATATTTTTTGATCATTTAATGTATTTTTTAATTATAGCTGATTTTCCACAAAAAAAACCCCTAAAATTTTAATTTTAGGGTTTTTTTTTTTTTTTAATTTTAGGTGATTTTCCTCCATAAACCCCTAAAAATTTGGGTTCAATTAATGTATTTCTAATTAAAGCTGATTTTGCACCAAAAAACCCCTAAAATTTGAGTTTCAGTAATTTTTATTTTTTAATTTAGGTGATTTTTCCACCCAAACCCCCCCAAATTTGGGGGTTAAACCATTTTTTTCTTAATTATTTAATATATTTCTTTCCTTACAGGTGACTTTACCTGAAAAAATACCCCTAAAATTGGGGATTTAATAGATTTTTAATTCTTTCTTAGATTTATTTAATTATTTAATGTATTTTTAATTCTTTAATATATTTTTAATTCTTTATTTTTAATTATAGGTGAGTTTACACAACCCCATTAAAATACAAATTAATGCAAAAGCAGTGACAACATTAACAAAACAGCACTGAAAAATCAATGTAAAACTGCATTCCCTATTACATATTAATGTATTTCAATGGAAATAAAATGGGAATAAAATAGAAATAAATTGGGAAAAAAATAATGGGGAAATAAAAAAATTGGGAAAAAAAATTGGGAAAATTAAAAAAATGGGGGAAAAAATGGGAAAAAATAATGGGGAAATAAAAAAATGGGAAAAAATAACGGGAAAATAAAAATGGGGGAAATGACGGGAAAATTAGAAAAAGGGGAAAAAGTGATGGGAAATTAGGAAAAAAAGGGGAAAAAGTGATGGGGAAATTAGGAAAAAAAGGGGAAAAAGTGATGGGAAATTAGGAAAAAAAGGGGGAAAAGTGATGGGAAATTAGGAAAAAAAGGGGGAAAAGTGATGGGAAATTAGGAAAAAAAGGGGGGAAAATCATGGGAAAAAACAATGGGAAAATAGAAAAAAGGGGGGAAAAAATGGGAAAATAAAAAAAAT
>JAWMRC010000078.1:149668924-149682241 GCA_035584755.1 Thripadectes ignobilis
TATGGGGGGGGGATGGATCCTACAGGGTGGGGATGGATCCTACAGGGATGGGATTTGCTCCAATCCCTGCAGGATCCCAATGGGAAACATGGAATAAAATGGGGTGGGGATGGATCCTACAGGGTGGGGATGGACCCTACAGGGTGGGGATGGATCCTACACAGTGGGGATGGATCCTACAGGGTGGGGATGGATCCTACAGGGATGGGATGGATCCTACAGGGTGGGGATGGATCCTACAGCGTGGGGATGGATCCTACAGGGTGGGGATGGATCCTACAGGGTGGGGCACATCCCGATATCCACAGGGTTGGGATTTCCCCCTCCAATCCCTGCAGGATCCCAGTGGGAAACATGGAGAGGATGGATCCTACTGGTGTGGCTGGCACAGGAACACCACGGGGACAATCAGGGACACAGAGGGGGACAGGGCAGGGCTGTCCCCATGTCCCCACACTGATCTGTGGGACAGGGACACCAGGGAGGGGACAGGACAGGACAGGGCTGTCCCCATGTACCTGAACCGGAGGACAGTGACCCGGGGGAGGGACAGGACAGGGCTGTCCCCATGTCCCCACACTACTCTATAGGACAGGGGCCCGGGGTGGGGCTGGGACCCCCGGGGAGTGGCCAGAGCCGTGTCCCCATGTCCCCATGTCCCCAAACTGCTCCGTGCGACAGGAAGTGATGGGTCCTTGGGGAGGGGCTGGACCAGGACTGTCCCCATGTCCCCTCCCGTGGGTCAGTGAGCCCCCAGACCCCCAGACCAGGACTGTCCCCATGTCCCCTCCTCTCCCGTGGGACAGGCACCCACCAGATCCCAGACCAGCTCTGTCCCCATGTGCCCTCCCCTCCCGTGGGTCAGTCACCCCCCAGCCCACCTCTGTCCCCCTCCCGTGGGTCAGTGACCCTCTCCCGTGGGTCAGTGACCCCTCCCGTGGGTCAGTGTCCCCCAGCCCACCTCTGTCCCCCTCCCATGGGTCAGTGTCCCCCCGCCCCATCTCTGTCCCCATGTCCCCATCCCATGGGTCAGTGACCCCTCCCGTGGGTCAGTGACCCCATCCCATGGGTCAGTGACCCCACCCGTGGGTCAGTGACCCCTCCCATGGGTCAGTGACCCCCACCCGTGGGTCAGTGTCTCCCCCCCATCTCTGTCCCCACGCCCCATCCCATGGGTCAGTGACCCCACCCGTGGGTCAGCGACCCCTCTCGTGGGTCAGTTCCCCCTCAGCCCACCTCTGCCCCCCCAGCCCCCGCCCGCCCCGTGTCCCCGTGTCCCCGCGGTGCCCCCCAGCCCGTACCCGCCTGCAGCAGCCCCCGGGCGAGCCCCCCGGCCATTCTGCCCGCGCCCACGAACCCGACCCACAGCGCCGGCTCCTCCATCGCCCCCGTGGCCACGCCCACTCACTGGCCACGCCCATCTCTTCGCCACGCTCCCACCCGCCCTCCGCGACGCCCATTGGCTGCCGCCAGACTCCCCCCTCCCTCCTATTGGCTGGGCGGGGTATAAGAGGCGTGGCTTAGGGCGGGCACAGGTTCTGCGCAGGCGCGCCGGCGCCACCGTGGTGGGCCTAGGTACGCGCGCGTGGGGGGGGGCCCTGAGGGGGGCCCGCGACATGTCGCGACATTGGGAAGGTGGCCCAGTGAGGGGGGAGCCACCTAAAGGTGTCGGTGGGTGTGAGGGGTGGTTCTCGCTCGCTGCTCCTCGCAGGACCCCCCTCAGCACCCTGGGATTATGGGGGGGGTCCCACAGGGGGGGTGGGTGCCCCAAATTTGGGGCGGGTCCCACAGTTTGTCCGTGGGTGTTGGGGGTGCTCCCCACCCTCTTCTCCCCACAGGACCCCCCTTAGCAACCATGGGACTGTGAGGGGTCTCCCGTACTGGAGTGGGTGCCCCAAATTTGGAGTGGGAGGTCCCCACAGTTTTTCTGTGGATTTCGAGGGTCTTCCCACCCTCTTCTCCCACAGGACTCCCCTCAGCACCCCTGGGACTATGGGAGGTCCCACAGTGGGGTGGGTCACCCAATTTGGGGTGAGAGGGTCCCCAAATTTATCCATGGACATGGTGGGATCCCCTGTGGGGTGGGTGCCCCAGATTTGGGTTGGGAGGGTTCCCAAATTTATTCATGGGCCTGGGCGGTGCCCCCCACGCTCTTCTCCCCACAGGACCCCCCTCAGCACCCCTGGGACTATGGAGGGGTTCCCTGTGGGGTGGATGACCCAGATTTGAGGTGGGGGGTCCCACAGTTTGTCCGTGGGTGTTGGGGCTGTTCCCCACCCTCTTCTCCCCACAGGACCCCCCCTCAGCACCCCTGGGATTATGGGGGGAGGGTCCCACAGTGGGGTGGGTGCCTCAAACTTGGGGTGGGGGTCTCACAGTTTTTCTCCCCAAGGGCCTCCTTCAGCACTCCTGGGACTATGGGAGGTCCCTTGTGGGGAGGATGCCCCAAATTTGGGGTGGGGGATCCCACAGTTTGTCCGTGGGCGTGGGGTGTTCCCCCCACTCTATTCTCCCCACAGGACTCTCCTCAGCCCCCCTGGGATTATGGTGGAGGTCCCCTAAATTTAGGGTGGGGAAGTCCCCCCCTCAGTTTGTCCATGGATAGTGGGTTTGCTCTCCCCGTCCTTCTCCCCACAGAATCCCCCTCAGCACCCCTGGGATTATGGGGGGTCTCCCCTACTGGCGTGCTCCCACCAAATTTGGGGTGTGGGCGTCCCACAGCTTGTCTGTGGATATGGGGGGTGCTCCCCACCCTCTTCTCCCACAGGACCCCCTCAGCAATCCTGGGACTATAGGGGGGGGTCCCACAATGGGGTGTGTCCCCCAAATTTGAGGTGGGGGGCCCCACAGTTTGTCTGTGGGCGTGGGAGGTTCCCCCCACCCTCTTCTCCCCACAGAACCCCCTCAGCAACCATGGAATTACGGGAGGGTCCCACGGTGGGGTGGGTCCCCCAAATTTGGGGTGGAGGGTCCCACAGTTTGCCCGTGGGTATGTGGGGGCTTCTCCCCACTCCAGGGGGCTTCTGACCCCCTTCTCCCCACAGGACTCCCCTCAGCCCCCCTGGGATTATGGTGGAGGTCCCCCAAATTTAGGGTGGGGAAGTCCCCCCCTCAGTTTGTCCATGGATAGTGGGTTTGCTCTCCCCGTCCTTCTCCCCACAGAATCCCCCTCAGCACCCTTGGGACTATAGGGGGGGTCTCACATTGGGGGGGGTCCCCCAGATTTGGGGTGGGGAGTCCCACACTTTGGCTGTGGATATGGGGGATGTTCCCCAACCTCTTCTCCCCACAGGACCCCCCTCAGCACTCCTGGGACTATGGAGGGGGTCCCTTGTGGGGTGGGTCACCCAAAATTTGGTGAGGGGGGTCCCACAGTTTGTCTGTGGATATGGAGGTTGTTCCCACCCTCTTCTCCCCACAGGACCCCCCTCAGCACCTCTGGGATTATGGGGGGTCTCCCCTACTTGGGTGTGTCCCCCAAATTTGGGTGGGGGGTCCCACAGTTCGTCCGTGGGCATGGCAGGTTCCCCCCCATCTTTTCCCCAAGGGCCCCCCTCAGCAACCATGGGACTGTGGGGGGGGTCCCACAGTGGGGTGGGTGCCCCAAATTTGGGGTGGGAGGGTTCCCAAATTTATTCATGGGCCTGGGGAGGGTGCCCCCCACGCTCTTCTCCCCACAGGACCCCCCTCAGCACCCCTGGGACTATGGGGGGGTCCCACAGCGGGGTGGGTCACCCAAATTTGGGGTGGGAGTGTCCCCAAATTTGTCCATGGATGTGGGAGCTGCTCTTCACCATCTTTCTCCCCACAGGACCCCAACCCACTGACACCCCTGGGACTTTGGTGGGTGGTCCCACAGTGGGGTGGGTGCCCCAAATTGGGGGTGGGGGGTCCCACAGTTTGTCCATGGGTATAGGGTGTGTTCCCCACCCTCTCCTTCCCACAGGACCCCCACCCACCAGCAACTCTGGGACTGTGAGGGGTTCCACAGTGGGGTGGGTGCCCCAAACTTGGGGTGGGGGTCCCACAGTTTATCCATGGGTTTGGGGAGTGCTCCCCACCCTCTTGTCCCCAAGGGCCCCCCTCAGCACCCCTGAGACTCGGGAGGGGTGTCCCTCTGGGGGGTGGGTGCCCCAAATTTGGGTGGGGGGTCCCACAGTTTGTCCGTGGGTGTTGGGGTTGCTCCCCACCCTCTTCTCCCCACAGGACCCTCCTACCCTTGAGGTCCTCCAAATTCATCCATGGATATGGGGGTTGCTCCTCACCCTCTTCTCCCCACAGGACCCCCATGCCGGGGGTCCCCCAAAGTCATCCATGGGCATGGGGGTGCTCCCCACCCTCTTCTCCCCACAGGACCCCCCATTCCCACGATGCTGCCCCGGAGTTCCCAAATTCTGCTGCTCCTCTGCTCTGCTGCTGCATTTTTGGGGGGGCTGGGCCTCGCTGCCCCCCCAGAGAAGGTGGGGACCCCCCTGGGAACTGGAGTCCCACCCACACGTCCCCCTCAAGACACCCACGGGTGACACCCACATCCCACTGTCACTGTGGGACCACCCCCCAGGTGGGAAATGGGAGCCCCCCACCCTGGGGAGCTTTGCTTGGTGTGGGGAGGTTTTTTGAGAGGGTCAAAACCAGATTCTGGTGTGGGTTCCCCCCAGTTTTCCCCCTTATTTTACACCCCAAACCCACCCCTGTGTCCCCCCACCCCGTGCTGGGAGCACCCAGGGGTGCTGAGGGCTCGTTTTTGGGGTGTCCTTAGTGTGGGGTGATGGTTTGGGGGGAGCTGTGGGACCACCCCCTGTCATCACCCCCCAATGTCCCCCACAGGAGGAGCTGTGGGAGACCTGGATGAGGTTGGCACTGGATGAGACCCCCGTGGTCCAGCTCCTGGAGGACATCGCCCACTGGATGGGTAGGAGCTGGCTCTGGAATGCTGAGACATCCTTGGGGTTGATCCAGGGATGGGTCCAAGGATGTCCCACCTTGGGATTGATCCAGGGATGGTGAGACATCCCCCTGTCCCACCTTGGGATTGATCCAAGGGTGCTTGGACATCCCCCTGTCCCACCTTGGGATTTATCCAAGGGTGCTTGGACATCCCCCTGTCCCACCTTGGGATGGATCCAAGGATGTCCCACCTTGGGATGGATCCAGGGATGCTGAGACATCCCCCTCTCCCACGTTGGGATGGATCCAAGGATGCTGAGACATCCCCCTGTCCCACCTTGGGATGGATCCAAGGATGTCCCACCTTGGGATTGATCCAGGGATGCTGAGACATCCCCCTGTCCCCCCTTGGGACTGATCCAACCTCTTGTCCCTCCTCCACAGGGAATGGGAGCCGTGGGGCCATGGAGCTCCAGAAAGGACACCAGGTTGTCCCATCCCACCTCCATCAGGATCAGAAAGGAACTCAGGATGTCTATCCCCAACGAGGTGGGACCCCAGCAAACCCCCATTCCCAGCTCTTTCCACTTTCCAGGGAGCAGCTTCCCGGGCTCATCCCACCACCATATCCACCTTTTCCATGTGCAGAGAGCCACCTGGTCCTTCAGGAGGTGATGGAGAAGCTGCAGAGGCTCAACCAGAGCCTGGACCTGATGCTGCAGGCCTTGGAGGCTGCGCGGAGCCGGCTGGAGATCCACCTGGAGCACCTCAACGCCGTTCCCACCCCGGATGGTGAGCGGGAACGGGGGCTGGAGGGCTGGTGGGAGCTGATGGGTGCCAATTCCAGGCTTTTCCTGTCCATCCCACAGGTCAGAGCCCAAGTGCCACCTCCACCTTCATCCCACACGGCTCCCACTTCGTGCTGCTGGTCCTTCTCCTGGTGCTGGTGCCGTTCCATGTGATCCTCCTCTTCCTCCTCCTCCTCCTCCTGGTTTCCAGCGCCCTCGGCATCCCGGAGCTCTCCACTCTCCTGATCCTTGCTGCGGCAGGTGGGGACAGGTGTGGGGACGCCTAGATGGGGACACACCACCCTGGGGGTGCTCTGCCTCCTCCCACCCTCTTGTTTCCCTGCAGGACAGTGGCTGGTGGCATCCAGAGGGATCCAGCCGGTGGTTTCCCGGGAAAAGCGCCGTCACCGGCTCACCTCCACCCCAGAGAGGTAGGAGATGGTTGAGGGGGGTGGGTGTGACACCCCTGGGACATGCTGGGTGCCCTCCTGGGTGTCCCACCCTGGAGCCATCTGGCAGAGGGTCCCAGGAAGGACAGGACACATCTTGGTGGCTTTCCTATGGCTTTGGGGCACCCCATCCCAGCTCCTTGCCCTATTTCTGCTCAGGTGTCCCCTCCTGGGTGCCCCCTCCTGGGTGTCCCATCCTGGACCTATCTGGCAGGGGTTCCCAGAAAGGACAGGACACATCTTGGTGGCTTTTCTATGGCTTTGGGGCACCCCATCCCAGCTCCCTGCCCTATTTCTGCTGGGAGAAGGGCGTGGAGAGGCTGGAGCAGCTCGTTGGCCATCGTGGTGGTGGCACCGAAGCCACCAAGGTTGCAGGAGCTGATTTTTCCCTCCTCCCACACAGGGACTATGACGTGGAGCTGCTGCAGGAGGAGCTGGCCAGGATGGAGATGAGCTGTGTGAGAGGTGACCGTGATGTGGGAGCTGTGGGGGCTGTAGGACACTGATCCAAAGCCCTGGCGTGTCCCCATGGGACACGTGTGCCATCCCAGTGTCCCCAAGCTCTGCCACGCCACGTGGCACCACTCCAGGGTGTCCCCAAGTGGAGAGTAGCACTGGGAGGGTGTCTCCACCCATGCCATGTCCTTGCAGAGCCCTCGTACCTTGAGCAGCCCCCAGAGGTGGCTGAGGACATTCCTGGCCCTGCAGGACTGGTGTCACCTGTCCGTGGTGGCCAAAGGACAACGCCGAGCTCCCGTGGGGTACGTGCTGGGTGGGATGGCCCCAAGTTTGGGGTTGTCTCCCCAAAAACCTGCTCTTGGGGACCCCAGGGGGTCAGGACCTCCATGGCTGGGGTGTCCTCATCATGGTGGCACCTCTGGGTGTGGGACATCCCATTGGGAGACGGGTGGGGCTGGGGATGTGAGAAATTTGGGGTGGAATGGGGTATCCTAAGGGATGGTTGAGGCACCCCAGGGGACAAGGGACATCTGCAGGACAGCAGAGTGAGCAGGAGTGGAGGACTCCTTATCTAAACCCCTTCTCCTCCAACCAGGGAACACCAGAGCTGCCCATGGATGTCGGGAACCACCAGGAACCCAAACCCCCCACAAGGGCCAACACGTGAGCACCAACCACCCAGGATGTCCCTTCCCCAAGGCCTGGTGTCACCTGGGGGTGGCTGGTGGCACCCTGGGGTGCTGATGGGTGTCTCCTCTGCAGGTCCTGGCTGTCCCCACGCTCCCTGTGCCGGGGGCTCACCAGGGCCGGGCAGCGATGCCGGAAGAAGGTCGTTCCCAGGCAGGACTTCTGCCACATCCACGCCACGGGCAGCACCTTGGCCATGGATTCATCCCCTGGTTTGGACCTTCTACCCCCTCCCTGAGGGGTTTGAACCCCCTTTTTTTGGCTCTTCTGGATCTTGGTGGAGAGCACACAGATCCTATGGGTGCCCTTGGATGTGGGTATGGCTGAGACCCTCCCAATCCCACCCTTTTTAGGTCATTTTTGAATATCTTTTTAATATATTTGCATATCTTTTAATCTATTTGCATATCTTTTAATAAATGCCACGATTCCAGCCGGAGTCTTTCCCATTCTCCTGGTGCTGTGGGATCACCCCCATGTGCCAAGAGAGGCAGCAAATCCCTGTCTGCCATTCCTTGTCCCATGGAATTCTGATCCCCCTCCCTTTGTTACACCTAATTACTAATTAATTAGTGCAGCTCGTTACCAGGCCAGAGCCGCCATCCCCTTGGACACCACGACGGTGGTGGCTCCAGCTGGTTCCCACCACCGAATTTGGGGTCCCTTTGGGATGTCCCAAATTTCCTCCCTCCCTGCCCTGGGCGTCCAGCGCGGGGCAGGAATTTGGGAGCTGCTCCCTGGGCTCCCCTTTCCCCCTTTGGAATTGTCACTGTCACCCCCCCCCAGCCCCGTCCTCTGCCCCAGCAAAGGACAACCCTGAGTGGAAGAGGATGGTCCTGGTGCCGGGAGGTGCCGTCACTTCCTGGCGTTGTCGTAGTTGGCGTTGAACCAGGCACAGGTTTCCTTCACAGCTGGGGGGGGAGAGGATTTGGGGGATGGGGGTGGGGATTTGGGAATGGGGTTGGGTCATAAAATCATGGGATGGGGATTTGGGGGATGGGGTTGGGGATTTGGGAATGGGGTTGGGTCATAAAAACATGGGACGGGGATTTGGGGATGGAGGTTGGGGATTTAGGGAATGGGGTTGGGGATTTGGGAATGGGTTTGGGCCATAAAATCATGGGATGGGGATTTGGGGGAATGGAGGTTGGAGATTTGGGAATGAGGTTGGGTCATAAAAACATGGGATGGGGATTTGGGGAATGGGGTTGGGTCATAAAAACATGGGATGGGGATTTAGGAATGGAGTTTGCGGATTTAGGAATGGGGCTGGGGATTTAGGAATGGGTTTGGGCCATAAATCATGGGATGGGGTTGGGAATGGAGTTTGGCCATAGAATCATGGGATGGGGTTGGGGATTTAGGAATGGGGTTGGGTCATATTAACATGGGATGGGTATTTGGGGGAATGGGGTTGGGTCATAAAATCATGGGGTGGGGTTGGGAATGGGTTTTTGGGGATTTGGGAATGGGTTTTGGTCATAAAATCATGGGGATGGGGTTGGGGATTTGGGGAATGGGGTTGGGTCTTAAAATTACGGGATGAGTTTGGAAATGGAGTTTGGTCATAAAATCATTGGATGGGTTTGGGGACTTAGGATGGATTTTGGCCACAGAATCATGGGATGGATTTGGGAATGGATTTGGGGATTTGGGATGGATTCTGGTCACAGAATCATGGGATAGGTTTGGGGATTCAAGATTGGATTTTGGTCATAAAATCATGGATGGGTTTAGGGATTTGAGAACAGGTTTAGGGATTTGGGAATGGATTCTGATCATAAAATCACAGGATGGGGATTTGGGAATGGGTTTTGGTCACAGAATCTTGGAATGGTTTTTGGGATTTGGGAATGGGTTTTGGCCATAAAAACATGGGATGTGTTTGGGGATTTGGGAAGGGAGTTTGGTCACAGAACCGTGGGATGGATTTGGGGATTTGGGAGTGGGTTTTGGTCCCAGAATCATGGAATGGGTTGGGTGGGAAGTTCCTTTTTAGGTCATCTCATCCAACCCCCATGCCAGGAGCCCCTTCCGCTACACCAGGTCGCTCCAAGCCCCACCCAACCTGACCTTGGACACTCCCCAGGGATGGAGAAGCCACCACCTCCCTGGAGAGCCTCATCCAGAAAGGAGGGACCACCCTGATGCCACCAAGGCTGGCAGGTAGGACCTGCAGGTCTCACCTTTCCGGAAGGGTGTGAACTGGAAGCCAGGCAGGTACCGCCGCAGTTTGGCGTTACTGGCCGTCTTCTTGAACTGCCCATCGGCCTTGCTGGTGTCAAACTGGGATGGGAAGGGTTAAGGAGGGAAACCAGGTCTTGCTCTGCCCCACCATGTCCTGGTGGGATGGTCTGGCCCATGGGAGCTCCCCTGGAGCCTTCCCAGATGAAGGATACCACGAGGTCTCCCCTGAAATCCATGGCCTCTGCGATGGCCTCTGCTGCCTCCTGGATGGAGACTTCCTCTTCTTCTCCCACTGTGGACAAGGACAGGGCTGGGATTGTGGCTGTCCCCTCATGGAGATGGGGTGGAGAGGGGGGTTCTGGAAATGGGGGGGTCTCACCTGACAAAATGATGGGCTCCACCTCGTCGTATTCCCGCAGGACCCAAAGGAAAAGCCGGGCCAGGTCCTGTGGAAGAGCAGACAACTCTTGGGGGGGGTCATTGGTGTCCTCCAGTCCTCCCAACCCGAGGGAACCCAACCCTGAGGGTGGCCCAGGACCAGCCAGGTGGGCTCAGACCCCTCTGGGGTTCCACCATGGGTTTCTCCAGTCCCATTCCCTGCTTCCCAAGGCCACCCACCAAGGAGTAGATGAACTGTCTCCTGGGCTTGCCCTTCCAACCCAAAGGAACCCAACCCTGAGGGTGGCCCAGGACAAGTCAAGCAGGCTCAGATCCCTGTGGGGTCCCACCATGGGATTCTCCAGCCCCATTCCCTGTTTCCCAAGTCCACACACACACCAGGGAGGAGATGAACTGTCTCCTGGGCTTGCCCTCCCAACCCAAAGGAACCCAAGGATGGCCCAGGACCAGCCAGGTGGGCTCAGACCCCTCTGGTGTCCCACCACAGGTTCCCCAGCCCCATTCCCTGCTTCCCAAGGCCACCCACCAAGGAGTAGATGAACTGTCTCCTGGGCTTGCCCGTTCCCCAGACGGTCAGCGCGGAGCCGGTCTCTGTAGGAAGAAGGAGCCGTGTCCATGACAACCTCCTGGAGCAGGTAGGAAAGACCTTCCCCAAACCCAAAGCCCAGAGAAGCCCTGCCACCCTCACGTTTGGCCAGGTAGACCTTGTGGATGAGCCCTGGCAGGACGTGGCCGTCCTCGATGTTGAAGTTGTCGTGCGGGCCGAAGACGTTGGTGGGAATGACGGCGGTGAAGCGCCGGCCGTGCTGCTCGGAGTAACCCCTGGATGGGAGCGGGGGGGGGAGTGTCAAGCACCCAAATGTCCTCCAGAAAACCCCAACCAGCAGCACCTTCACCCTCCAATTCCCTTGGATCTCCTCAACTTCCACCCCTTACATGGTTTAAACCCCGGAAATCCCATGGCTTTGATAACCTGGGAAGGGTCTCCCGTGTCCAACCCCCTCACCTATTTTGGACGTCAATCATCCTCTTGGCGTAGGAGTAGCCGAAGTTGGAGCTGTGAGGGGGCCCGTTGTGGATCTGGGAATGTGGGAGAGGAGAGTTCAGCAGGGAAGGGACCATTCCCTGGAGGACACGTGGGGATGGGAATGCTCACCATGGTCTCATCGATGGGATACGTCGTCTTGTCTGGGAAGATGCAGGTGGAGAGACAAGAGACCACCTTCTCCACCCCCATCTCGTGGGCCACGTGCAGGACGTTGTCGTTGATGTGGATGTTCGTCCTCTGGGAAAGGAGAGGTTTGTGGGGGTGGAGAAATCCCAAAATCCCAAATCCCTTCGCCCCGCCCATCCCTGTGGTCCCACAGCCGACACTTCTCGGGGTGCTCACCCAAAAGTCCAGGTTGGAGCGGAGGTTTTTGAAGAGACCCCCGACCATGGCGGCCAAGTGGATGACGTGGGTGGGCTTGTGCCTCTCAAAGAGGGCTTTGGTCTGGGAGCTGCTCCTGGAAGGGGAAATTTTGGGGTTCAGAGGGGTCAACAGAGCGGGTTGAGGGGTTTCCAAGGAAAAATCCAGTCCTGGGAGGGGAAATTTTGGGGTTCTGTGGGGTCACCTGAGCATATTGGGGGGTTCCCAAGAAAAAACCCTATCCTCAGATGGGAAATTTTGGGATTCAGTGGCAGATTGAGGCATTTCCAAGGAAAAACCCAGTCCTGGGATGGGAAATCTTGGGGTTCAGTGGCAGATTGGAGGGTTTTCAAGGAAAACCCCAATCCTGGGATGGGAAATTTTGGGGTTCAGTGGCAGATTGAGGCATTTCCAAGGAAAAACCCAATCCTGGGAGGGGAAATTTTGGGGTTCAGTGGCAGATTGGATGGTTTTCAAGGAAAACCCCAGTCCTGGGAGGGGAAATTTTGGGGTTCACTGTCAGACTGGGGAGATTCCAAGGAAAACCCCAATCCTGGAATGGGAAATTTTGGGGTTCTGTGGCAGATTGGAGGGGTTTCCAAGGAAAAACCCAATTCTGGGATGGGAAATTTTGGGGTTCAGTGGGGTCACCAGAGCAGATTGTGGAGATTCCAAGGAAAAACCCAATCATGGGAGGTGAAATTTTGGGGTTCAGTGGTGGATTGGGGCATTTCCAAGGAAATACCAAATCCTGGGAGGGGAAATTTTGGGGTTCAATGGGGTCACCAAAGCAGATTGGGGGGTTTCCAAGGAAAACCCCAATCCTGGGATGGGAGATTTTGGGGTTCAGTGTCAGACTGGGGAGATTCCAAGGCAAACCCCAATCCTGGGATGGGAAATTTTGGGGTTCTGTGGCAGATTGGAGGGTTTTCAAGGAAAAACCCAATCCTGGGATGGGAAATTTTGGGGTTCAGTGGGGTCACCAGAGCAGATTGTGGAGATTCCAAGGAAAAACCCAGTCATGGGAGGTGAAATTTTGGGGTTTAATGGCAGACTGGGGAATTTCCAAGGAAATACCCAATCCTGGGAGGTGAAATTTTGGGGTTCAGTGGCAGATTGAGGCATTTCCAAGGAAAAACCCAATCCTGGGAGGTGAAGTTTTAGGGTTCAGTGCCAGATTGGGGCATTTCCAAGGAAAAACCCAATCCTGGAATGGGAAATCTTGGGGTTCAGTGGCAGATTGGAGGGTTTTCAAGGAAAACCTCAGTCCTGGGATAGGAAATTTTGGGGTTCAGTGGGGTCACCAGAGCAGATTGTGGAGATTCCAAGGAAAACCCCAATCCTGGGAGGGGATATCTTGGGGTTCTGTGGCAGATTGGAGGGGTTTCCAAGGAAAACCCCAATCCTGGGAGGGGAAATCTTGGGTTTTGGCATGCTCACAACATTTGGGGTGTCTCCCAGGGGAACCCCAACTCACGTCAGGTTGGCGTCGCGGGAGGACACGAAGATCCACTGCTCGTCGGGCCGCCCCTCCCCATCGGCCACCACCTTCTCGATGGCTCTGCCCACCAACCCGCTGCCACCTGTCACCAGGATGCGCTTGGTCCCCTCTGCCATGGCCGGGTCCCTGCGGGGGGACGTGTCAAGGTCACCTCAAGGTCACCCCGGGCTGCCCACGGGGCTCTGCCCCGTCCCAGGTTGGTGGCGTTTTTATTTTGGGGAGTTTTTCGGTGTTTCTGGGCGGGGAAGGGGAGGGGAAGGGGCGTGTTTGGGTGTGACGTGGCTGGAACTCCTCGTCACCTGGAGTGGGGACTTGGGGGTGGTGGCACCTGGGCTGGGGCTGCCACGTGGTGCCACCTGGCAGGAAGGGCAGGGGCAGCTGCACCCCAAAATCACCCCCTGAACCCCCAAATCTCCCCCTGCACCCCCAAGGCTGGGCCCCGAATCTCCCCCTGCACTCCCAAATCGTCCCCTGCACCCCAGGGCTGGCTCTCAAATCTCCCCCTGCACCTCCAAATCTTCCCCTGTACCCCAAATCACCCCCTGCACCGCT